>JAIUCT010000007.1:24476984-24515382 GCA_021307375.1 Tetraneura akinire | reverse complement strand
TATTATTATTATTATTATTATTATTATTATTATTATTATTATTATTATTATTATTATTATTATTATTATTATTATTATTATTATTATTATTACGTTGCGACTCGTGAAACGCAATTTAATTACAACCCGTACAGTGTATAATCGTTGGGGATTTTTGTTTTTTTTTTTGTTTTTTAATAATAATATTATATTATCGAAATATTTATATATTATGTAACGTCATACAAAATGCTCCGATAACGAAACGTTTTTTTTTTTTTAATTTTTTCGTCCGGTCACTCCATACACGCGTCAAACACATTCAACGAAATAATGAATTCATGATCGAAAATGTTGATTCAACATAATTTATATAATTATTACGTGTTTATATCCGATGGTCCTGTATACACTCACGCCTCGCGTCGAAATGATCGCGTTACGAACTACCGTGCGTATGATCATAACCTCGGTAATGGTAAATAAATTACCGGTATAATATATGAAAACGGTATTTATCTTAAAGTAATTTTGAAGCGGTTATTTTTTAGTCACTTATAATTTGATTAACGAGATGTAAATAATATTAAACAAAACAATAGTGGTATCATTAAAATAATTAAAATAGTATAAATACTATAAAAAGACGTTTGAACGAATAACCATTGAAAAATTTTAAATATTAATATTATTTCTTAAGCTTTAAAAATAAATTAAATTATTACATCGTCAAACGGATATTTGTATATTTAAAATACAAAATTACAAAATTAAATTAAAAATAAACCAATAATTAGGCATATTACACCGAATATACGAGTACTTACTAATAAAATGATTAAATAAATACTATTATATATTAATAATAAATTAAACATAATTTAAAAAAAAAAAAAAAAAATATTTCTACAATTGTTTGTTACTTTTCCGTATTTTTAAGTAATTTTCTTATGCGGTGAGAAAATTATTGAGGAATTAAAACAATAAATAAAGATGTGGAAAGAGCCAAGTTTAAAAATTACATTAATTTTTAAAAATATATCATCCCAATATTTTCTAAAAATTAACATAAATGTCCCTTTTGCAGCCATATAAAATTATTGGACAAATCCCCTTTCTGCACTTAACCATGTTTTAACTTTAAAAAGTTCATTTAAAATAGAGATAAATTAATAAGAACCTGTTCTTTTACTTTCAAATTTTTTTTATTCTTTTAATTGGTATTATTTATTTTATTATTTATTATTAATATAGTGTTACTAGTGAGTAGGCCACTCATAAATTGTTCTCCAAAATCTGGTAATATGATCCACTGGAATGTAACTATGTAAGGCTTTAAACGTTTTAAATCCTTCATTTTTGAATTCATTATAGGAATTTTTTGGGTGTACAACTGCTTCTTGAGTAGCTTCATTTGTAAAGATTTCCTTTTATTAATGGAAAATGAAACATCACGAGACCACCAATAAATATTGATACTTTGATTGTAGTATGATTTTCTGTGGAACATTCAAAATTAATGGTGGGCAGAAATTAAAAACTTGGTCTGTTCTCTAGATGGCAACAGTCTTGTCTCTAATGCTGTAGTATACTTAAGGTAATATGACGGATATAAATTTTAAAAGTCCATTATCATGTAGATCCTACTGATGGTAGAATCTACTAACATTATTTTAAATTTTCCAGTTAGACGCGTTTAAAATAACTGTTTTATATTCGTCAACTGTGTATATCCTGTCTATTTAATTAATTTTCCGTTTGATTAGTCCAAAACTTCTGTTATATAGTAGAAAAGAATATCCTCTAATAGGAAAAACAGTTTTATTTTCTTAAATATTTTAAGTTCGACGGCGGCCATGATAGCTCTTATCATAGCATGGTTCTTATTCTGCCCACCACAATTGTCACAGAATAAGTGGAGTTCTTCAATATCATTTGACACGAAATTATCCATGTAGTGGAATAGAAATTAAATAACATATTCAGCAGATTATCATATTAATTAAATAAAATATTTAGTGCAAAAAGGGGACATGCACAGACTTGTTCCCTTTTTGCACGTAACAAAATCTTTAACAGCTAATATTTCCATAAAATTTTAATGGTTTAGTCCCGTTTTTACTCAAAATATTATGTATTTAAGGCAGATAAATAAAAATCCGGTTAGGACTAAATTTCATTAAAAAGTGGACATATCCCCTTTCTGCAATTAGTGATTCATATATAATATATTCTCTGCTGAATATTCGGGCTATTATTAATATTGAAAAATTCATCGTCATTCTAATTAAAATACAACAATCTACACATTAATGTAAAATCATAAAATTTTAAAGTTAAATAAATAATACTTCACGATTATAAAAATATTTAACATACGAAGAGAGAAGAGAATATATTATATGTCATACAGACATACGTATTAAAATACATATACATAGCATATACATATACATATACATAGCTATCAGATTTTCAGTTTTACGTATTTATTATTAAATTGTTTTTACGTAGGTAATGACTTATGAAATTGTATATTAAAAAGATATAATAATAAAATTAAGAACATATTTCTTTATGTTAAATAAAATAACAACAACAATACCTAACTACAATAAAATGAAATACAATATTTATAATTTTTTTTTATAAACATAACATAATTAATAAATAAAGTTAATTAATGAAACGAATTAATAAATTATCTCAGTATCCGTTATTCATTTATTAACTAAATAAAACTTTTCAAATAACATTATTTTTTAATCATACTTATAATAAGCCAATAGTTAGGTATTTCGTTTATGATGTTTTAAAGGAAAGTAGAATTCATATAATACAATTAATGTTATAAATATCAATTATAGATAGATAAACATAAGAAGAATAAATATAAATATTCTAAATTATGAAAAAGTAAATTTTATTATACCTATATGAAATTAATATACTTAATATAATGAGTAATCAATAATCACTAATAAAGTAATAATCAAACTATAAGTTAGAAAATTAATATTTTAAATATTAGAAAAATTAGAAAAATGTAATTTAAAAACGTATTATTTATTTGCGTATCTATTGATCAAATTTGCTCATTTATTGCATTATTTGATGTAAAAATACATATTTGTAAATTCCATTTGAATATATAAAATTTGTACAAAAGTTTTCATATGGAATAGACATTTAGTAATATAAATATTTAAGTATTAAGATACGATACTTCCAAAACAATATAAACAGACTTGAAGAAAATTGGAATGGTTACAAATGAACATATATTAATAAACTTCTTTGTATAAATAACTAGTAACTACATGATATTATAATAATTATGATTTGTTAATGTATAATTATATCGATTTAGTTAATCGCATCAGTCTAATTTTATGTTGAAGTTGTGGCGAATGTGGTAGCTTTCGAGTTATCTTTCATGCGTACATGCCAATGAGAAGAACTCAATGATTGCAGATGTTTTATAATATTTTTATAATAAAAATACCAAACAAATCCAATGAACATACACAGACCAATTTCCACGTAATAACCATCTATGTATATCATACAATCTCCACCATTTTTGTGACATACCTGAAAAAATTAATAAGTCGTTATTAGGCACAAAATGCATGTGCTACATAAATCTTATACTAGGTACTGTATTCAATATAGGTGAAACTAGACATTTATAACGACGCCCTTGTTACAATAAAATGCCAAGCTCCAGATTTTTGAAAAAATAAACCATAAAAAGTAACTTGATAAACTTCAGATTTTTAAATTTTAAGGGTGCTTTTTTCACTTAGAGATGCAAATGATCTAAACACCTCACTACCTAGTTACGCCAACGTTATACTTATAATAATATATATTATAACTTACGTTTTTCAAATCTAACGTAGAACAATTATTCTCATCGTTGTTAGAACATTTATAAAACGTAAAGGTATCGACTAATTTCAGATTCAATGTATGTGGTGCAGCCCATCCTAAGTTGTTTATTGTATTCAACAGTGTCATGTATGTAACACCAAAACGAGGGTCGCTTATTCGAGAAAAAAATGAGTACACTGAAACCATCATCATGTAAAATAGCATCTAAATAAATCAAAATACATCTATAATTTGAAAATATATATGCAATAAAATAAAAATTTAAAAATTTAATTATTTATTAAAAAATAATTTTAAGTTTAAATTATTATTTCTTTCAGTAAGATCGTAGAATTAATTATAATTATAATTAATTCATACTTTATTATTATTATGGTATTTTTTTTAAATTCTACGTTTATTGAAAATTGTATATTTTATATAAAATCAACTTACTTCGTTTATTGACATAACAATACATAATATAATATTATAATACAAGGATGGACCTTCATTGATATTTATTAAAATCGGCGTGTAATAATATAACAGAGCAAATGAAAAACTCCAAACTACTCTAAAAGAAAAAAAATTAATAAATTTGTATATTATATGAAATGTGAATTATATATCATATTGAATTATTATATGATCACGAATGTAATTTCATATTATTTTTAGTTTTCTAATCAATCTAATATTATTATCTAACATAGGTAAACAATATAATTATTTATAGACGATAACTTTCTTTTGTAAAACATCTCATTCTTGTTTATATATTTTGTATTATTTTTAAATAAATTATCTGTGTAACATGTAATTTTAGATAATACTCGTATTACTATAAATAGTCCAAATTATCAAAGAAAATTTAATTTAAATTTCTTACAAATAATAATAATATATTAGCAAACAGTTTATAATTCTGCATCGTATTGTAAAATAATTCAATTTACCTGATAGGTATTATTTTAATATATAAATTCATCGGTGTCGAGCTTGACGTAAATTTAGTCACTGTAAGAGGTATAAAAATTTTTAAAATATTTATCACCATAGCTACTAATGTAATGTCTTCTTTAGATACGCCAACTTCAATAAGTTTCAAACTCGAAACCGCTTCTATTGCTGAAAACCCAATCTAGATGACATAAGTTATACATATAAATAAATATACAAATAAATTAATAAAATATAATATAATATAGTTTAATTATAATTCCTTAAATAAGAAATATTTAATATAATCAACAATAATATACCCTTGATGTTGACATAGCTAATGCCAATGATTTTACAGTTGGTAAATTTAAAATATCCCAAACTAATTTATAATTTTTAAGAATGCTGATCTTTACGCAGTTGTTTTCCAATTCATAATCAGTTTCTTTTTTTAATACGGCCACTAATGTTATGATTATCAAAAATACAAATCCCCAAAAATATAAAAAACCTGGCAAAAAATGACAAATTAATCAAATATTATCAATCAAAATATATTCTCATCTGACGATCTTATGGCATACTGTGTAAAGACATTATTCCTCCGATGTTGGGTGTTATTCGTAAATATTTGTTACAAAACTCTTCAGATGAAAGAAGTATTGGAAATACGGAACCAACGAATATGCCTAGTGCCAGACCCGTTCCGTTGCATGTAGATGCATAACTAATGTTATTCCTATAAATATATATAAAAAAAAAAAAATGACAATCCAGAATTTTTAATAATATGTAACGTTAAAATTAAATGTGTTTACTTTTTCAACATAGTCAATGCCCAACCGTCGACGATTGTATCCTGAGTGGCGCTTAATGCGTTGACAATTAAAAACGAGTACAATATCATTGTGATGTTCGGCTTCCCGGTTTCGGGTAACCATTCTTCAATATGATAGGCTATAAAAATCAAACAAATTCCTGCGAAAAATTACAAGAGGAATTATGATATTTTCAGCAATAATTCTTTCCAAACGAATACTCAAACGAATAATTTAATTATTGCATTGATCATACAGAAAATAATTGTATTATAATATATTTCTTGATAAAAACATGTATTATCCAAATCAAACATTAAATTGATTTAACATAAAAGAAAAAATAGATATTTGTACTCTGTAAAAATGCAACAAAATCAAATATAATATATAAACATACCTATCGAGTATTGAACAGGAATGAGCCATGATTTTCTTTTGCCTAAACGCTTTATATAGACCGCATCTATTAATGGTGCCCATAAGAGTTTAATACTACAAGGCCACAACACAAGACTGAATCGAGCCTATAATAAATTTTAAAAATCTAATCAGTCAATAAGTTAAAATATGTTTAAATGTATAATATTAATAGTAACAGATTAAGTTATCATCATAAAATATACTCTATTAAATTTAAAATGAATCAAAAAATTATATAGAAATAATGGTCAGATTGCTACAATGCCACAAACGTAATATGCTTCCAATAGAGAATTTCATCATGATTGTACATTATTTTGGGTCTGGGTCAATCGACCGATACCCAATCTACCGACAACCCAATATACCTACACGGACAATCGACCGACAACCAATATACCGACACTGAAAATTATACGACGGATAAATGGAAATTAATTTTAATGTAGGCAATTAACAAATAGTATAAAATATGCGTGTAATTATTAGTTATTACATATAAATAATTTATTGTATTGTGTATATTATGTATTGTTAAAAATTAAATAGAAATTAAAATTAAAAAATATACAATATCAATTAAAAATAAAATAATAAATATTACAAAGAAATATAGTGAGCAAGCAGTTTATAAGCATTTTTCTCACCGTAGTTGAATATTGATTGAACGTGGCTTTGGAACTCCTCTAATAATATTTTTTATGTCTGATTCAACCTTTCGTTGTTCTTTTTGTCATTTTAATCAGAATTATTTTTATTACTAAAAGATTTTATTTTATACGATATGTCATTTCTATGCATTAAATGTTTATTGTCGCTCATAGAGGAATATTACAAGAAGAACAACAGAAGATTGAATCAGATATAGAAAATATTATTAGAGGAGTTCCAAAGCCACGTCCAACCAATATTAAAATACGGCCTTACAAACCGCTTTTCATAATCGCACGGGTAAAACAATTTTGGAATATCTAAGAGGGCTTGCTTACAATATTTCTCTGTATTTTATTTTTAATTTATATTGTATATTTTTTTAATTTTAATTTCCATCGAATTTTTAACAATACAACAAATTATTTATATGTATTAAACCAATAACTAATGATTACACGTATATTTTATATTATTTGTCATTTGCCTACAAATTAATGTTCATTTATCCGTCGAATAATTTTCAGTGTCGGTCGATTATCCACATCCCCATTATTTTTCAAATTTCAAATCGTCGTGTAAATTTAAATTTTAGTATGGCGTTATGTTTAAATTATTAATTAGATAACGGAAAATAATATTAATTACCTTTATTAATTTTTTAATTTTAATTAGCTCGTATAAAAATAAAAATATAATTCTATTTATTTTATATAAAAACATTTTTAACAATAATTATAAAACTATTTATACATAATATAAATGATTTCATGTTTATATAAATGATAGGATAACATAATTATGCATAAAATGACGGAAATGGTTAGAAAATTTTAAATTTATCAAATTGTTACGTTTATCATAAACATGTACAACTTAACTTGCAAATAAATTACTTTCTATAAGCAATATATAAAATTGGGATATTTTTATAATTTAAATATTTTGATATTAATATATTAACTATTCAACTATCTGATTATGTCGTAAATTTAAGTTTATTTACCAGATCTCCATAGGATACCAACTTTCTGCTTTGAAGAATTATCGGTATAGCTGTAGACGTACCGTATGGTACACCTTGCATCATGTATAACAATAATAATAACAATACATTATGCCAGTCTTCCTTCAGATTTGGTTCATTTGACACAGAGTCACACGACATCGAACATAATTTCGGATCGTTTTTATTTATTGATTTTTTCATAATTTTAATATACAATTTTATATAACATAATATTATACGAGCTTCAAACTTGATTCGCAACAAATATTTATAATTTTGTTCTAATATTACCGGTGCACATCCATTCGTTTACATTATAATATAACTCTTAACTCGCGAAATGAATATAATCGCCTTGCTATAATGTCTCAAACAAAAGCAATAAAAAAAAAAAACTCGAAATGAAAAATTAATGTTTAGAGTTTTAGACTGATATTATATCATTATTTCCTAACAAATGTCATCATATTGTCATTATATATAGAGATAATTTTAATAGACAACCATAGGACGATAAATGTATATAGTTTAACTTAAAGGCAAGGTGTAATTAATTTTCTATTTAATCATATTTTAATTCATGTGTAACAATCTTTAATTGATATATAATAATTATATTATAATTATTTCATGAATTATAAATGAAAATAATGAATCTAGATATTTATGTTGTTCGTTAAATGAAATACATTATAAATATAAGTAGGTATAATTTTTTTCAACTAAGTACTTAATCAATTTATATATATTAAAAAAATAAAAATAAACTATCAAAATTACTGTTATTGTTATTATTATAATATAATTTAACATGTTCCAAAATATTTGTATTTTTTAAGTTACAAAATTACTACATAATATTTTATCGTATATTCTAATATTTTTTTGGTGTTTATTCCTATAAAATTCCGAAATCTGATTATTATTATATAATAATTAAAACCAAAAATCAACAATATTATACTTTTTCGCTTTTCTGTCGTTTTAAATAATATAACAAAACTAATTGACCCCTTGTAAACAAAACAATAATATTATACGTTTTGGTTAAATAAAACGTAGAATACATAAATGGTACTTACTCCCAAATATAATATAAAATTATAACGATATCACGATAAATTAATAATAATTATTATTTATTATTATTACTTATTAAGTACTAAATTATTATAATTTGTTCGATTTTATTTTATTCATTTAATCCTCATTAATTTGTTCACTATTATAATAAAATAGTTTAATTAATAATTCAAATAAAATTATTAACGAATTTAAACGATAACAAATTTTATATTACTAATTATTGATCCTTTTTATTTTATTATGAACTATATTATAATATTAGGCAACAGGTTGAAAATCTAACCTAATACAGGTTTATAGTAACTCATATACCGATTAATTATAATAATTATAACAAGATCATTAACATCAATATATATAATATATATAATATAGAAAAACAATTCGATATCAATAATAATAATATTTCAATAATATTATTAAAATAACCCATATAAATTTTTGCCTTCATACACTATTGTGTTATAAAATTGCATACATGTCATTTACGTCATATTTAATATTTCAATGATTTTACTTATATCACTTATTCACTTTTCTTAAATATAATACAAAAAAGGGCAAAAAAAAAAAACAATAACAATATATTTTATTTACCTAGATGGTGACTACGACATAAATCATACAAAATTTATAATTTTAAATATTATTCTCGTCCCTATCGCTATTCAATATGATCTTATCATGAAATTAAATAATTGCAAAACAATGACGTATAAAATATATTATCATTATTTCGGTAAATGTAAAATAATTATACTGAAATATAAAATATTGTTATCTGATACTGGCAAATGTTTACCAATTATCAAGGAGAATTGATGCATGGTAAATTTACTTCTTGAGTATTTAATTTTTTCACGTTTATCGTCCAATGAGATAAATTCAATGATTGATATGTTTTAATAACATTTCTAAATGAAAAGTACCAAACGAATCCAATGGTCATACATATGGCCGTAATTATATAATAGCCGTCTACGTATATTTCACAAATTCCTCCGTTTATATTGCACGACTAAAAGACAATTTTTCGAATAAATCAAATAAATTGTGAAAAGATACGTTATAATAAATTTTGGTAAAACATTATACTTTGATACTTTGAATATAAATTTATAAATATGTGTCTTACATTTTTTAAATTTTCCGTAGAACAATTATTATGAGCGTTGTTTGAACAAATATTGAATGTAAACTCATTAACCAGTTTTAAAAATACGGTATTTGACACTAAATACCCCAAGTAGTAAAATGTGTTAAATACTGTCATATACATGCCACCAAAATGAGGATCGCTTATTCGACAAAAAAAAGCCATTAAAGCTAATAGCATGAAGAAACCCAGTATCTAAAAATAGATAATAATATGTCTACTTATTAATAAGTACTTAATTAACTACATTATTTTAATATTAATTTTAATCGTAATTACATTTTTATATTTAGAAGTATTATTATATTTTTTTTTATTATTATTGTTTGAAAAATCATTATTGAAATATAATATTCTAAATATTGTGTACAATAAACTACACGAGTATAAAATTATAATAATTTAATAATCCATTTAATTATTTGCCTACCAAATTTACAATTTACCATAAAAAAAAACATATCTACCATATCTATAAAAAAAAAAAAAATATTTAAATTTTAGATTCTGAGCGAAGCGAAGAATGTATTTTAAAATTATAAATTATGTTAATTTATATTTATATTTTTATTATGTTAAATTATTATAATTCTTTATGGCCTCAATGTATTACAAAACACTCATATTATTTTTAGCACCCAATAATATTCTTATAATTATTTACTATATTATGTTTTCTTGTTCTTACCTATAAATGGTAATATTTATTTTTTATATACAATATTAGTTTCACTAATCATTATTTGATACCAAATATGATTGCGATTTTAGTAAAAATATAACAAAAATACCGGACCTAAATCAATATTATATTAATTGTCGACCTACCTCATTTATCAAAAATACAAATCCTAATAATATATAATAATAAATTGATATATTAACAACTTCATTTGTATGTATTAGATATTGCGTGTTACCAATGAGCACAATGTAAGCAATTGTCCAGAGTAATCTGAAAATGTAATTAGATCGTTTTAAACACATATTATATGATAATATATACAAGTACTTATCTAATAACATAAATGATTCATCTGAATCTTAACATTGGTAATAACAATTTCATACGTAATATTATTATTTAGTACCTAATTAAAACTTACGATTATTTTGCAAAAAAATAATACGATAAATATTATAATTTATATTTATTATAATAAAATATTATCTATCGTTAAATATAATATACGAGTATATTATAAATTTATAATGATAATAAAGAACGAATTTTTCGGTTAGCTATCTATAATGGTACCTAATATGGTATAATATCATCCGATTATAAATCTTTGGTATATTATATGCCATGTGTGTAAATTTATTTTTGAAAACTATATTATATTAAAATAATAAAATATACGTATATATTTAAAACTTAGATCATATATTATATATACGTTTGAGATTTAAACAAAAATAATTGATGCTCATCCTTGCATTATTAAGATACCTTATTGGTGTTACTTTTAAATAATAGCTCATCGGTTTCGTACTCGTAATACATTTTGTTACGAAAATTGGCATTATAAATTTTACAGCGTACATCACCGTTGTCGTTATCATAATATCGTCTTTAGAAACTCCAGCATCAATTAATTTAAAATTTGAGATAGTGTCCGTTGCCAAAAATCCAACCTAAATTACCAAATCATCCTTATTATATTATCATAATACTAGTAATTTTTATTAAAATACCTACATGATCATTAATTATCATTAAAAATATAAAACTGATTAAAACAAATGTAATATATGAACCTATAATAAATTGTATATGATAAGAATATTGAAATTTAATCAACATGATTTATTAAATTTTATTTAATTAATATTATTCACCTGTGCTGTAAGCAAAGCTATTCCCAACACTCTAATACGACGTTGTTTTAAAATTTTCCAAAGAAGTTCATAACTTTGATAAACATTTATCATTATGTAGCCAGTTTCCAATCTGTGGTCCTTTTCTTTTTTAAATAAACCAATTAATAATGTCGTACACAATATAGCAATGCCACAAAACAATAAAAAATCTAAAAAAATCATTATAATTATTATAACAAAACAAATAAATAAACAAGATGAATTATTGTAAAAACTACAAATTATTCAATTGTTCAATTACTGAAATGTAAAATTAAATACCTAATTATATTTTATCCGTTTATTATTTCAATTAATGATATTGAATATTGATATTAAAACTTTATATTAATTAGAATAAATAATCTAATAATCTATATGATTAATATTTCAATAATTCTATACACATAATTTTAAATATTAATTATTATCATATTTAAATTTAAATAATCATAATTTTATGATTTTAATTTTATAAGAAGTGTTCTTGTGGATATTATATATAAATAAATAAAAACCCAAGTCCACAAAAAATTTACTTTATTATTTAAATAAAATCAGTCTGTGTTTAGTACTGAAGATGATAAAATCGTTGTCGAAATATGTATTTACTAAAATAATAAAGTAAATTTTTTGTGGACTTGGGTTTTTATTTATTTATACATAATTTTATGAGTTATAATCAATTGTATTTTCGTACTTTTCATAGACACTATTCCTCCTGTATTCGGTTTAGTTCCTAAATATGTATTACTAAATTTATCTGACACTAATAGTGTAAAACAAACTGAGCCTAAGAATACTCCCAAAGGAAAGCCTACCGAATTACATGCCGAGGAATAACACACGTTTTTTCTGGAAAATATTTAACGATTTAGTATTATTACTTAGATATTATATTGTTACATAATATTGAAAAAATTATCAAGATAATAATATTAAGGAACTCTGCGTAAGTCTCACTTTTCCAAAATGGTCAGTGACCAACCATCGACGACAATATCTTGAGTAGCGGATAAAAAGTTAATAACGAAGATCACGAAGACCAGCATCTTCAGATTTGGTTTTCCTGATTCGGGTAGCCATGCGTCAACGTTGTTGGCCAAATAAATATAACATAGCCCTGTGCAAAATAAAAATAAAAATATTCGATTTGTATGAATACCTACATAATAATCAAAAAGACTAAACCTTTCTAATCGCCGAATGAAGTTATAATATAATATTATGTATATTAAAGTCAATAATTTTCGATTCATTAAATTATAAAATATAATGTGACAATGAAATTCACATACCCATTAACAGTTGAAGGGGTAGTAGCCAACTTTTTCGTCTACCTATCCGTTGTACAAAAAGTGTGTCAACTAGCGGAGCCCAGAAAATTTTTATAGTAAAAGGCCATACTGCTGTACTAAAAATAGCCTAAAACATAATGTATAATATTGTTGATAAATGAATTGCTATGCATACCTTAGACAATAAAGATAAAATACAAAAGAAATAAAATCCATACTGTCTTCTAACTTAATATAAGTCGTTTATAAAATACTATGCATTTGATAAACTTTAGGATGACTAATTGTATAAAATTTTGAATTTCGTACGTTCGAGTAAATTTTTAAAGTTATTTTTACAGATTTGACAAAATGGTAAAATTTTTGTATTCATATTATTCTAAATCTACTATTTAAAACAAAAAGAAAATAGGAAAACGTATACTAATAAAAAATAATTATTATTTAAATTTATCAAGCATTTAAGCGGATGAATTCGATAAGTAAATTCTACGAAATCACTCAACTAGAAATAATTTTAACGATTTTTGAATACGCATAGTAATTTTATATTATACTATAATGCAACAGTTCAATATCAAACCATGTATATAAATTACAACATTTATCTTCTTATATTAATATGATGCTATAGTTTTCCTATAAAAAAGTATTCGACAATGTAAAAATTAACAGTAAACACGTTATTTTTTTCATAAAAATATAAAAAAATGATTGAATTTTAATTATTGCCCTCATGTATCTGTTACCTATAATACCTATATAATATTTGATTTAATATTGATTTAAAATTAATGTTCTTCGTAAATATGAATTATGTAAATTAAAATATGTATAATTATATTTAAAATATGATATTCAAATTTAAATTATTACTCAAATTGACTAAATACTCCTAACTCGTACATCAATAATTATTATAATACTTGCTATTTTATATACCTACGTAATACTTTAGCTCTACTTTAGCTTAAATAATATTATAAATCATATTATGTACCTACTACATATATAATATATTACTACCTTGGTATTACGGAGCACGGCTTATGTTATCTAGTTTTTCATATTACAAAATCATAGCATCATATAGTCAGGATTTAGTGGATTACACCATACCACTGCGCGCGTGAAAAGATGAGTTACTATAAAATATAATACTTTGATAACATATTTATGTGCGAGCAGTGCTGATAATGTACTCGTATAATCCCCGTTAGAAAGTTGTATTATCATAATTTCGGAATTAACAGATTATACTATACCACTTTCCCACTTCAAATAATTAATCGAAAATAGTTAATTGTTAATTTCGATCAAATGTTTCGCGTACACTGGAGAATTTGTCATGATGACACGATTTTTTTAAGACCATTGCGATAAATAATAACTACATCCAGTAGAATATTCAGCCTTATATTATCACTAATAGATGGATTACTTTACTTTTTAAACATTACAATATACTCGTAATATAACTGATATTAGAAAAAACATAATATCTTATAAAGGTATAAACGTATTGAAATATAATCCAAATTGTTCGATGATTCCAAAGTAGTGTTGATTCGTTTATAATTTAACATATTTTTTGAAATCCCATAGCCATATTATTATTATTTAAATTTATCTAAGATCGCATAAATATTTGCATTAATATTATAATATTATTATACTAACAAAACGAAGATATCAAAATTAGACTTTATAGTTATAAAAATATTGCCTAACTATACTAGATTAATTGATAAATTAAATAATTTAAATTCATATAGTGATATATAGTGAATACTAAGTATTATAACAGCCAATATTATATTTTATTCCTGGTTCGATTGGATCGTTACGTCTTAAGACAAAAATCATCAAATAATAATTACTTACTTGATCATCGTATGTAACCATTCCTTTACTTTGCAAAATCATTGGAAAAGCTGTACATAATCCTACAGAAATGCCTTGTATAATAAATAAGATTAATAAGACGAAGAAATTCACCCAATCTCCGTCCAGATTGGGAGTTTCTGATTTAGAGTTTTGTGATTCTTCATTTATTTCTGGATCATCATTACTTATGGGTGATTTCGTCATAATTGTTGATAGCTAATTTTGGGGTTTACGAGTATTTGTAAATTTTACTACTAAACTAAAATAATAATAAATGAAACACAACAATAGGCTTTTAACCGAATTTAAATCAAATATAAATTACTAATTTTATGATTTTATTTATTCTTTTACAACGTAATATATATATATATATATATATATATATATATTTTTTTTTTTTTGTACTATAATATCTACAATTTTAGTTTTCCCGTTCTACTTAATATAATTTCTATTAGCATATTTCAAATGCATGATAGGTTATTAAAGTTATTAAATTTATAAATTGTTTTTGAGCTTTATGGCAAATTGTCATATAAATCATTAATACGAATGTATATTAAAGCAAAAAAATAACATGTTTTTTTAGAGTACTTAAAAAAAATTTGACAATAATAAGATTATATTATAAATTGTTTAAAATTTTAACAATGTATTAAAAATTTCAAATAATCCATTTCGGTAAATATTTAAACACAAAACAATTTTGCTTCATAATAAGATTCACAAAATAAAATAATTTACGAACGATTATAAATTCTGTTACGACACTTGTACAGCGATGAACTTTTATGATTCCTATATATTCGAAATCAAACTAAACTATACTAATTAATAAACCAGTTACTTGTGTAGCGGTATCTCGACATATCTACGCGACCTTCGGGAGAACAAATAAGTACTATTATTTATATGCACCTTAAAGTGATAAAAATTTGAAATTAAATAACATTTAACTAAACAAACTTAACAAACTCATTAAACAAAAAAATCAATCAGAAAATTTTATATTGTTATATGATACATACAAATTAATATTCTTTTTTCTCCATAATATTTATTTGTCAATATTCTAGAAAAATTTTTATAGATATTCTTATATTTAAAATTTTTTTTTTTTTTTTTTTGGTTATTTAATTTTATATTTTAAAGCGAAAACAATAATTTTACTTATGAGTTATGATGTTCATAATTCATTCATGATTTGTTTATTCCTTTTGCTAATTATTATTCTTAATAATTACGTATAATTATAATTATTAAAATCACAAAAGTCCCTTAGAATTCTTTAATAAAATATTTTTGTATACAAATTACTTAAAACAATGATAAGTCATTAGATTAAACTCAATTAAAACGTGCACTTAATGTATAAACATTAATTTATCACATGGAAATTTATAGTGATATACCTTATTACAAACCTTTTAAATACTTTTTTTGAAAATAATTAAAATTAATTGTAAATTAGAAATACAATTTTGCATACAAATTTGAATTTTTAATTATGTTTAGATTTTAATTAAATATAGTCAATTGGACCTGGACGTTCGTACAAATAAATATTATTATTTAACATTTTAACACATTCATTTATTATTTAATATTTTAACACATTCTGCAATGATATATTATTTTTTACTCAATTTTATATGATTCATTATTTCAGAAAATAATTGACTCAAAATTAGATAGAGAATTACCTATAAGATCAAATATTCCTGATGAAAAAAAAATTATAGTATAATATATTTTGTATTTATCCATAAAAGTATAAAATTGTAAAATTTGTATTGTTATCAATATTCGGTTTTGTATCAATGTATCATATTATAATGTTATTGTTGCAGTAGCTCTTCTCATTCCATCTAAATTCAATTTATTAATAGTTAGTAAATAGTATTATATTATTACAATAATATATAACGATATTAATACTAGTATAATAATAATTGTACAAGATAATAATAATTACCTATTTGATTTGATGTTACTATTGCACAGTGGCGGTTTTTAGGGGGGGCGATAGGGGCGATCGCCCCCCCCCCTGGGCTTTAAGTTTTTTTTTTTACACAAATCGTATGTATTTTATAGTTATATAATTATAAATTATATGCATATATAAATATATGTAACGACTAACGCAATCACATAATATAAAACATAATATATAAAAGATGGGGATTTTCACGTTTTCTACTTCCAACGTTACGATCGATCTAGTTATGCGATAAGAGATCTGTAAACGGATTTGAATTCGTTAAAAAGTCTACTTTAGATCGACTTTCCCACTTTTTTGAAATTTTCTTCTCATTGTTGTTGAAATAAATTTTATTTAAAAATTTATAAATATTCAATTTTTGAAGAATTTAGGACAAAAAAATGAAAAAAGTGGGAAAGTCGATCTAAAGTAGACTTTCTAACGAATTCAAATCCGTTTTCATATCCCTTATCACATAACTAGATCGATCGTAACGTTAGAAGTAGAAAACGTCTAAAACCCTATCTTTTAAGTGTGTTAGACAGAGAAAGAAAATCGACGCTTCGAATCCCCTTAAATTAAATAATTAATACATTTAATGTATTGTTACTTTATTAAAGAATATGCATGAATGAACCAAAATTAAATGTCCCCAATAATGCTATTGATGCTATTGAAGAATGCCCAAATGTGATTTTTCCAAATATTAGGCTGATTTTAATAATAATTGCTACATTACCAATAAGCGTTGCATCCGCAGAGTGTAGCTTTTCAACCTTAAGGAGGTAAAATATTTGGCTTGCTAATTGCTTTAATTATATGAACATATAATATTATTTACGCAAACATTTATTTTGATTATTTCTTTGCTTTCATATTTTAATGCTTTAGGCTTAAAACTTGGCTTAGAACAAAGATGGCTCAAGATCGACTGAGTGGCTTAACATTGCTTCATATACACCAAGAATTTAACATTTCTGTTGATTCCATAATTGATCGATTTGCACGAAGCAAAAATAGAAATTTTGATTTTGTTCTTTAAAAAATTAACATTTTTAATTATTAAAAATATTTATAACTTAGAATTTATTTATTTAATTTAATTCATTGCTTAATGGCTGTTGATGCTTTAGAATAATTAAATAATTACCTACCTACCTACTTAGTACTTTGGTTTTAGTCCAAATTATCTTAATATATATTTTAAACATAAATTTATGTAATGTTAATGTTTTATTTGGATTACTGTAACCAATTTCTGATAATGTAATTTTGAGATATATACGGGGGGGAAAAGATTGATATTTAAAATCGCCCCCCCCCTTGAAGTTTGATCAAATCCGCCACTGCTATTGCACGAAAACTAGTATAAATATTACTTATTATGTTCAATTGCATAGTAACGACACAATTTTTATATACTCGTATTGCCTATACAATACTCCTTATTAAACACGCATTTGAAGCCCCTTAAATTATCATTTTTATAATTATTCTATAGTACACATATTATGTACTCTACATAATATTATGGAGAACTTACACGAATATCAACTAATACCTATACTTCAGATACCAATACTAAAACTTTGAACATAAATAAAAATAAATAAAAATAAATAAAAATATAAAAATTTGACTTATATTCCCTGAAATATCATTCTTTGTTTTTATACATAATTTTCAATGCTAAACGCAAGTAAAAATATATTTAATATATTCAAACGTAACAATACTAGTATACAACGACAAAATACATTAAAAATTTAACTTTCATCGTAATTTCTTCTTGCTATGATAGTGACTTATCAATTCAAATCCACCATCCAATGAGAAGAATTTTTTGACTGGAGATTTTTTAGAATGCCCTTAAAAATAGCATACCAAACAAATCCAATAATTAGGCAAATGATGACTTCTACATAATAACCGTCCACGAACATTACACAACTTCCGTCACTTGCACTACAAATCTGGGAATAAACATATTACATTATATTAATTATATGTAATTGTCAGTTTCAGCTATCACGAAAATTTAGATATCCAAAAAAGCAGAGTAAATTTCTATCATAATATAACAATAAAATATTTTAATGCTCAAGCCTCAAAATCAATAAATGTGAAATGTGCATATCTAAATTACCTATTAACGATTTCTATAAAATATTAATGTATAATATTATTCAGTTGTTTGTCTTATTAATTATTAAATATTATTTATTATACCCATATACATACTTAATAATTAATATCATTAAATTAAAAAAATCATATTTTTTTATACCGTGAAAATTGTAATGTTAACGTTATGTGTACATATTTTATGCATTAATGAGTTACAAATTTTATAGGAAGACGAACACGAAAAAGTTTTATACGTAATATTCTTACAATAATGTAATCAATTAATAAAATAAATTATAAAACCATTGGAAATCTTACGTTTTTTAAATTTTCTGTCAAACAATTATTTTGAACGTCATTAAAACACCAATTAAACGACAAATTGTCGACCATTATAATAGCAATCGTATATGAAATTGACCATCCTAAATTGCGAACTGTCTTCAGTAACGTCATGTAAGTGCCACCACAACGAGTATCGCTTATTTGAGTAAAAAACGATATCATGACTATTAACATGATGTGTGAGAGTACCTAAAACAAAAAAGTACAATTACAATTATTTCTAAGTACCTAAGACCTACATATAATATTATATTACATAATAATCTTGATACAAAATATCGATATTAACAACAATAATATGTTAAATATAATTGTTGAACTGTTATGTAATTTAAAACAGGCACCCATTTAACATTCATATTATTATAATTTTAAATAATCGTAAATAAATATTTGTGACAGAAATGTATCGACTTTAAATAAAAATTTATTTATGCTCGTATGAATAATATGAATAAAAATAAATAATTTTTTTTTTTTTAATGTTGACAATTAGGAAATAATAATTCCTATTCAATGATAACAATTATTAAATTAGCTAGGAAGTTGTAACATTTCCTAGTAATAGTAGGCAATGATGAAATAATAATATTAAATAATATTTTATTATTAATATTAAAGTATATTTATTATTTTACGAAGAATATTATAACACTATAATTTTATTCTTCTTTTTATTACAACTCAAATTTCCTTGCATTTTAAATTAGAAATTTTGGATGACGATTTGCATACACATATATTAGTTTTATATATATTTTATTGGCATCTAATAAATTACTATTTGCTAAAGCTGTTTCTCGGGGTGAAATTTAATACCTACTTATTTTAAAACAGTGGTCACATCAATATTATTTTGTGCATCTTCTACAGGGAAATCGGAATTCGAAATCGTTACTCCGATATTAAACTTTAACACACGTGGATACTTGCGGACTTGCGGTAAATTATTAAATTTAATACCTACCTAATATAATTGTAAATTGATTTTAGATTTTAGCTAAAAATATAATAATTCCAATATAGAAAAATATTATATTAATATTTATTTCGATTTTAACGATTTTCACGATAACTCAATCATAAACTTAGACTTGGAAAATTTTTTGGGTATTCACATAGATACTATGATATACGAGTATAATATGATAAAATTTTAGAACCGTTACGTTAATTTTTCTACAAAATATAGAAATTTGAATAATTTATAAAATTCTCGTTTTTAACTATATAATGTTTGATAATTTTGACAACTTTGGGTTTTAAGGAGTGAAAATTTTACTAAACTATACTCACAGTACATATACTTTACATGGTATCGAAATATTAGATAAATTCCAAGTCTCAATTTTTTTTTTTTTTATATAGTTGTTAAAAGTTAATATTTTTAGTGTAATTTATAATCTTAGAATCTATATAAGTACCTAACCTATTCTTTTTATTATTTTTCATTACTTTTACAATAATAATTAATAAAAAAGACAATAATATTTTGAAAATTTTATTGATGCATAATGATAAAATTTCAAGTCTTAATTATTATTTATAGGTGTTTTAAATTGAAATTTTAATAAAATTAATATTTACGGTACGTATATATTTGCTGATTCCTATTATTATTTCTCAATACTTTTAAAATAATGATTAATAAAAAAAAACAAAAAAATTTTGAATAATTTTGGAAATTTTATTGATGCATACTTACATAGTTACATGCTAGTTAGCGTATTTTCCAAATATTAAAAAAAATCAAGTATCAATTTTTTTTTTTGTAGCTTATTAGAGTATAAAATGTAAGGGAAAAGATATTGGTATGTAAAGGATACAGGTGTAAAGAGGATAGTATTGAATTTGATAAAAATTTAAAAAAAAAAAAGAAAAACGATTCTGTCAAATTTGGGTACTTAGATAATTAATTTAGGGGTTTATGGGTACATATATATTGAACGTAGAGACTGATAAATGTAAAATTTTTAATCAATAGGTACATATTAATATATTATATTATATCTGATGAACTTCAAATCGTAATATCGTATTTCCAAGTGTAATGATTTATCATTGCATTCAAATTTTATTAAAAATTCAACACTATCCTCTTTACACCTAAATTCTAAAATTCCTTTATCAGTTAGGAATTTTTCCTAAAAATCATCTTTTCCTAAAATGTCAACTTTTCCGTTAACATGTATATTATTATATTCATTAACTCACTTCATTTATAGCAAATATTAATCCAATAATACAATAATAATATAAAGGTACATTCACAACTCCATTGTTCATTAATAACAACGGCGTATAATAAATCAGTACAGCAAATGTTAAACTCCAAAGCAATCTGAAAGACCACGATGTATTTTTTTTAAATTCATTTTAATATTACCTTAAAAATAATATTAAAATATTTATAGGTATTTTACATTTAAAAATAAATCATTTTATCTATTAACTAACTTTATCGTACAAAAAATTATCATCTAAATAGAATGTTTTATGTTCAAAGTTAAACTTTAAACGACTATTAAAGCATTTATACTAATTAGAACACTTTATACTTGAATTATTTTAAGATTGTATTTACCTGATTGGTGTCAATTTTAAATATAAACTAATTGGTTTAGAACCCGAAGTATATTTGGCTATAACAAAAGGTAGAAAAGCTTTTAAGACGTACATGATTGTATGTATTATCATGATATCATCTTTAGATACACCAGCATCAATTAGCTTAAGAATCACTATAGAGTCAGTTGTTATAAACCCAATCTGTAAGATTTATAATAACATGTATTTTATTAACTATTTATCATAATAATATTGAAACAATTATGAATAACTATAAAATAAATAATTATAATAATTCAATAAATATTGAAATATTATAACATAGTAAAAAAAGAAGATTATTGAAGATACACGATAAAAAAATATCACGTTTTTAAAAACTTAGTGTCCACTTCATAAATAATAATTATCATTTTATTTGTTTTTTTTTTTTTTACAAAATATAAAATAAAATTTTCATTCTAATGATTTTTAATTGATATTCTATTATTAAATTCCAATTTTTTATAGATAAATAAATAAATAAATTTTTAAGTTATAAATTTACTTTTTAACTAAGTAAAACAATTTTAAATCCTAGTATTTAACATTGTTAAAACTATATATTATTGTTTATCATTAAATAATAAATAAAAGAATAAAACATTTCAATCGTATTTTACTAAATGAAAAAACTTTAATAATTTTTTAATATTATAAATGAAAACTATATTCCTCTTTTAGGAATGTATTTGATCATATTAGTAAAACACTAACTCAAACAATGTTTGAACTTCATCACTCCATAATTATTTATAATTAATTTTTATATTATGACAAACTATCTTAATTAATAATGATATTATAGTTTTAAATTAAATTTAAAAAAATTCATACATACAGTGGTTTAAAATCAATACTTATTTTAAAATTGTGAATAAATCAAACTCTTAATAAAATCTTAAATAATATAATACCTAATAATATAATTAAATATTTACCGTCGATGTTAGAACGACAATTATAAAAATTCTCATGCTAGGTAGCTTCAAAACGTCCCATAGAAGTTTATAATTCTGAAAGATATCAATTTCTGTATGTTCTTTCTTTAATATTTCATCGGATTCCACTTTAAATATTCCAATTAATGTTGTTATTACTAAATAAATTATTCCACAACAAAACAAAAAATCTACGAAATACAACGTATAAAATGCATGCTAATGATTAACTTATCACAAACATCAATACATTTATATTATATTATAATTATTAAATTTATTTGAAAGAAAATTAATATATATATATATATAATATATTTATTTATTTATAGAATATTAGAATATAAGGGAATAAAATGTTTTCAACAAGATGTAATATATATTTTATACTTTGCAGATTTTGAGTAGGTACCTATTCCGTACTTTTAATATTCGCTATTCCTCCTATATCAGGTGAGATTGATAAATATTTGTTGCAAAAATCGTCAGAGGATAATAAAATCGGAAACACCGAACCAAAGAACATGCCGACAGATATACCCGAGGTATTACACATTGATCCGTAATTAACATTATTTCTGAAAATTTATATTTGTATAGAAATCCGTGAGAAAAAATTACCAATTAAAGCAGTAATATGACTTACTTTTTTAACAAGGTCAACGCCCAACCGTCTAAAGCAATATCTTGGGTTGCTGACATAATGTTAATGATCAACATCACACATACAATCATCTTAAGGTTTGGTTTTCCAGACTCTGGCAACCAATCGTCAAAGTTAAGTGCAAAATAAATGAAGAGTGTCCCTTTAATTATAAGATTTCAAATATAAATTATACGAGTATATTATATCAACATATTACTGCATACGTAAGTATAATACGAGTACATAGGTAATAAAAATAATTATATTACAGATAACATCAATTAGAATTTATTAATATTTCAAACTCTAGCACACTTATAAATTATAATTACATATTTTCAAGTTTTATTTCATAAATTAGACAAATTTTATACTTGCATAAAATAATGTACAATATTATATTAAAAACGATATAAATATGTTTATAATAAAAACTTTTTATAATTATTTTAAATAATAATATAGATATTCACACCTACAAAATTTCGATTAAAATCTTCGTTGCTTATAAATTAATATAACTTATGAAAATATGACTATATACGTCAAGTACCAAAATAAATTTTATTAGGTACGGTTAATATAAACGTAATTTTTAAACTATAAATGGATATAATAAATGAATATTTTTAATAAAACGACCATGTTATCCCAATTTAATATTACACTTAGTTAAATCATGGCAGTTTAATTTATTTATTATTTTCAACATATCAGAAATTAATATAATAACCGTGTGTACATCAAGTTTTGTTGTTACTAGATAAGAATGCAATAGAAACTAACAAAATGATTAATAATTTTTTTCTAAACGATTATCAAATCATTCAAAGACTGGTTTAAGCGTTTTAAATATGACCGGTAATCAATTTCAGAATATGATCCACATTTTGAAAGATCATTAACATTTAGAAACAAATAAACAATATGGTTATAGCCTTATAGCGTAAACTTTTAAAAAAGTGCGAAAATTTCTGTTAAAATTTTATAACATGGCCAAACTGAGATTCCCGCCTAACATACTAACTCTCGAACAGATAAATCTACAATCTTTTCGCACTTTTTAACAAATTTTTATCTCAACATCATCATGAGATAACCATATCACTGAGATAACATAGTGACTTCGGGTTTTATAGTTTTATTAATAATATTCATTAATAAATAAGAATTATATCTATATATATATTAAAGCGATATCTAGTCTAGTAGACTTTTGAACATGTTCAAACCCTAAATTACTAATCTTCGATATCGAATATGCCTAAATAATAGGTATTCAAATTAAGAATTCGTCTCCCGAAGAGTTTTAAAAATGACTGCACATACTCTATTAACGTTATCAGATGACCAACCGCGCGTAATAAAAATACGAACCAATTATATACTGAACAGGTATAATCCATGATTTTCGTCGGCCCATCCATTGTGAATAAAGTGCATCTACCACTGGAGCCCATAGGAGTTTTATACTATACGGCCAGATAACAAAACTAAATGAGCCCTTGAACATAATATTTTATAATTGATTCATTTTAGTTAAATGAAACAATATAAAAATAAAGACATTTAAAACACTAAATATAATATATTATATTATAATGTATCACGAGGATGATAATATAACTAAACACTAAAGTATAGCGAATAATAATATTAATATTAGTAAAAGTCTAATTTATTCGATTTAAACATTTCATTGTTATTATTATAATCACATTACATTTTTCACTGAAAATAATATTCCAGAGAAATCGTTGTACATCATGACTAATAAATAAAATGGTTTAACTCATCCCAAAGTATTGCTCATTAAATTAAATATGATTTAAATATATGTAACGTAATTTTAAAACAAGAGTGTTAATAATGATAAAAATAAATTTGATCTTGAACAATGTATAATAAATTTGTATTAATACGTAAGTTAGAAAAAATATTGTCTGAAAAAACGAATTTCAAAAAAATTGTAAAAAAAAAAAATAATAAAAAAATGGATATAATTAATAGATAAATACGAAATACCTACTTAAATTAAGATGCAATTATATGTTTATTGATTTATATAAAGAATAAGTTTTCTTTTGTCTTATCCTGTCCTTTTATGCTAATAATAATAATTATAGATTAATAAAACAATTTATTATGTCTATGCAACGACGAGAAATTCTTTAAAATGCGCACTCACGTCTCGGTATGTAATTTTTTATAGGTAATTGATACAATATTGTATGCATTACACTATATTATGTCTAATGGTCTACTAATTTTCTACTTTTTTCTATGATAAAGATAATAAGTCAAATATGTACTTACTTGATCATTGTAAGTAACATTTTTTTTATTTTGGAATATTATCGGCAAAGCCATTGAAAATCCAAATGAAAAACCATGCAACGCGTAAAGAATTGTCAACACGAATAAGTTTAGCCAATCTCCTTTCAAGTTAGATTTATTGGAAATAGAATTCTTGGATTCTTCTGATTTTTCTAATTCGTGTTCAATTTTACACGATACTGTCATATTCGAACAAAATAAAAATTATGTTATTATAAAAATCGATTTCGCTTGTCGTGGCGATCTATTTTAAGTTACAACCGCATAAAAAATTATGTATACTTCGAACGAATTTGATGTATTGACTATAATTTTATCACTATTTTCTGAGTTTTGCTGTAGCGTGTTATCAACACAACGTAACGACTGGTTTAATATTAAATTAGATAATGTTGATCATACTTGTGTGTATTTTTCTAATTTTTTTTTTCTTTTAATCGCATGTAGGTATGTATATCCTAAGAATATAATTTTAAGATAAATAATTATAGTTTAAAATGGCGGTTTCTGTTTTACAGTCTATCTGCATTCCAAGAAAATTATGATAAGACCTAAGATTATTATGCAAAAAAAAAATTATAATTAAATTAAATTATATGAAGCACATTATAAGTATATTATAAATATATACTATATATATAATATATATTTTATATATACCTATATACCTATATATGTATGTATGTATAAATTTATGGAATAAAGTCACGCATTTTATTTTTTTAAAAAAATGTTCTTTGGTTTATTAAACTCAAACATTACATGTTTAAACGTATAATTGTACCCATAACTATACCGATTTTAACAATTTTTAAACTTTAGATATTAGACGTGAGAACTCTTCGATATTTTCCATTGATACCTAAAGTCCATAAAAATATTTTACCACGATATTAAAAATATTAAATTATATACCAAAATACGTTCTCATTAAAACATAACAAGTATAAAATTAAACTTACAGATAACAAAAAGAAAAAACAAATACTTTAAAATTAAAATTTTCATATTCCATACGATCTTTTAACGTTTAATTTAATTATATAATTATAATTCATAATACCACGAATTTTATAAAATTAATATTTCAGATTTTTTCGGATCGAACGAAAATATAAAATAAATGTAGAATGTAAAATGTAGAATTTACGTATTTGCGCCAAAGACGTCGAGAGAGAGGACAGAGGGAACATTTTGCCCCAGACCTAGGGGCGAACTGTTCCTTCATCAATAAGCCCTAAAAGCTCATAATTATTAAATTACACATCTATAACCCTCAACTCTAATTTCTAAATTTGACAATGCGAGTAGGTAATATAATCGATACTCCATGATAAATAATATATTGTACAATAATTGGACATTGGAATAATTTTTTTACAGTTGGTATTATAAACTTATAGATTAAACATTATCAAATTATAAATATTATAATATATAACTGTAATTGATTGTATGTATCACGGATTGGCGATTGCATTGATTTATCCCTTATCAAGAAGTCACAATATTATAGTGATGGGCGGTATTGAATAATTTGTACTATCGATTATTATTATTCGATTATTCATATAAACTATCGAATAATTATTCGAATAATAAAAACTATCAAATAATTATTCGAATAAAAACTATTGAATTCGATTAATAGTAAATACTAATTACTATTAAATATTGAATAATAAATGGAATATTATGTAGATCTAACACTAACACCATAGGTCCATAGACGGTAAAAACAAAACGAAAATAGTAATCGTCGGTCGTTCGGTCATAAACTCATAACGAGAAAACGCTTGCGGTAGGTCGGAGAGGTGGTGTGATCAACGTTAAAAACATTAATTATTTAATAATAAAAATTAAAATAAATAACTGGAATAATAATAATTATTCAACGAATTAAATAAATTAAATAATTATTTATTATTCCAATTAAATAATTATTCATTATTCGAATAATAAATAAATAATCGTAAACGATTATTCAGATAACTAATTTGGCAAGACTATCGAATAATTTGATATAATTTGAATATTATACTGGCATCAATGAAGACTGTTTAATGTTTTATTGCATTTTTTTTTTCTTATAATATTTGTAGATTAATACATGAAAATGAAATACTGGAAAATGTTGATTTCGAAGATGTCCTCGATATACTCAAACAGTCTTCAGCCTTATTTAATAAATGACTATCAATATAAATAATTTTTTTTTTATTTTAAGTCTAAAAAGTTAAATTCATATTTATTTGTTATGGACTGATAGTATACTATGTTCAGGCCCATATTTAAGGGCCTTAGTGCCGGCTAAGTTATTTATTATATTAAGGAGTAAAATTCAGGCAATTTCTTAACATACTGATTGGCAGCAGTCGATTCGATGTTGTTGGGTTACTGTGTAAATGATTATTAGTGTGTTTCCAGTTTTAATATAATAACTATAAGGGCCATGTAGGTACACATATAGTACATAAATGAACACCCTATACAATTTTCAAGTCTCTAAGTTCAATATAAATGCTCTGTTGCTCATAAAATCTCTTGTCACCTAAATGTCCATATCTGACAGAAGACAGAACTTCACTTAAAATACGTTTTTCGAATGCGATGGTTTATCATTGCATTCAAATTCTAATTAAAATTAAACACTATGATTTGCACACCTATATCCCTGCGGCAGGAATATAAGCACTTCTTTTTTATACTTTAAAGTTTAAACAGCTACAAAAAAAAATCGTAAATGTAATAATTCACAATTAATTGGAACTGAGTTAAGTAAATGTATATATGAATCAATAAAATTTTCATAATTTTAAAACAATTTTTGTTAATTTTATTTAACATTATTGTAAAACATTGTGATATAATAAGAAAAATACATATGAATACCTGAAATATTGATTTTACTGAAATTTCAACTTTGAACACCTATAAAAAAAAATGAGTCCTGAGATTTTTCATAATTTTGGAAATACGTTAAGATATATATCAGTATGCTTCAATAAAATTTTCAAAAATTTTTCAAAATTTTTGGTTTTTCTATTAATTTTTATTTTAGAAGTAATGATTAATAATAAGAATATTCGTATGGATTTTAAAATTTTCGTTTAAACTAAAAATATCAACTTTAAACAGCTATATAAAAAAAAAAATGAGACCTGGGATTTTTCTAATATTTTGATATCAAGTTAAGTAATATGTAAGTATACTTCAGTTAAATTTTCAGACCTTAATGGCCAAAATGCCAATTTTATCATAAAAACATGAATTTTTACATAAAAACGAGAATTTTACGAAATATTTAAAGTCCTATATTTTGTAGAAAAATTAATCTAAAGGTTCCAAAATTTTACCAAATACACATAGTACCTATGTGAACACACAAAAAAAATTTCAAGATTGAATTCGTGGAATTTCTGTTTACGTGTAAAATGCCGTTTTTCGTCATATTTTCGTTGTTTTTTCTATCGCCTAGGGTCAATTTTAAGAAATTCGAAAAATGTTCTTAATAAAGTACCAACTAAATCCACTTTCCAACTGGAAACATATGCTATTCGTGAAAATCGATGCATTGTTTTGGGTAGAAAAAGTGTTTTCAAACAAAAACAAAAATAGGTACTCACATCATTGCAGTAAAACCAATAGATTTTGACATAATCATCCTTAATTACATACAAATTGCTATTCATAAAATAATAATTTTAAAAATTATATAAATTAATTATATTACTATGGTTGTCAGATAATAGTATAATGTTAAAAATAAACAGACTTAGAATTGGCAATATAAAGCTCAGCTACGATCACAGCAAAAGATGAGCAAACTATTTTTGTAACATATTACATTTCTTACACTATTCATTGCATAAATTCCTACTGTAAAACTTATGAAGAAGATAAATTTTATACAATACCTAAGTTATTAAGTTCGACCTAGAAGAAGCACTTTGACCAAATCTCATTTTATTATAAAATCTATTTAAATTCTTAAATATTACACTACTGATTACAGATTTATGATTTGTAAATATTAAAATAACATTGTAAACATTACAACTGTAATAGCTATTATGGCCTTAGTTGCCGCACATTACTAGTATTTTTAATCTGTTTAAGAAAATACAATATTAGATTAAAAATTAAACAAGGTTAAGAAAGAATAATTATTGTTGTTATACTAAATTATATTTAAATAAATTAAGTATCTATATTATTTAATATATTTAATCATTACTCAGTAACCAATATGAATCAGTAATTCACAATCAAAAAATGATTATTTTTAAAAAAATGAAAATTTCATTGACAATTAACATAAATATTTAGGGTTTAATCTATACTCGTATATTATATTATTGGTAATATAGTTAATTTTATTTACCTTTTAGTTGTTCAAATAATGAGTGAAAGCAATGAAAATTTTTAGTTTTATACAGAAGCTTGTGTTTATTTCAAAATTTAATATAATAATTTCACAATGTAATATTTTGTTTTTATATTACCTACTGTTCTTAATTCTGTTATACTAATTTGTATCTGTTCTAAAAATCTGTTTAACATTAATTTATAATTTATAAATAAATAAATATACCTAATGTAATTCAATGTTGTTCAGAGTTCAAAAAAATAAATTTTGATCATTTTTAACAATTATAATAAATTTAATTTACTAATTTATAATCAATATTAATATTATTACTTAATTCTTATTATAAATCAATAAATTATTAGATTTGACATTTACCTTAATATACCTATATTATACATATTACATTTCATTAATAAATAATAATAATAATAATAATAATAATAATAGGTAAATTTTATTAGAAGTCCCTAATTAATTAGTACCAAACTATAATTTAAATACTTATAACAAACCTTATAGTTTAATTATATAATATAGGTATATATATATATAAATGGATTACATAATTAATATTAGTAAAAATCCTACATTATACTTTTTAATTGTATATTCTTACACAAATAACTAGCCTTAACCTTTAATTTTACAAAATTATATATAAAAATACACAAATCCTAAATAAAAAATAATAAGTTGCATCTTAAATTGTTTAACTTGACTTTCTTACTTCGAAAATATATTTGTACATACATTTTCTCAATAAAAGGCTTTTATAATGAATGACCATTATTTAAGAATTTTAAATAGTATTGTTTTTCTTTATTTGATACTGTAACATATAAATCATATCATTTCATATTACAAATTTCTATTCACTATATACTATATAATTTAAGTAAAATTAAAATTACATTTAGATAACAATAACAAAAAAAGTGTCAATTCAATTACTATAAATATATGGCCTTTTAATACTAAAGGCTAATTTATTAGTAAATTAGAATACTAGATTATAATTATCAATTATAAAAAAAAAAAAAATTAATATTTGTGTCACAAAAATATATTAATATTAGTATAAATAAATAATTATAAATAAGTTTTTTTCTCTTATATATTCTAATACATTCTAATCAATTGGAATATAATTGATCAAATCACAAAATTTTGTATACTTACATCATTTAAGTAATAAAAATATAACCAATAGCCAATAGGAATTAAAATATAATTGGATTTACCCTAGAAATTTATCCAAAATATCTAAACCATGTTTAACCAATTGATTTATTTTTCTTAAAATTCCAATCATGTACTTTAAAAGTAACTGGTAAAGTAAAACCAATGCAATTAATAAATTAGAGTTTAAAATTAATCATATGAAACATGTGTATTAAATTATTTATACTTTTTATTAGATTTTGTAAATCATATTTATATCTCACAAAAAATATTTAAATAACTCTATTAAACATAATACTTAACAGAAAAAAATTTTAATTCAATATTTATATAACATTGTGCATAATTATATTAGTTGGATTTCTATACAATTACTTGGAATATTAACATACTACTTTTGTATTCCTTAGTTGCATAATTTTATTTTAAATATTCAATATTTATTTATTACTATTTACAACTCGCAAGTAAAAAAATAAAAATAGAATACTACAGTATTTTGTCTATGTTATTAACTATTATATAATTAACATATTTATAGGTATTTACTTTTTTTTAAATTTATTTTATCCAGTGGCAAGCTCAATGAGGTCAGGGGTTATTTCCCTCATTGTCTTTTTTCCGACCTATAGAGAACTACTTTTTATTAGTTATAAGTGCTCTCTCTTTTAGAGTCATTCCTTAATACTTTTTATTAGTTATTAGCAAAAAGTTATTACTTATGATTTTATGAGTTATGAATTATTAATTTAATTATGTTATACTAAAAAAGTCAATTAAAAATGTTTAAAAAAAAGACTAAACATAGTATTTAGTCAATAAAAATAGGAATAGGTATATTTAATAAAATCATTTTTCCTTAATTTTAATTCAGCATTGCTTTATTGACATCTAATTGAACAAAAAAAATCAACTATTATTAAATTTTATTTTCACAACTCTTTGAAATAGAACTTATTGCAATTGCATGATCTAGTATATTATTAATATAAATTTTAAAATTTACAAAAATTGTACATAATATTGAAATTCATTTTAAGTATTTTGCGGCCCTAACAATTTATTGCCCTAGGCTAACATTGGCTCGCCTGTACCTTGGGTAAACCTTGATCATGACAATATTCATTAAAATGTATATTACTATTTACTTATAACATCCCCCCCATTGAAAATTCCTGAGCTTGCCACTTATTTTATCACTTATAAGTCCACAATTTTCAATTACAATTGAAGCTAATAATTTTTAGTGTTTTCCAAAAAAAATTTGCGGAAGTTTCCCTTATAAATTTCATTTTTAAGTTTTAAACGAGTACAAAAAAAATTCTGAGAAATGTCTATATATGTAATGTAAAATATAGAATTTCAAAATAAATTTACTCTGGGGTTTTCTTGTAAATCGCGTTTTTAAGTTTTATATGAGTACAAAATGAAATATTAAATTTATATAAAATATTTAAGTTCCGACTATTGTATATAGTTGTTACAACATACAATTTTCAATTACAATTGAAGCTAATAATTTTTAGTGTTTTCCAAAAAAAATTTGCGGAAGTTTCCCTTATAAATTTCATTTTTAAGTTTTAAATGAGTACAAAAAAAATTCTGAGAAGTGTCTATATATGTAATGTAAAATATAGAATTTCAAAATAAATTTACTCTGGGATCCTCTTGTAAATTGCGTTTTTAAGTTTTATATGAGTACAAAATGAAATATTAAATTTATATAAAATATTTAAGTTCCGACTATTGTATATAGTTGTTACAACACAACATAACAGTAAAATATCTACTTTTATTTAATACTATTAGTAATATTACGACTATAACTATAATTAAATATTATAAAATTAAACATATTACTGCTATGACAATGCCATATTACATCAAAATTTCATAATACTACTATAATAGAATGTTCGTCAATGTGCTAATATACATTTTTGCATTAGACATTGTATATTGAAATAATACAATCCACAAAGTTATCCATTGAATCTGTTGAATGGTATATTCCTTGGTTTACATAATTATAGATTTACATTTTGTCGGTTAAAATCTAAGTTTGACATTAATTCAATTTTCTATCAATGAATTAAAGACTTCTAGCATTTATTATGGTTGTTTTATTTTTTTGTACTCCTTTTTATTTTTGATGTTCATATAACATGAAGTTTTTTCTTTGTAAGAATCTAAACAAATGAATAACAGTATTAAAGTTTAAAAAATTTATTATTATCACAAAGAATTGTATATATTTTCTAATATTAAAAACTAAATTGCCAAAATTTTTATCAGGAGTGGATCTAAAACATTTTTTGGGAGGCCATCATTATGCATTTTTTTCTTTCTTTTTTTTTTTTTTTTGTAATTATTCATAAACTGTTTTAATTTTAATACCATATAGAATTATATTATAATTATTAATTATACTAATAAATAATGATGTTATACATTTTTTTTCTTTTAGGTACACATTAATAAAATGAAAAATAAATAATATACATAGTAACATATAATATCTACAGGGCAATCTCCACTTGACCCCTCTTTGATCCAGTGGCGCAACTAGGATTTTTTTGAGGGAGTGTCCGCCTAATTAAAAAATCACTCTAAAATATTCTAAATACGTTTTTGGTACCTAACTTTTGATGGGTTCGTTGTACGTAGGTATTAATTATATTTTTATAATATAAACAAATTAAATTATGAATAAATCAACTCCTCAATATAAAAAAAAGGGGTAAATATAGACAATACCAATACAATATCGGGAGGAATTGATCATATCAGTTTGCCACATTTTGTATAGTGTCCCATACCTATTATAGTTTATAGCAGCGTTTCTCAAACTGTGGGTCGCGAGAAGTTTTTTTAATTATACAGACTGTAAGAAATTTATGTTTTTTTTAAAATTGTATAGACATAGACATAGAACTATAATGTATAAAGTAATATAAGAATTATTATGACAGGTATTTGTTTTTTGTTGAAATTTGTTTTTTTAAATTACCTTTTTGATTCTGTAAATGGTTTTATGGGGATCGCGATAGATTTTTGGAAGAAAATTTCGGTCGCGGTCCTAAAAAGATTGAGAACCACTGATTTTATAGCATTATTTTGCTCTTCTCTTATACTATGTCTTTTAATGTAACTTTTATACTATAAATTGAAAATAAATAAAACATTTTTTCAATGGTCATTAAATGAAATTTTCATAAAAATACAGCCCAAGGGTGGTGTCCAGACACCCAAAACACTCCTCCCTCATAGTTGCGCCACTGCTTTGATCCATGCCCGATTTTTATAAAATATTATAAATATTGAAACATGTATGATAACTGAAAATTATAAAACAATAAAGATAAAATTAGTATTAAATAACATTAATTTAATTTAAATGTGTAATAGGTATTTTTTCAAAATATCAGGACTTCAACAACATAATTTTAAATTAATATTATTTTATTATATATTATTATTAATTATAACAGGTATAATAAGAATTAATTGTCTTGATGACTAAAACTACAAATTACATTAATACATTACCTCTACACTATAATGTTCGATATCTCCTAGTGCATGAATTTTAAATATTAAAACAATATTAAATCTTTTTCGTTTTTCCAATTAACAATTATTTCTCATCAATTTAAAATACATGATGCATAATTTAATTTTCAACGTCCATTTTCATTTAATTTTTTCAAAATGTTTGTGCACAATATTATTGTGCCATAATATGTATTATACAATGTTTACTCTCGGAAATAATCGTATAATAAAATAGTCTATGATCTATTGATCTCACATACGGTTTTTAATAAATTCAATTTCTGTAAATCTGAAACATCATAGCAAAGAAATATTTTCATAAAATACATAATATCACTATGAAAAACATTAAATAATAAAATAGCATTTACTCACTCGGAGTCCGATTATCACTTTCATAATTGGTCGATTTCCTATCGCTACGGCCGCCGTTCATCGCGTAAAAAACATATCGGAATTCATAATATAAACTGTAACAATTGAATAACAGAATAATGTATTTTAATAACTCGATGATATTTAAAATAATATTATATTACAACGGGATAAAATACTTACAATTTAATGTTTACTCAAAACAGCCTAAGAAGTCGAGACTACAGAACGCAAACACACGAATACATGATGTAAAATGTAACATAAGAGATAAGACGGAAGACAAAATACAATTATTATTATTGTGGTCACGGTCCACGGTAAATATCCATTAACCTTGGTCACGGTCTTCTAAACATTATCTAAGACCGTGATTGTGGTAATCAACATGTTGGTATTATCAACATCGTGGTGATAAAATCATTAAATTTGTTTTTGACAGAGGATATTATGTTAAACAATTTCTAAATATTATTTTTTGGTAACGGATTAATCGACGGTGCACGCGGACAGTGGGGTGCATATTAGCATAATATCTACTGTACATTACTACGCGAATCCTGTCACCTGATTGGCTCATTTAAAATGGGGTGCATCTCTACCTACCTATGTAATTTATAATTTACCTAATCATAGTTCTGGGTTGCCAATTTGCCATACCAATATAGGTACTATAAATACTAGGTATTTATAATGAATATAAAAGAACTAAAAACTATTAAAGACTTAAAACATTAATAAAATTGCCAATTTTATAAAACATTATATAAGGATAAAAATGAGAATTTTAGGAAATATTCAAAGTTCTATAATTTGTAGAAAAATTAACGGTTCCAAAATTTTATCACGTATATATTATGGTACCTGTCCTACGTAAACACCCCAAAAAATGTTTCTAAGTTCAAAATTACCTGAATTATCGTGAAATATTAAAATTGATTTCGTTAAAATTTAAGTTTTCGTAAAAAATGCCGTTTTTTCATCATTTTTTGATCGTTTTTCCTATCGCATAGAGTCAATTTTGAGAAATTCGAAAAATGATTTAAATAAATTTAATATTATAATAATAATATCATAAGCTATGATTTAATACCAAGTTGGTACTACCAAATATTTTTTTATACATCCACTTTCCAACCGGAAACATATACCTACTATACTATTCGTAAAAATCTGAGCATTATTTCAAATCAAAAAATTGCCTAGGTAGGTACATCTCAAAAAAAAAGACACAACATCTAAAATGTAATCTCTAGTGGTTTTCCCCTCTATGTCTCCTTATATAATTTATCTCAGTATTTCAATTTTAAAGGCTTAACTATTTGAGTAGTCACAATCCGGTGATCTGATAGGGGGAATATTTTACTGTCGAAGAGTTCATACATTAAATTGCTGATACACAGGATATCTACTTACTACTTAGGTCTTTAATGCGATGGTTTCCCCTTGCCTTTCGCATTCTATTACGTTAACAATCAAAAATTATTCATCCGCCTTTATGAGCGATTTCTCACTCTAAGGACAATAAAGTCTTATAAATTACTAACGTAAAGAGTTAGGTACTCCTTATACCGGGAGTAGTTCGGTTTAAATTCACTGGTATCCCCTGCCTTAGGGTTTCCGCCAGTGAAGCTCGGGGCCCCGGGTGCGCTTGACCCGTAATATATGACTTATTATATCATATACATCCCCTGAGGAACACTGGTACCTAGTACAAAAACGAATGATAATTTTGAACTAAATTTAATTTTAATTAATTCGTATAATCGTATTCGTATCAGTATCAGGAATCAAATATAATGATATAAATAATATGCAAATAATAATATTACACCAGACACCTAATAAGTAATAATTATTAAAATTCTCAGTCTTTCCGATAACAGTCGTCTGCATATGTAGTGATCGTGATATCCATACCTACACATAACCATATACAGATAAACTAGGTATATAAAATATTATATTATATTATATATATAAAAACGATATTTCATGATTATACTCGTATTATGAAAATAACTTATCGATAAGTTGATAATATTTATCCAAAGTGTGCATTAAAATTTAAATGGATGAAACTATATAAGATAACTAAGTGGCTTCTAAATATATGCCACAGTTTCATATAATGCAACTGCAACAAATCAAAAATAGTTCTGCGCCTTAAAGGGTTAAAGGTGTTTAAAGTTGAAATTTCAGTAAAATCAATATTTCAGGTATTTATATGGATTTTTCTTATTATATCACAATATTTTACAATAAAGTTAAATAAAATTGTTTAAAAATTATGATAATTTTATTGATTCATAAATATACATTTACTTAACTCAGTTTCAATTAATTGTGAATTATTTCTTTACGATTTTTTTTTTTTTTTTTTTTTTTTTGTACCTGTTTAAAGAATAAAAAAGAAGAACTGATATTCCTACCACAGGGAGACAGGTGTGCAAATCATAGTGTTTAATTTTAATTAGAATTTGAATGCAATGATAGACCATCGCATTCGAAAAAAGTATTTTAAGCGAAATTCTGTCAGATATAGGCATTTAGATTTAGGTGACAAGGGATTTTATGAGCAATTATTTAACTTAGTTATAATTATTTAACTTAGATACTTGAACATTTTGTAGGGTGTTCGTTTATGTACTATATGTGTATTATATATAACCTATATGGCTCTTATATGTGTGATAAAATTTTGCGTTTTAAATATTTAATAAACAATTTCAAAATTTTAATCAATACCTACGTTATCTGACTGAACTTCGCTCAAAATCGTTTTTTCGAAAGCGATGGTTTATCATTGCATTCAAATTCTAATTAAAATTAAACACTATGATTTGCACACCTGTATCTCTGCGGGGTGCGGCAGAAGTATCAGCTCTTCTTTTAGATTCTGAGCGAAGCGAAGAATGTATTGGTTTTACAATGAT
>JAIUCT010000007.1:24438746-24476974 GCA_021307375.1 Tetraneura akinire | reverse complement strand
CGCTATGATTCGCACACCTGTATCCTGTGCGGCAGGAGTATCAGCTCTTTTTTTTAAGAATAAAATTAAAATAATAATATGTTATGGTTGCTTGCTCAACATAATCTACAATTGTGTTAACCAACTTCAATTACGTATATTGCAATAATAATGTATTTTTATACATATATATTATTATTACTATTTAAATAGTTAATTGCATATATATATATATATATATAGTAATAATTACAATGGCAAACTTAGAGTTAGCATTTTAGCAATGATATCTAGCTCAGTGTTAACTGAAAGAATTTTTATCTACATATTACTATCAACTATCAAGAAAGAAAGAAGAATAAGACTCTTCAATATATTCTAAAATGTCATATTACTATTCTTGATAATTATTAAGTGATCTAGTATTTTAATATTCTAGTAGTTATTAGATAATGAAATATATATATATATATATTTACTGTATGGAGTATATGGTATTTAATTCACCAGAGTAAGGTATGAATTTACATTTCAAGTCATCGTGATTACGTAACTATAAGCCACATGACCTAGTTTAAATGTAATGCTAAATCTATATTATACGCTCCGCCCATATGAACTTGCTACATGTCGTCGTAGTCGTCGATAAACACAATTGTAGATTGTGTTGAGCAAGCAACCAGCTACCTAGTCGGGTGGGACCCGTTTCGCACAAAATTTGACCCTTTCCGTTTTGCCCAACGTGTTTTTATCATTTTCAAAATAGGTTATAAGTAGGGCTGGGATTTCGATGCACTTTGCATTTTTTTCTGAAGCTTTCTGTATGATGCTCGTTTTGTTACAAATGTGTTTTGGATATTTTTAAATTAGAATAAGAAATTTTATTTTGCATTTTTTTGCATTTTTTGACAATTTTTTAATTTAAGGTGATATTTCTCTTTTTTATTTGTACATTTTACTATTTTAGGGATGATTAAATCATTTTTATGTTTTTGAATTTAAAAATAAAAATTTTATATGCTAACAATAGATGTAAACCCAAATTGCCTGTTTCTATCTTCAGTTCTAATATAGGTAGGTATTAAATTTATATTATTACGATATACTAGAGTCACAAAATCGATATCGACGTTCGCTGACACATCATTATACACCGTTTAGTGCGAAGTTTATCGTTAAATATTAAAGTTGAATTAAAAATATTTTATAATGCCGAAATTAAAATAATTTATGTACATGTAATGTATTTTTTTTAATTTTGAAGACATTTTTTTTAAGTGCATTTTTTGCGATTTTTAAGGAGATTAAAATCCCAACCCTAATTATAAGTGATAACATTTACTTCATATTATTTAATATGAATTTAATAATTTTATGTATTTATCGCTGTCGTGGTCGCGTAAAATCCATTGATTGTTGTATATCAATAACAACTTTAATAATATTATCTCCCTCTCCCTATCATTAAATTAATTGATCTATATTTACCAAACTATCGAATATTCATAAAAAAAATAACGACGGTAAACTGATGTTTAATTGAAAATTTAACTTTAAAAAAAATTATCTTGTGCATTCATAATTAATAGAAATTAATGAAAATGTCACGTATTAATTATATCTGAAGATAGTGTTTATGTTTTTTTTTTTTTTAGTGTCAATATAAATTTAATATATCTACATTACAAAAATAAAAAATGATGTTATAAATATTTAATTTAGAATAGTTTCCACATTTCGCATTTTTTTCTATTTTTCGTCTATACGCGATACTAAAGGATCTGACAAATGTTTTATAGTTTTTCGTGGACATAAACATTTTTTTTTTTTTTTATTCCAAAATAATAAAACTACCTACTAATAACTTCTCTCGGGAGAAAATATTCGTTTTTAAATAATAAGTATATATTTCTTAATTGTCTATCGAAAACGAATTATACATTTTATAAAATTATAACACAATTTTAATGCAATTAATTTTGTACGTGTCGTCAATATGAAAATAATTAAATAACTAATCCGCGAGTAAAATTCTTGATTATTAATACTAATTGTTATGACGAAATACAATAATGCATAAAAACAAAAATAATTAATTAATCTCTATAAAAAAAAAAAAAAAATAATAACATAATATTTAAAAAATGTATTATTAAATTTTAAAATATAAACCCTCGATCAAAAAAATTTAGCAGGAAAATTTTACTACAGATTTTAATATAAATTATTTTTAATATTAAAAGTATAACTCTTAAAGTATTTATCAAATCATATCATTTTACAAAAAACAAAATAAATTACTAATTAAAGGCGATAAAATCTTTGATGAAAACATTATAAATAAAACAATTATAAACTATGAAAACATTATGCAAAATAGTAGTAAAATGGTACTTGAATCTAATAAATTAATATACAAAAATTAATTTAAGTAGATCCATATTATTATATCCAAAGAGATTTATCGGTTGTGGCAGTGCATAAATTAAAAAAACAAACTTTAATATTTTACATTTTTAATGAAACGCGTATAATATTGCTTCGACTCAATCTTCGTTCTTGTTAGTGTCCAAGTCCAAGACAAACAAAATAAATTTTAATTTTCACGGTATTTTAAAGGAGTGAAACATAAGCAATAACAACACAAAGTAGGTATACGAATTATTATTTTCTTCTTTGTTTAACTTTTTCATTGAAAGAACACCGCGATTTTTTTATAAAAAAAAAATATATATATATATTTCGTGTATTTTTTGTAATTATACTAATAATTATTAGGTATAGTAAATGATAATATTTCGATCTTATAACGATTATAATATTACATTAAAACAATAGAACTACATTTTATAATATGTTTTCGTAACTGTAACTGGTAAAATATGGTAAGCAACTAATCTCATTCGCCCATATAATATAAATCCTAAGGTCATAAAATATCATACCTATTATACACATTGAAAATTGAACGATTCCGTATCGATTTCTATCAGCTCGTATAATAGGCCAAGCAACATAATATTAATGTTATTTATGATTCCGAAGCATTCTGAATTTCAGAAAGAAGATTTATTCAAAAATTACAATCACATTGTTACACACATAATACGATTTTCGTATTTGAAACGAAAATTCGATACCTAAGTATGTAAATCCAACGTTTTGGTTGGGATGGCCTTTAAAATATAAATTAGGTACGTGCGATCTAGTTCGTTCCTCAAATCATATAATAATACATGCGTTGGTAATATTTAATATACGATCTAAATTTCGATCAGTATAATACAACAAAATATATTACACTGATTTTTTGGTGTTTTAAAATGTGTTTCGATGATTTTTTTTTTAATAATATATTAATACAACCGATTAACATTATTTAACAATCCGATTTTTTTTCTTTTAATGATATAAAGAAATAAAATATAAATTCGTACGGTTTTGATCAATCAATTAATTATTGACCTCATATTGATTATATTATATACTATGGAAGTATGCCATACCTAACCAGATTTGTCCCTGTGTATTTATAAAAATAATTGTATTTAAATATAAATTTGATTTTAAGTGTAAAATGTGACTTGTTTATACATGAATTAATTGAGAAATCAAAATTTAAAAATATGTAATATATCAAAAATTATTAACAGAATGAGAGGACTATTATGCTGCGACACCCAATATTATTATTTTTCCATGAATCCGATGAGATTCTTCTGACTACCGGGGGTGCATACACCTACACTTAGAGCCCATATCATACTATCGAATTGATTGATTTAATTTTAATTTATAAAAAAAATTTTTATTGTATTTATAAATTCAAATATAAAAATAAATATATAATAAAAATTTAAAAAAAAAAGACACTATTACATTCTTCGCTACGCTCTGCAGAATCTAATATTATCCATAATATTTTTAAATTTAATATTTATTATTTATTTTATTTTTTTAATCGTGAAGAAATAAAATTTTTTAACCATTAAAGATTAAAATTAAACACATAAAAACATTATTTTGAAAAACGTACGGTTCACGTCGACGACAACAATGTGATGCAACAATAATAATGGTAAAAACAAAAATACAATTGAAAAGTGTCATTTCAAAAGTTTCAAAAATTATAAATTAATAACGGGATTAATATGGACGGACTTGAAATTACGGGACAAAAAGCGTCTGAGAGAAATTTGTCAGGACAACAGGACACAAAAACGAAATAAAAGACAAGCCTGTATAAAACAGGACGAATGATCACCCTGTAAGTTTAAGATAGTTACTAAAATGTTCATATACACATATGTGCTTGCACTCCCTTCGATATACACTTCATAACACAATATTTAATATTAATTGATAAAGGTACTTATTTCATGTTTGGTGGAATGAATTTTTGAACTCAATTGTGGCTTGGTACGTATACCTACGATTTATCTTATAGAGGACAAACATTTCCTCGTAAATTAAATCGATTATTTGATTCTGTGTAACGAGCAGACTCATCGATTTTATTATATAACAACATTTCTATAATAATAATATTTGTAAAAATATATTTATTGCTACTTTATCGCGCATAGAACATAAAATCAGATATTTATTGTTTAATATCATATGAAAATTTTCAATAAAATTTAAATGTGCAGTAAATTTTGCCGCCGGAATGTGGATAAAATTAATAAGCTTCATCGATTCAAATCGACTACTTTTTTTTTCTGTTAAAATTTAATATGATTATATAACATATATTAAATAAATTTGTTTTATTAGAATAATATTTATAAAGTCCCAATAACATATAATATAATATAATTATCTGTATAATTATTACGTAACAACAATGTATAAGACGGCGATAAAGATATTATATGTAACAAGCAATATTATACAATATAATTTTGATTGTATAATCAGCATAAAAATTACTGCAGGATCCACCGTCAACGTTATAAAGAGATTTAACGTATTCCTCAAATCGTTTTGCAATAATTATTGGCGTATTATATGCATACCGATGACGATCACTATACATTAATATTATTCAAATAAATATTATCTAATCCTAACGTTTGATATTTCGTTTACAATCAATAAATAATAATTATTATCATTATTATGTGTGTTACACACGCGCGTATTTATATACGTTCGGAATCGTCACGAATAAAATAATATCTGCGCCAATTATTGTTATACGTCCAAATTGAATGATAAACTCGAATAATAATACATAATTGAATTAATATAATAATATACGATACAATATCGTGTGAAAGACTAAATAATTCAAAAAAAAAAAAAACACCAAATTCCAAACGGCCGTACGCTCGTATTGATGGCAAAGTCACGTACGATTTATGTACACCTATCTCAATAGATAATATTATTATTATAATATTATTGTGTAGGTAGTTTCAATTATATTATTTTATGTTATCGCACGGTGAAGATTGTTATTTAACGCGGTCGGAAGGCCAAGGCGTATAAAACGGGCAGAAACGTGCTATAATTGTACGAGAAATGAAAGAAAACGGACGAAAGATGTAGCGATTGTGGGATGAAAGATGCGACCGAATGCAAAGTGTCGATATACGTATAGAAACAACGCAATGACGTCAATATATTATAGAATGACAAAAATCGATAAAATATAGTGTCGTTTAAGTACATTATATAGAAAATTAGAAAGTTATATAAGGATAGAATTATTTCAGGAAAATTAAAATGGTCGAAATGTGAATTTTAATATGAATGTTAATAATATACTCGTATTATATATAAAATTATAAATTATTATAATAATATCATATGAGGTAGTTCGTAGTTGGTTTGAAATTGTGCATGAAACTGAAAAAATACACCGAAAACATGCTAAGATTATTACTTATTTGAACACTTTAAAATTAGCTTAACTGCAGCGAGAAAATATAGTTATATATATATATAGTAATAATGATAATGAGTTATTGAGTTAGATAAATTATGTTAATCCGGGAAAAAAGTGATAAAAAATTACTTTAGATTTAGATAAATGATGTTAATGTGAAGGAATAATAACAAATAAGAATAAAAAAAAGTAAAAGTAGCATAAATCGTACTTTACGATAACGTGTCTTATAATATACAGGTAATAGATAACATATGATATAAAAACCAATTTCGTATTATAAACGGTATCACCTTTTTTCTGCTTCAATTCGAGAAGCATGCGATTTATTAGTCTAACTCATAAATAATTTATTTAAATCATCATGATTTCATTGCTAATTATTATTATATGCATATTATACCTATATCAATGTACGTGTTTTTCAATCCAACTATACTTGAGTTATAAAAACATGTTTTTGAGCATATTTATAGTAATTTATTGTTCTTCTACACAAGGACGTGCGCAAAAATTATTATTATGGGAGTAGTAAACAATTTTTATGATAATTATAAATTTATAATATAAAAACATAATTTCCCCTTCTTATCCACATCACCAAAAAATATAATGTCAGATAAATGAGAATATATGATCAATAGAGAAAAATAAATAATATAATAAAATTTTAAAATATAATCGAAAAATCAAGAATTTCGTATACGCGTATTTCTTATAAAAGCGAACAATATTTGTAATAAATAATAATTACATATTAAGTATATAAACAATAATATTTACTCATATTAATTACTTAAATTATCCCATCACATTAATTACCAACGAAATAATAATAATATATAAAATATAAATCAAATTTTATATTACTAAAATAATATTTTTTTTTTTATGAAAAAATTCAAAAAATGTAATTGTACATAAGATTGTTATAAAAAAATTATGTTAGGTATATGGTTATGCTTATGATTAAGTTTCCAAAAACTGTTTAAACTTGTTTAAAAAAAATTTCTCAACACAACGTTACAGATACACGTTCTTGCTTACGTCTTTTAATACCTGACGTACAATGATCTAGTAATAATATTTTACATTTTCAACTATGAATATATTTAATTACGTAAATAATTAAGCATGCATAGAGATACGAATATACGAAATATATGTATACGACACGTTTGAGTTAGTTTAACAATTATTTTATGAAAAATAAAATAATAAATGTAGATTTTACCGAATTGCACATTTTATTGAAAAAGATGGTTTTTCTTCTTCGAGCATCACGTGATGATGCACTGTAATTTCAGTCTTTTTTTTTTTTATATACATTTTATTTGCGAAAATTCTTCCTATTAAAGATTAAATATCATATTTTGAAAATTATGACGTGTTTTAAAATAGGAATTAAATTTCCAAAAAAAAAAAAAAAAAAAAATTATCTCTATACGCTAGTGTTAATATTTATGTTATACGAGAATGGTACCGTACCGTGATAATATTAATATCGTAAAAGATCACGAAACTCACAGTGTTGTTCGATGAAAATCATATTTTATCACCGCCATTCAAATTCAATATGATAACCGCAAGGACGCGATTTATCGAAAAATAAAACGAACGGAACGTATCACGAGACGATAAATATATAAAATATAATCATCAATCTCAAAACTCTTTCCGTCGACAAACCACGCAAAACTATTGTTTGTATTTACGATTATTTACGATTTTTCGAAATTATTTTTTCGCCTGAATTCGGTCCGAAATACGCCATCGTGCAAAGATATAATTATTTAAATAAAACCATCTCTAACAATTTCTTCAGACATCGGTCACCAGACCACAATTTATCGTCTTTACACGAGATGAAACGATGCTTCACTAACCATTTCTAAACCTTTGTCGGTCGTCGACTCTTTGGGCAAATTTGATATGCGTATACTCGTTCCGTGATTAGCCCATACTCAAAGTCGTCCGGATCCACGCGGAACTAACAGCTGCAGCGCAGTACGAAATATACGTTTCTATGGCAATTTGTTTTTACTTATCGTTTGTGCATGATGCGTTTCGAAAATTTAGACGAGATATTTCGTGACGATTGACTTTTCTCTAATTTATATGAACTATTATCCATCGTCTATCTGCGCGATATGTTGTCGACGAACGATGAAGAAATAGGCAACGGCGATGAAAAGTACGTATGTCTAACAATATAATAATTACACGTATATTAACGCGAATAATACTATCGTTGTATTCTGTAAAAATTTTACTTTCACGATCTTCGGTACTGCGAACGCTCGCGTAAAAGATAAAACGGTGTTGCGCGACAAAATGGAAAAGGAGAGGCAAACGGAACAAACAAGTCTGGGCGAATTGTTTTCCGACGATTCGACATAAATTTGAGACCGAAAAAAAGAATAATAAATAATAATAATTAAAAAAAATGACGACCTCGAATATTGAAAGAAAAAAAAATTCCTATAAAAACGCGACTGTCGACGAAATCGCGTAATGCGTTACCAACCTGACGGGTATAAAGGATAGCAAACCGCATAACGTTATATCTTATATATCATTATATTATTACATATTAAACTTTTTCATACTACAACGTTGATAATGAAAAAAAAAACGTTTTGACTTTTGTCTGCAGTTATTCTGCTATAAAATATGTTAAAATATCGTTTATCTATGTATATAGTACCGTCGATAATTACCTACAATTCGAACAAAATTCGAAGCAGCTCGATTCCATCTTTTGCTGTTCGAGCACCGACTGTTTTGACCGAAGCTCACAGGACGACGATTCCCGCGCAGGGCATTCTGCAGATTGCGACCTGAACACGACTTCCGACAGCCGCGATTCGAAACAAAACCTCGGTTCAGATGACGGTTCAGATGACGGTTCCAGGTTCCGCGCGTGCATAAATTTTGACCCTCCAGCGAATACGTCCGACGACATTGACCAAAACACCACCGCGGCCTTTCTCGAAGGACTAGTCAAGGCCGACGGCCACGGACACCGGCTTGTACTGTTGGACGGCAACACGGTCTACTGGCGCGGCCACCGGTCCATGGTGTCTGTTGCCGGCCGTCGACACCACCGTGTCAAAGTATTGGCTGGCCACCGTGGCGGCCACTACCCCGCGTTCGCTCGTTATGTTGGCGAAGGTATGTTGGACGCGGCCATAGCCGGCCCTACACGCGGACGTCAGCCGTCCGCCACACACGTGCTAACGGCCATCCGGGAATTAGATGACGGCCACGGCGTGCTGGTGCTGGTGGCCAGCGAACTGTCAGCACGGATCAATTATGGAATCGCCGCGACCAAGGCACGATCGCTGGGCATCAATGTTAAAGTAAACGCTTAAATAGCATTTTACTATGTTAGATTATGTTAGGTATACGGTTAAGTCCTAGGCAATCGCAACAAATCCGAAATTAAACAAAACCTAATCCAAATTCATCTAAATCTGCAGGTTCATATCACCAACATAATTTAGGCGACCAAAGAAACATTTTGAAAAATAATATAATACATCATAAAATATAAGTAAATCATTATTAATATTATGATTAATATTATTTGCCGATTGTCTTAATACTTAATCTATAATAGACGATGTTTTTAACGTTTCAAAAATTTTTCGATAATACAATAGTATTTCCTTTACGAAAGCATTATCGAAATAACTGCACGGTCGTTGAACCGATTTTGTTTAGGAATTTCTGAAATAACAGAATATCTATAATTATTATTAAACTTCGCCGGCATAGGTATAAAATTTTATCCTAACTTATCTTCGCACCAGACCGTGCAAAATCGTGCGTGCGCCAAAGACAATCTTAAAATGTGAATATTATAATAGGAATGTATTTATAAATTCCCGTTCATGACACTCACATGTGGCAATACGTTCGGACTATTGACGCACCGTTCAGTAATCTCACGAGTTTCATAAAGGAAATAATAATACGTATAATTTTATGTTTGAGGAAAATTACTGCTGCAGCAGAGGAGCTCGTGTGTACGAAATCAAAAACAAATTTCCCTCCGGGTAGAGAGTTCTGAGAAAATATTGGCCGCACGTATATTTATAATATAATAAATTATATACTTTCGCAGAAGCGAGGAAAACGCTGTGCGTACTCACTAGGTACTCAAACTGCGTTGTTTTTATAACGTTAAATGTATAAGACCGGGATGAAGGCGAGGGAGTCTTGTTAACCAGGAAATTGTAAATTAAATTTCAAAAGCGTATTATGTAAACATTGTTGTAATACACTAGTACGAGGAATTATATTATAAGTATATAACAATAATTGTATGCAAAAATAAATGTAATAAATATCATGACAGACGCGGAAAACAATTTCCCACGCAGTAGTATATAAATAAATCATTGTATAATATTGATGCGATCGCATATCATAAGAATATTATTGAATGTTTGATATACCTACCTAATCTCTTTGGCGTTTCAAGTTGTTAGCGGTCGGCGACGACGTGGTCCGATGTCGGCCGACGGTGGGCGGTAACTGTAGCCGAAGACGCGGTGCCGCGGGCCTGGTGCTGGTGTGCAAAATCGCCGGAGCCATGTCAGCCGGCGGTCACAATCTGGAGGAGATTTTCAGTACGTGCCAACGACTGTCCATTACCCATATGGCCACAGTAAACGCAATCGTTTACAAAAACTTACGATCTAATAACACCGAAAACAGTCAGATCGAGGTGGAAGACGACTTACGGAACACCACGTAAATATAATATTACAATATATTACGTCTTTCGGCAACGATGTAACATTTGATATTTCTCGAAAAAAGAAATAAGAAAATATCAATAACTGACGTTCAAAATAAAGTGCTATCATCGATATAAGATATAAATCATTTCAACGACGCGGTTTTTTAGTCGACTCGACTTTTACACTTCGATTTTAGGTTTTATTTATATGATTTTAAACACACAATTATTGCGAAAATATTATGTTTTGGGCAGTTTATTATACTAGACTTAAGTAAACTATACTTCTCAAGACGTATATTATAATAGGTACAAGGCTACGCATGAAATTGGCTCGCACCTCTCTAACATAACGCCTTATCCAACTAAAGTTTTGCTAATTATTTGCTATTTCTCCTTCCGTATAAGTAAATTGGTATAAGCCAAATTCGTTCATGATACTCTTCCACGTCCCATACTTAATTCTGACGGAAATTTATATCGAAACACACATTTTTTTATAAATTTTATTTATATAATAATTTACGATTACAATTTTATATACGAATTCCTGAAATTTTCAAAAACCGTTTTTAAATATTTTTAGACGTACCTATTACGTACTATAGTGAATACATTTTAACGGGTCGATTTGAAACAAAGTGCGTTTTCGAATTGAGCAAGATTTAAAAAAAAATTAATCCCAACGCAATGTATATAATATATCATTGATTATACAAATACTATTTATAATCAATGATAATATATGGCGACCAAATCCAAAAATTTAAAAATAAGTACGTTCTTAAACATAATAAGAATTAACACGTAATTATCTGATGTACGTATATAATATATATATATTTTTTACCAGTTTTTCCCATACCATAGCAGCTATTATCACCAATATATAATTTTTTTTATTGGATTATCTAAGTACCTACTCTTTTTTTTATTAACAATAAAAACTAATTATTTGAATTTAGTCAAACTGTCCTGGGTTCTGCAGCTACCACCGACGTTATCAATCACTTGTCAACATTTACAATACATTAAGTAGAAACCATAAATTATAAATCAAATCAAGTTATAAAAATTATTAACATCTATAATTAGCCCATAATATTTTGAAAAAAAGAGTACAATTTCATGTACTTAATACTTATCGCTATTGTTAAGGACACTAGGACAGTGCATTAATAATGAGAGTACATCTGGTCACCATAAGTATATATCGCATTAGGTATATTATAATTTACCTACCTAATATATAATTATATGAACGAAACCAGTTTTATCGGAATCCGGTTAACAGGTGATAGATAAGTGTTAATTTTTTATTGGACTTAATATGACGTTCTTCATAGAAATACGCGTGTATCAAAACCGACCAAATATTATTTGTACGTGATAAAAAATTATGTTCGTAAAAACGTATTTTTTAAATTTTAATATTATAAAAAACAAGGAATAATTATAACAAAACTTCTAATAATATATAATTATATTATATTAAACGTAAATTACTGAATTGCAAAATGTATCTTGTATATAAATATTAAAATATAAAATATTATAATAGTCTTAAAAAAATTAGGTTAAATAAGGATAATAAACTATCATTGAATAATATTCTTATTGAATCTTATTTCACTATTATTGAACATTCCAGTATTTTTCTCCTGTTATAAATTATAAATTTACCAAGGCAATTAACAATATAAACCAATAATATTACCTACAGCTACAGTATAATATGGCGATGGAAATAAAATAATATCGCACGTTAGGTATCTATATTTAATAATTTTTTAATATTTAATAATTAGAACATTATTAATTGGTATATTTATGTATACGTAATATTACGTATAATTATTTTTCGTCATTATTCATAATAACGTACACGAAAATACAAATATTTATATATAAAAAGAAACTACGAGGATCGCAGTACCCTTAGACTTGGCCCCCCAAAAATACATCGAATATTATAAAGTATACCGACGAGAAGGCCTTAAAAGACCACTCGTGTTCGTGTGATTTCTGGTTGAAAACCCTGCGAAACGTATATATTATTCGGTTATTAATTTTAATATACGCGTTTTACCAACGGTGGGCGGGCGAAAACTACGATGAAATAATCGGCTATTTAGCGCGTTACGCAACGACAAACACACGCTGCAAAAAATTTTCCACTTAAATAAAAATATTATTATTTTTCGTATAATCATCAGAAAAACGTGTAATTATTTGTCCGGACGTTTTGTGTTGCACGCGTAATAGCTGATAAACGCACAAGTGCCACACGTGTCGAGCGCATAATTTAATATAGTAATAAGAATAACAACGCGTGTACAATATGTGTGTAGTGTGTATAAATAAAACGCGGTTACGAACTCGCGTTTTGCATATAAATAAATATTAAACACGATTACGATACGATTTCGCGCGGGGGAAATTTTAAAATGTTTAAAAAAAAAAAAACGATCCGAGCGTTTTCGCGCGTTTGGTTATCAGTTATCACCAACCCCGAATCGTCCAAATTCCATAACGATACGTCTTCTAGCAGAGGCGGATCTGAAGCTTGTTGTTTAAGGGGGGTGATTAGGAATACTTAATATGTTTGATTATGGTACGAGTATATGGCTATTACAAGTTACCACAACCAAGGTGTATCAACTATCAATATTGATATATCTTACTGCCTTGACCCACGATGTAGAGAAGATACTTGTATTTGCCATTGACCACAACACAACTATTATTTATTGATAAAAATATGCTAAAAAAGAACCCAAGGGAGGGGCGATCATAAATCCGTCCTTGTCTTCTAGTAATTATTTAAAACGATCGTCGAAAAAACCGATCGAAAGACACTATCGTCATCACACCACCGAACGGCGTATATTAAAACGGGACTTCTATTATTATCGTATAGGTAAGTTAAAAAAAACGAGTTTAGGGGAAAAAAAACGTGTTTTACGGTTAAATTTAATTTTTTTCCCCCAGCAAATACCGGTATATAGTGTTGAAAATGTAAAAAATTTTATAATTTTAAACGTCTCCGGTGAATATTTCAATTTATGAAGTGCGCGTTATTTCAATATTTACACGAGTTATTTGTATTCTAATTCGATTTTGTTTTTGTAAATTTTGACTACAGAGTGCAATCAAAAAAAATAAAAATAGGATTTTTTTTCGTATTTAAATTTTTTTTTATTTCCTTTTCGTAAATAAAATCGAAGAATAATCATTATGCATAATTTTGTTCGTCCCGTTTAATATTATAAATTTATAATAATACGTAACGCGCTCCTCGAAAAATATATCGTGATTTTAACATTAAAAGTTTAAAATGTTTTTACGATTTCGCTTAGATTTTTTTTTTTAAAAAACGATATAAATTACAGAATTATAAAATAATAATTATACAAATTGAGATTATCCGAGACGTTTTCACATTTTAAAACGAAATGGAAATTTTTTCAGATTTAAACGAATACGAACTAAAACTAAAAGTAATAATTTAATCAGTTGTTGTCACTCTCCTCTCCGTACATTTTACGAATCGTTCGAGTTTCATTCATATTATTTCATAATATAATTATGACCATTTAAATATATTTAATTTGTTTAATTTATTTAATTGTTCAATAATAATAATTGATTCGATATTTAATTATCTTCGCGGGGGACGACAAGTTTATCGAACGTCGTCGGGTCGTCGGGTCAGTCGAACGTTTAACCCTTTTTTTGATAAATTACGCGTAAAACGTTATACAATTAGATAATTAAATATAATAATTATTATTGTACGTTTAATGTGTTTATTATAATAATAATATTACATTTGACTATACGAAAATAACAGAATTTAAAAAATTGAACGTATTTGCGTAGCTTGCACGTAAAATAACGAGTCAATATTTATACGAGTAATAATAATTATGACCATAACGTTATTATATAAAAATAAAATCATATTATTAATAACATATTTCAATAAGCGATTACAAAAACTAATATAATAAATAATTATTCGTGCACATTTTTTTTTTTTTTTTTGTAAAATTTATGTTCTTTCCGCGTTATAAAACAATAATTATTTTCCAAATTATTTAATCTGTCTGTATACGGAACCCCTTTTTTCTATACAAATTATCTAATTTATTGTTTCATTTATTTTTCGGAAGATTTTATTATTATTATTATTATTATTATTCGTATACAAAAACCATACCAAATGTTCGTTTTTCAACTTGACCTGAAATTTAATTTAAAATGTTCCTAAACGAATATATATATTATATTTTCGAAACCGCGATTGGCAAAAATCACGAACATACGTGTTTTAAATTTTAACGCCGAATGAAAAACGATATAAAACGCATATACTTAAAAAATGTAACCGTTTTAGGTTTAATTTCATTATGATGATGTTAATAATAATAATGAAACGGGACATTAATCGAATATGTTATTATGTAATATCTATTGCTTACAGCGATTATATCGTTACAATTAAATGATGTTATTTTCGATAATTTGTACGAAGACACTCGTTGCAAAAACGTCATACCAAGAGAGGTTAGAGAGGTAAAACAATCATAAAAAGGGTTATCACCGTGTGTCAGGCGTGCGTTCGTATAATGCATTTTAATAGCGTTCGTTTTTTTTCTACTGCCGAAGTGGCGATAAACAATGATTACATAATAATTAATAATAAATAATAATAATAATTATTATTATTATTATTTTTTCCATTTCACACAAAATAAATAAATTTACGTCCGACGGTTTCGCGTTATTTCTTATCGTTCCATAAAACGTCGTATAACGATTTATTTGTTACCATTATTAATTAATATATTATGTAAGTATGTTACATAATTATACAAAAAAATTATTACAATGAAAATTATTATACTACGTACGATAATAATGATAATATTAAATATTAATATCATATTGACATATTATATAATGTAATATACAGAACGTGTATTATAATAGAGTGAGCCATATTGCAAAACGTTTAAATAACCGCGAATATCGCGCATCGGAATTTGGTTAGCAGTGAAATGCGGTATTAAATTAGTGGTCGCGGTAATAAAGGCGCTTCCAAAAAAAATTCAAATCTTAAATAAAAAAAATATGTTTGCAATTTGATCCAATTGCAAATTGGCAGATTCGAGAAAAACGCGATTTGCTCGTCGAATGTATACAATAATATACATTTTATATTATTTACCTAACCTAACTCATAATCCTCCAGACATAACGTACCCAACCCGACTTAACCTAACCTACTATACATATATTATGGTATATGGTATATCGACTTAAACAATGCTCGTATACCAATATACACATATTGTAAAGGTAAAAGTTGTAATACTATCATCTATATAACTTAAACCTTTACACATTAATCGCGTTTAATCTCGAACAAACATCATAATATTATGCGAAACATAATAATTTATTCCTCTATTATTATTATTAAACAAAATGTTAGTTTAAGTTACAATAATGGCATTATTAAAAACAAAACGCAATTATTTCTGTCTGTCGGTTGTTGTGCGCAGGCGCGACGATCACGACGAGAACTGCGTTCTGTTGCTGGGTACGGACACGAACGGCAGGAACGCCATACGGACAGTATGGACGACGGACGCCACGGAAATGGTATCAGCCGTGTTGAAAGTATTGTCCACGTACGGCGACGACGTCGACTTACGAGACTTGCACCGTTGGCGAAACGCGGATGTCGTGGTCATGGTGAACAACCTGGGCGGCATGTCTGACGCGCGATTTATGACCATCGTAGCCAAGGTGGTTGCCCGCTTAACAGCGGTCACCGGGGCCCGCACCGTCCACCGGTGGTACACGGGACGAATGCTGTCGTCTGCCGGCGACCGGGACGACGGGTTTTCCGTCACCGTGATGGACGTAAGCGTGAAAGTCAAGGTCCCGCAAAACTGCACCGTAAACGAGGCCTCGCGGAACGTGTTACTATTGGCCCACCTGGACCTGCCGGTCACTACTTCCGGTTGGACGTTCTCCGGCCCTGGAGTAACGGACGTGCCCGGATGGCCGGACGATTACGCGCGCCGTCGTCCGCAGTACGATGCATCACCGCTATCGGAAGACGAAAACGCCGAAGACGGAAAACGAGGAGACCCGCCGTCGGTACCCGAAGTACAAGATCCGTTCATGCAAGACGTTTTGAGTACGCGATATTTTCGAGTTATATAAATTATTTTTATATAACACGCACGGCTCTTATAAATTATAATATAATAAACAAACAGATCACGTGTGCGATCGGATCGTCGAGGAAGAGAACGCGATGAACGCGATGGACGCAGCAGACGACGGCGACTGCGGCAGCAACTGGAGACGCGGTGCGGCAGCGCTGAAGGAGGCCGTGGCCGCGGGCCGGATCCACTCGGCCAAGCCGGTGGACATGCTACGCGACATCAGCCGTCTGATGGAAACTCGCATGGCCGGCACGTCGGGCATGCTGTTGGCCGTGTTGTTCCGATCGTGGTGGCGCGCGCTCCGCGAACGACCGGATCATCGTAGGTCCTCCAACGCGACCGCTTGGGTGGACAGCCTTAATCAGGGAGTATTATCCGTCAAGGCGTATGGCATGTGCCAGCCGGGGGACCGAACCATGTTGGACGTACTCGTGCCCGCCGTCCGAGGCATGTCGATCATTTTGTTCGAGTCAAAAAATCCGGTAAAATATTTTGCATCAGCAGAGACGATTAACCAAAAACAGTATATAAGAAATAGTTTTTAAAGTGAAACGGAATCGAATTTTAAGCGTTTAATTAACCGTCCAAAACCTATTCTTTCGAGAGTTATCACGAAGAGTAAGGTTAGGTAAGGTTAGATTGGGAGGAAATATCTAACGGGGCGAAAGCTATTCTCTCTCGGTTCTATATACTAGGTTCAAAGTTCAAACTTGTAAAGTTGAGTTAAGTTATAATGAGTAACCCTATACGAGTATATTCAGTGGTCGAAATTGGTGGGGGATGCTATCCACTTATGACTAATTTAATTCATAATAACGAGTTCCGACTAGACGTTATATATAATATAATATAATCAATTTTCAGGGCGTTATCACTCATAAAATAACCTATATAGGTATACATATTGGATTTCGTCGTCCAGTCCGTGGTGCGCGCGCGGTTAGGTTGGGTTAGGTTTGGTTAAGAAGTTTTGGTCAAAGTTAAATCTTAACGTTTATAATTTACCTATACGTATATATTATATTTTACTTACCTATATAAAATCGGTTCCGGTCTTCTTGTCGTCGTTATTGGAAACATCAACATAAAAGCGGTTGGGGTCGGTCGGGCCAGGTTCTTGTTTACGTTATCAATTCGCGGTACGATTTTTCGGAAAATAATGGCGACGTTTGTAAAATCCGTCCGGTTTCTCGCAGGTGCACTTGCTGAACCGAGCGGTCAGAGAAGCGAAAGCCGCAATCGAACCGCCGATCGGAAAACGCGCGGCCGGAAAGAGTTACCTTCCAGACGCGGGCGCTTTCGGCGTGAAAATCGTGCTTGAAGCTGTACTGGAGAAATACCTGGAACGGTCTGCAGCCGACAATCCGTCCGACTAAAAGTCGATTGTGCACAATGTTATAACTTTTAATATTTTATGCCCGTTGCCGTTATCGCGAATTACCGTCCGAAACCGTGATTAATACGTTTTTACCGCATTAGTACATTTGTAAATTTTTTTAATTCCGAAAAAAAAACAAATATTACGATTCTATAATAATGTTACACAATCATTTCGTAGACGACGCGTAAATGTCACGGACGTTACAAAAAAAAAAAAATATATATATATAGGTACATGTTATACTTTTATATACCGCGGTACTAGTAGAAACGTAGGTATATAATAAATACCATCGGTCTGTTCACCTCGTTACCGCAACATCCGTCGACGACCACAAAAACGTCGTCGTTTACCTACACAGCAGACAGATATGATTATTGGTTGTTATAATGGTCGACGGACGGGATTCTTTCATAACGCGATCACATTTTCATGTTGCACGGCGTACCTACAGAACATCTTCAGCTTCTGAAATTACGTAACCACACGCATACCGCACGATCTCGATTTACCGGTATAACGCGGTAACGACAAAAATAATAAATCCGCGTATTTTGCCTTTTAATTTTTGAGCGAAGCGAATATTTTTAATATTTTTCTATTCGTCTGTAGACACTTTTTCTACTCGAAATAATGGTACGATTTTCACGAATAGCAAATGTTTCTGGTAGAAAAATGGACGTAGTTGGTACCTACTTTATTTAAAAAAACTTTATATAAAAAAAAACGACCAAAAAACACGGCATTATTCACGAAAACTGAAATTTCGACGAAACCGATTTCAATATTTCACGATAATTCGGGCAACATCAAACTTAGCGACTTGGAAATTTTACTATATATACGTGAGAAAATTTTGGAACCGATACGTCAATTTCTCTACAAAATATAGAACTTTGAAAATTTCTTAAAATTCTCGTTTTTATCTATATGTTTGATAAAATTGGCAATATTTTGGATTTTAAGGTCTGAATATTTTACTGAAGTATACTCACATATGACATATTACTTGACACGTTACCAAAATATTCAAAAAATCCCAAGTCTCATTTTTAGAATGATGTAAGTCTTTTTTCTTTATAAGGTGTTTGAAGTCGAGATTTTAGTAAAATCGATACATTTTATTAATATTTACATACCTATTGCTATTATATTCTTTTTATTTCTCAATATTGTTAAATAAAATTGATAAAAAATTTTGAACATTTTATCGAAGCTCATACACATATTACTTAATTCATTTCCAAATAATTGCCATTATTAAATTTAAAAAGGATAGTGTTGAATTTTGATTGAAATTTGATATAAATCATTACATTTTTGAAAAACGATTCTGTGCGAAGTACTGTCAGATTTGGTTATTATAGTGACTCATATATGGATTTTATGGGCACTTATATTGAACTTAGCTTTGACTTGAAACTTTTATTGGATGTACTTTATATGTGATAAAATTTTGAACTCTTGCGTTGAAATTTAAATGTAAATCTGTTGTATCCGAATTTTATAATTAATAAAAATATAAAAATTTGAATCAACACATTTTATGTTTTTGACTGAACTTCGCTCAGAATCCTCTTTGGACCTGTATCCCTTCCACACCAGTATCAGCTCCTTTTTTTTTTTTTTAAACCAGGACATGGATCCGAGGTGAGCATAAAACAATATATTTTAAAAAAAACATTTTTCATAATTTCCATAATAATTTATTTACTCATTTCTCCTAATTGATTACATAATTTAATTATATTATAATTATTATTATTATTATCTTACACGACATTACACTAATTACGGTTGCATAATTTTGCACAATTTCATCAATCATATAATCAAAAGACGGGTAACTTCGTATGCGAAACGTTCGACACATTTACAAGGGCCTTATAAACTACAACTAACGACGAAGCGCAAGTTGAAAAATCAAAATAAAAAAAAAAAATTAAAAAAAAAAAAAAAAAAAATAATAATAATAATAATAGATAAATTTGCAATATAAGTATTATAATTTAGCTACATCGATAATTATAAAAAAAGAACAGAAAAAAAAAAGGTTTACAATACAGAAAGTACATATCGGCAATATATAATATATATTATAAAGGTTATTGCATAATGAACACACTGGCTTTACTTATGTAACTCGTTATTTATTTATTTTTTTTTATTTTTAACGTCTTTCAAAATGAAGAACATAAAACATAGTTATATACATATAACAAACACACACACACACGCACACGCACACTCGTACCTACAATATATTTTTGTTTAAAACACGTATATAACATATATAACTATGATTCTGATTACAACATATAGACAGAAATAATAAAAAAAAAAATGTGTTTACTCAGAAAAACCATAATTATAATTATTTTAAACATCAAATAAATAAATCGATAATATTGTATACAATTAAACTATTTTTTTTTTTTCATATACCAAATGAATATTTATTATTTGGAATATTTTTTTTTCTCATCATATTTTATATTAGTTAATAATAATTATTTCAACGATAAAAAAAAAAAAAAAAAAGAAAGAAAAGAAAGTATTACAATAATATTACGACCAATATTTTTGGTTTTTGTGAGAATGTGTGTGTATGTGTGTGTTTTAAACAATTTCTTTCTTCTTTTTTTTTTTTTTTTTTTTTTAGGAACTAATTCGATTAGTTTACAATTAATTATTTTAAAAATTATCTAGAATTATTTTTTGTCTAATTCGACCTAATTATTATTAAAATTATTTATTTATTTATCTTTACTAATATTATTATTATATTTTCTAACTTTGAATACGTACAATAAGTATATCACAGTAAATGAAACATGCAAATAAAATAAATTGAAAAATAGCTAGTTTTCTCGAAAAATAAAACGAGAAAGTTTCTATAAATGTTACTATAAAGGACGAGTGGTATTGGTTAAGTATATATAAATATATATTAACACTAAAACAATACATAGAAATTAATGATAAATTATAAAATGATATAGTAATTTTTCTTTCTCAAAAATAGTAATACAAATTAATAATTATGGTTGGTGTTTGTTGAGTTTTGTTTTAATATAAATAAATATGTATATATATATATATATATAAATAAAGAAACATAGAGAGAGGAGAGTGAGTGTGTGAGAGAGAGAAAGAGATATATAATATTAACAATATTTTATTAATTAAATAAACAAGAACTGATATTATTTAGTTAATAGAGTTAAAATATTTTAAAAAATTCTAAAAACCAATAAATTATTCTAAATTTTAAAATAAAATTTTAATAAATTAAATAAAGCACAACCAATTAACTTTGAGAAAGAAAAATAAATATTAAAAATAAATTATTACTCTAAAAAGTTTATCGATCAAGCACAGCCTGTTCCAGGGACAAGGGGCAGTGTCACCAGCCATTATTATTGTTTAATAAATTACTTAATCTTAAATATTATTTTGTATGATACATATAATTTCTTTGTTTAGGTTAACCTCTAAGTTACAATTTTTTTTTAAATTAAAATGTAATATCACAGACATTTTTGCAGATCATTTTCATTAAAACAAAATACTGCAACAATAAAAACTAAAAACTGAAATGTTGTAATCAGCGTGGGTTTTTTAAATAAAAAGAAAAAATAGTAATGTCGAAACTATACTAAAAACAGTCACCGAATAACGGTTTTGTTAAGCACACGTTGTTGTAGACACGCCATACGTGTTAACTCGCATTTCTTCAATTGCTTTACACCATTCCAATGCGAAACCTTCAGGATCTTCTAAATAATAAGTCCGGTTGGGCTGCATATAAAAACAAATTTAAAATATATTAAAACATAGTTCATTGTTTGTATTAAGTATAAATAATATAAACTCAAAAAATCTTAAAAAAAATACGTTATTAATTTAATATAATTACCGTGTGCACAAAGAATATTCGGAAGTTTTTAGGTTCTACGCGCAATTGTGGACTCCAGGGTATTTCCCCCTTCAAAGTCATGGTTACTGGATCAGCATAATATAAATGTGGACCCATGGTTAACATTAACATACGTCTTCTGGCAAATAATCCCTATGGAATAAAAATAAATAAATTAAGTATAGGTACCTCCTACAGTTTAAAAAATATTAAAACGTGTGAAAAAAACAATGGGCAATCAATATAAAATAAGACGAAACTCACTTTTCGCTTATCTACCAATCCTTGTTTGACGATAAGATTGCCCTCTACTAAACTATGCCATTTACTGTTACACCTCTGTTGGTTCAATTGGTGTTGCTTCTCTTCGTCGTTCATCTGAAGGATACCAGATCGCTTGCGCGGTCTAGGTGCGGGTACCGGTGTGGTCGTCGTGGAACTACTTTGGCCATCCAGACCCAATAATCTGGTCAATTGTTTGTCGTCCAGACCCGGTTCCAAATTATCGGGAACCCGATAATGGCTGCGAAGCTCTTGACTTTCACTGTTGCCGGGCAGGTAAGGGTATATGGGTGGCGGAGTCGTCTTGTGTAACGTATTAAAATCCAAACCGTTGTAAAACGAATGCGAGCGGATGGACGTATACCGTTTCGCATCTCTGGCACCGAGGCGTTCGTTCGGATCGAGCACCAACAATTTCTGAACCAAGTCTTTGGCATCGGCAGTGAATCCGTCCGGGTACACGTAGTCGAGGTTCAAAATTTTCTTGAACAACATGTATTCGCTCCTGTACAACACAAAAACAAAACGGAATAAAAATACAATACACCTTTATAATAACTACAGCAAGCTATATCCCTGTTATTTTTTTTTTTTAAATATACGCACCTAGAACGGAAAGGCGGTAGGCCGGCAATCATTTGGTATATTATACAGCCCAGGGCCCAAAGGTCCGAGCTGGCCGTAATGGTTTTCTCGGTCAACAGCTCGGGACTGACGTACTGGGCGGTGCCGACGAAGCTGTTGCTGCGCTGCCTGGGGTTGCTCTCGTTCTTTATGGACTTATCCTGCACGGCGTCCTGCTGTTCGAGGATCTTGGAACACCCGAAATCGGCCACCTTGATGTGCATGTTCTCGTCCAACAATATGTTCTCGGGTTTCAGGTCCCTGTGCATAATGTTCAGGTCGTGTAGGTGTTCGAGGGCCAGCAGGATTTCGCCGGAATAGAACCGCGTGCAGGCCGCGTCGAACGAACCCACTTTGTTGATGTACGGCAACATGTCGCCGTTCTTTGCGTAAGACATGACGAAATCTGCGATGGAGCAAACGTTAAGGAAAAAAAAATCGCGAAAACAGATAATAGCCTCAGCTAGATTACAACAAACAACGTGTTTTGAACACAGTCCACGTTATAAAAATATTTTTTTATTTTTTTTTAAATTGAAATATATATATATATGAAAGGATACAGAGTCTCTCGGTGTCTTGGAACGTGCAGTACAGCTTGACGAAAAAGCTAGATCCGGAATTGCTGAGAATGTTTAGAGCGTCCTTTTCGCGACGCACTTGTTCGCGTTTCTTCTCCCGGATGATCTGTTGTTTCTCGCAGACTTTAACTGTGAACACGCGCAAAAGCAAACTGTTAATAACATTATCGATACGCCCGACTTGGTGTAAAGTTAAACCGAGACGATCGTGAATAATAAAATTATTAGAAGAGAGAAAAATAATTACGTTAATTTCGTCGAGTAAATCGGTAATAACTATAATAATAATTAACGTTTTTTTAGAAGACTAGGAAAAAACAAAAATTAACGGTAAATACCGTATGACGGGTAAGTAATTAACGAACGGATATATTTCGACGCGAAAAATCACGAAAACCACGTTTTTGAGGAATCGTAAAAAAATAAAATAAAAATAACGAGCGAAAAAGTAAAAATCGTAACGTTAAAAATCGTTTGCCCGAGGAAACGCGTAAACGCAACACACGCGTTATCGAAAACGTCCGCGCGTTCAAGGGTAATGCACACTGCACGTGTCCGAAAATGGACACTGTGCACAGTCACTGCTACCGTCGGTCGCGTCGAAGGTTGACACGTGGAAAACACAGTCGTCGTTTTATAATAATATTTTAATAAAAAAAAAAAAAAAAAAAAAGAAAGAAAGAAAAAAACACGAACGAATGAGATTTTTATTGTGTTCGGGGAAAAAAAAACGAAAAATAAATAAAATGGGAACGTATCGTGACACAGGTTAATAATATTTAATAGGTGGGGTGGTTTATTTTTTTGCTAACTCGTATATTATATTATTATATTTTTGTGATCGCCGTTCGCCATTAACCGGAATGAGAAAACGCGAAAGAAAAAAAAATTATTAAATGAATGAAACAACACAATATACGAGTATTACAATAATTTTATGTCGGATTTCGTCGGCATCATAAAAAAATTCGCATACGCACGCGGTATTCGTACCTATACGTAAATTTTTTTAAATTATTATTATTATTATTATTGTACTCACTTGCATGTTCGCGACTCGTGTGTATGTCTTTGGCCAAATACACCTGGAAAAAAAAAAGAAAATCGGAAAACATAAAACAATGTGAAATTATTATTTTACACACAAAATAATTATGAACGCGGGCGCGTGAATGATAACATCGGTCACTGAACCGGTCTAAAAACAATCGTACGGCCCAAGGTCAATGAGTTTAACGCGAGTCCGTCGTGGTCGGGGGGCAACCGAGTATCTCGCGCGTATAATTACGCGTACATTACAACAACATAATTTTATATTACATATTATTACGATATACGTGTACACGAGTCAAAGGTGACAAAAACTTCATATTTTTTTTCTTTTCCCCAGTTCTTTTTTTTTTCTCTTTCTCCCGGGGTCGACCGCGGTCATTTTGTCGCGTCGTACGAACACGCCGCCGTAATACTCGTACTACGTACTATATTTTACTTACTATACTTATACGTATGCTACTGGTGGTCGCCTCCAGTTATCGACACGGCGGGAATTTTTTCAATATTTATGACACGCGGTCGTTAAATTTTCCGGGATTCGCACGATCGTCCGACGTGCCTGACGTCACCACCACATCGCGTCTACACATACGCGTTACAGAATCGGTGATCGGCACCGGCGGCGGAGCCGGAGGCGGTGTCGCGTGCGACCGGAAAAAAAGATCGACAATAAAAAAAAAAAAAATAATAATACGGTATTATATTTCGATAATCGTAGCGCGTACCGTAAACGAGCGCGGAGGGGAAAAATCGACGCAAAATTTAATTATATATAAATAGAATATATTTAATATAGATCGAACACCAAGGCGTTACGTCGGCGGAGGTCGCGGGTCGAATGTATAATATATCATCATATCATTATTATACTATTATTAGGTGTAGTTTTTTTTTCGAGTAACACAAAAATTAGCATAAGAGTTCGCGATAAAATTGTTCGTTAATTCTATATTATACTCGTGTATTATATATATATATTTTTTTTTATTATCGCAAATAAATTACAATGTCGCGTTTACATATTATAATATGTCATATACCCACCGTTAAGAAACGATAAAATATAATTTATAATATATCACATAATAATAATATAATACTCACTGTGGAATAACTGCCCTCGCCGATGACCTTTCCGAATTTGTAATCGGTCGGGCTGCGTTTCGTCACCGTCGCGGCCGTCGTGTTGCAGTTGTTGGCCATTTTGTCGGCGGCCAAAGACTGAACGCCGCCGCCGTTGACCTGCACCACCGGAGAAGTCTGGGTGGCCTGTGTCGCCGGCGACGGTGCGGCGGGCGACTGCGGTTGCATGGTCGGAGGTGGCGGCATAACCGCAACGGTTTGCTGCTGCTGCTGCTGCTGCTGCTGCTGCTGCTGCTGCTGCTGCTGCGGCGACTGTTGGTGATGGTATGCAGTTGCGGACGATTTAGCCGCAGCAATCTATATACACACGGAAAATAAAAAATAATTTAGATTTATTATCGACGGAACACACGTTAAACGCACGCGCGTTATGCGACGTACGAGTAAAATGTACAAAAATAATTAACGTATGAGCAAAATAAAAATGAATTCTGAAAAAAAATGGAATTACTTGATTTGCGAATTTCACGCGGTCGAAAAGTGATACATAATAATAATAAAATTTATACGTAAAGGTAACAACGACGCAAACACCGTTGCCGAGGAAATCGAACACCCTTCACCGCCGCCGCGGTCCGAAGACTCGCGACAATCGCGACGCAGAGGAGCTTATATAACATTGCACCGGCGGCAGCGGTTTAACCGCTGACGTCATTTGGCTCAAAGCCCAACGACGCCCCGTCGCCTCCCGTCACGCGGCGACGACAACGACCGAAATACTAAACGTTTTAATAATAATAATAATAATAATATAATATTGTAAGTACATAAAATATGAAAAGATAATAAAATATTAGTAAAAAGCGATAACGATTAATGATTATAAAACGTGTAATATTCGTTTCCAGAATGTCTCGACGAAGAAAAAACGCGAGCCGCGTTCCGAGCGTTTCATTTTCTTTACTAATGTAAGTTTTACACGAAAATAGAAAATTACACCAAACAATGTGTTACGAGATAATAATAATATAATGTATATTAATATTGCTCTGGGATTTTATTTCAAAACGATCGGCGAAGAAAGTTATATTATAAAATAAGATTATTCTCTGCGGTATGTTTTACCGCCGTATGGTATGCGCGAGAAGGAAATAAATAATATCGTATATACGCGTGGTTTGGCGGCGCTAGTAATTTTTTTTTTTATTTCTTTCCTTTTGGACCGCGATCAGACGGCGACCCTGTGACCCGGGCCAGACGGAAAGCCGTGCCAAACCCGCTCGGCCGCCGCCTAGACACGCCGCGCTCGCCTCGTCTCGTCCCTTGCGGCGCCCGTTCGCGTCTCTTATTTCAGGAGGATAGATAGAAGCAGAAAAAAAAAAAAGAAAAATAAGAATAAAATTTCGTACACGTACTCTCGCGAGAGGCCGCGCTGTCGGCGGTCGCCCGCTCGTACCGCGCGCGTGCACGCAGACGATGATCGTGTGCTGGGTGCGACGTCCTGTACGGAATGCAGCGGCAGCAGATGACACGACGAACACGAACGACGTCCGTTGTGCGCGCGTAACACGATCGTACGTGTTAGAAATAAAAAAAAAAAAAATCCGAATGAAATAATATTTATACGACCGAGTACGACACACGTTGGAAAATGTCCATAAAAATCAAAAGTATATTTACGTTTTTCAACGACTACACATTATACTTACGACCATTATAATAATAATAATAATAATAATAATAATAATAATAATAATAATAATATTATTATAACGGTGTCAGTGTGTCGCGGGCGTATTCGTCGTCCGCGCGCCCGTGACGTAATCGCGTGGGATCCGACACGCCAAACTCACGCGTCTCGGCCGCGCGCGTATACGAGACGTGACACATGTGGGTTTCCGCGAAAATCACATGGACGAAACGCGCGTTTTCACGATGAGAAAAAATTACATACGATATTATTTACGTGTACTCTACGTACAGGTAACGTGATTAAACGTAATAAAATAACATATAGGCAGGTATAAATAATAATTCGTCGGGATATTATGGAAAAAATAAATAAATAAGAAATAATACGGCCAGGCCAAGGACGATTTATTTATGATATCGCGTATAAAACGGGCCGCGTTCCACCCGACTCAATAGAATTATGCCGTGCGACGGAAACGCGACACGATTTCGACCCGGTTGAGAGTCGGCGGCGGCGGAATCGGAATTCAGTTCCCAGCGAACGAACGACACACCGCGTCCGTATAACAACATTATTATTATTATGCACATAATACTTTCGTGCACGCGAATAAACCCGTTAGGTATGCCATGCCATCAACATTCAACATACGGGAGAAAAAAAATTTTCCCAACTCCAAGTATAATATTATCTCGTATCGGGTATAATATTTAATATTATCATACACTTGCGCGGGGCCGAGACACGAGAGAATTGCACCGTCCGCCGACGACGAGACCTCCTCCTCTTCTACGCCCCGCGGACCCGTCCATCGATCGCGATGCTGCGGACTGCAGGGTAGACGACTTCACGCCCCGCCGCAACCGTTGTCTCACCGCATCGACCCGCGGGTGTATCCGGTACGCAATTTTTTTTTCTCACACCCGTCCGATACCATAATATTATACATTCCGTCTGTCGTTTTATACACGCGATTTTTAATACAATATTATATAATATCGTTATTGAAGTTTTATACCCACTGGGATCCTATACGAACAACGTTGCGAATTTATACGTAAATAATATATTATAATATAAATTATGTATAGGTATACACGCCGGATGGACGATAAATTTTATAACGATTGTACGTATATATTACACGATTTTCGATCGTTTTTTACTCGCATTTTTCCCCCCTCGTGTTTTTTTTTTTTTTTGCGCGCGCTTAATTGAATGTTACACGCTTCATATTCATAACGCAACCGTATCGTCGCATCCGGCTTTTTAAATTCGATTACTTTTTTCGTACTTTTACGACGGCCAAGATTTTTACAGGCCCGCGATGCACACGTCGTACTCGCGGCGTTTATTTTCGTTTGCCCGAACGCCGCAAACTGATGCGCGCGCCATCGTAAAATAAAACTTTACGGCTACCCCGGGGGACGCCCGCGCGTGCGTATATATAAAATAAGCGGTAGGCCTAGTTTCGTGCGCGGCGACGAGACGCCGAATGACCTATATTCACGGAGCGTTCCAATTCCGGCGGCGGCACAACGTAAACACGCCCCGTACATAACATAATAGCGATGTAGTTTGCGTAATTTTCGAGTGAAAATACGACCTACATTTTATGGTCGTCGTCGGTTTTCGTTTTTTTCTTCTATTCTTTCACTCTCTACTATTATTATAATAGTAATAATAATAATAATAATATTGTTATGTTTACACGCTCTTTCTCCTCCCCCGCCGAGCGTCGGTCTAAATAATGATGATAATAATAATCACAAAAACAATCTCGGTCACGATTATAATATCGCACACCGCGCACGCGTCGTTCATGTTATACGTTTTAACGTCCACCGCAATATATTAATAAAATTATTAATATTATTATTATTATTACAACGTGACGACGACGCGCGACTAAAATATAAAAATATCGTAATAGCGATTATTAGGTTTTTTCGTAAGAGGACGGTGACGGCTAGAAAACGCGTGTCGACCGCGATTCGATAACCTTCACCCACATACGTCGCGGCGCGGCGAGACGACCGACTAATCGTAGGTCGGTCGCATTGTTATTGTTGTTGTTGTCATGTCGACGTGTATTTCGCACACGTCCTAGTGTTGTTCAAAGCACTTATTGGCGACGGGAAATTTCGCCCATGATAATATAACGATCATGTCCGCGGGGATTGGAAAACTCGGAATTCGGATCGTTTTGGGAGGGTATTATAGAGAACGTGGAAAAAAATAAAACGAATCATATCGAAAATTCGATTACAAAAAGGTTTCGGGGATGGGGGGGGGGGGGGGAAAGGAGTAACGCAGCGGGCGACGGGATGCAGGACACTTGGTTATTATTGCTTTTTTGATGTTGTACTGTATTCCGGAAAGTACACCCCCCACTATTATTACTGTCAGTTATTACACACACATTATTATTATCATCGTTGTCCCTTCCATGCAATAACCGCCTAGAGTACATTATAATAATATAACATTAGGTGACCTCCGTCTGGCTTTTATTATTTTATTATTATCATAATATTCTCTTTTGAATGGATTTCGAATGGTTTTGTGTCGACGGACACGCGAACAGCGGTATTGTCATAAAAATCCGATTTAGACAAACCCAATTTTTTTATTATTATTATTATTATTATTATTATTCATCCAAATAACCCGCGGCGTCTTTCCGTGTGCGTGCAACACACAATTATATTGGAATGCCGCCAGATTGTTATTAACTACACACATCAGTAAAACGTCGAGGATGATGATAATAATAATAATAATGAATTAATGACAAGACGATAATTCGGCGACCACGCGGAAAACGCAGACATTGTTCTTCAACGTTATCTCTGGCGGGAGGCAACGCGATTTCATTCAAACACGTTCGGACAACTCGCGCGCGCGCGCGTTCGCACGTTCTCACGTGGTACTAGGGCGATCCCGAATTGCGTCATACGAACAAATTTCTCTCGCCCGCACCACGCGCGTTATCACTAACGCGGCGTCGGCGGCGTACACACGTGACGTAATAAAAATAAAAAAACTACGTCCCCAACCGGACGCGGGAACATTTTACGCTGTACGTAACATAATATAATATTATAATAAATAAAAAGTACAGAGAGAGGCGAAAAAAAATTAAAAAAACGGCGGTGTGAAAAGAAAGCGAAAACGCACGGATGGAGGGGGGGATAAAAAGAAAAAACTGCGCCGGATCGTATAGGAACGAGAAAAATAAACGTTTGAGAACAAAACGTAATGAATGGTTGGTTATATTATTTTATTATTATAAAATTAATAATAATATTGTTTTCAGGACGCGCGCGAATGGCGATGCGACCTTGTCGACGCCCAAGGCAGTCTCGTCGACCGAGAGAGACGACTACGTTGTTGTTGTTGTTGTTCCGTTTTGTTTACGGTTTGTTTACAAGCCAGCCGACAAGGCCGGGTTTCGCGGGCCGATTGCGAGACGCCCGCGAAAAGTATTCACAAGAGTATAATATAGAAAACAAATTACCGGGCGTTTCTCCGGAAATAGACGGGGGACGGACGGTTTCTCTTTTATTCTCAACCGAATTTTATTAATCTAAAATAACGTTTACGATAACTACTATGAAGAAAAACCCGTAAACACGAAAATGGTAATTTTTTTTCATTCTATCTCGCCAATCCTTTTTTTTTTCTCGTTTCTCGTCTCTCGTATTTTTATTATTTTATTCCCGCGTACAATAACCACCCGGATTGGCGTGTAAACATTCATACGCCGCCGCCGATGGCGTTCAAGGACTGTCGACGTCGTCCGTTCCCCCCCACCGGGGCGGCGGCTATTAACCCTGCGACGACAGCGCGCGCGAGGACGTACGACGGGTCGGTGGCGGCGGAGACGGTGTGAACGGCCCTGCGTCGACCGAGTGGCGGGTGCGGGGTGGGCCACCGGGGTCGACGACAAGTTCAATGCCATCTTCACGGACGTGTCCGCGTGCGCACCGCGCGCGCCTCGACGATTCCTTGTGCGTGTGCATTATATTACTATTATTATTTATTTTTATTATTATTATTATTATATTTTTTTAATAGTAATTGTACGCGCACAGCACATCACACACACGTCTTAGCCCGCGTTTTTTTTCCCTCTCTTTTTCCAGTCGTTAACTATTACTACACAACACAACGCTACAATAATAATAACAACATAATATTTACGCGGTAATAATAAACAAGACCGAGAGTGTGTGTGTGTGTACACGAACGGCGCTCGTGGAATTTTGTACACACCGGTTTTTCCCACCAAAAATAGATTAATTTTATTATTATTTTTATACCAAAGAGGACGGACCGTGGTAATAAAAAATAATAATAATAATAATACGATACGGTAGTTTGCAAATGCGGAAAATTATACGAAGAATAATGCAACGTAATTATTATTTTTCTCTCTTACTCGCTCGGACAGGCAGTGAAAGCGAGCTTGTCGCCCGGCAGCCGGCCCGGGGAAAGCAGGTGCCCGACGGGACGTGTCGCTTTCTCGCACCTGGCCGATGATCCGGGGATCCACGCGGACGAGATGGAAAAACCTATTGTTGTTGGCCAGACGATCGAGACGGCGGCGGAGGCAGCATACCTACACACCGGGCACGTCACTACTAGGCCGCCGCGCTTGCACCTGGCCGTCAGTCTGCGGCGTCTTCTGCGGCACACACACACACACATCAACAGCGGACGCCGCCGCTATTTCTTTCTCGTACTCACCCATCCCCACTCTTACGCCCACACTAACGTGAGGCTATCCGCTCAGACACAACACGACCTATTTTCATCCGCGCGCGCGAAATCGTTCCTAGAGGCGGCGCGCGCGCGCGCTCACGCGTCAGACACGACGACACCGTTATAATGACGTAGACACGAAAATAAAAAAAGTAATATACGCATTATTTATTATTATTATCAATCATCGGGGGTCGGGGTGGGGTGCGCGATCCACGTGCATTATCGGTTAGTTGAGAACTCGAGGGGAGAGATGAAAGAATAAAAATAAATTAAAAAACGACCAGAGATTTAAATCGTAAAAGAAAAACCGTACGGACACTCGCACGAAACTAACGTACTACTGTACTAGTAGCCGACGGACGCGAGTACGAGGGAGGGAAAAAAAAACGTTGCGGTCGCATTTCTCGTTTCTCAGGTATGTGGGTCATTGTCCACGGCGGCGTGTACGCATGCCGAGCGCGCCTCTCCGTAGGCCGTGCGTACGCCTATTATACGTGAAGTATTACACAACTACGACTGCTACTATCGTGTCTATCTCTATCGCATTCCTCGAGCGTCGGTGCACGAGACACGCGCCGTTATCGGTGGTGACACGGGTAGAGAGGAAGGGCGCAGCTCGAATATATTACGATGGAATCGATGTATTATTATTATTATGAAGCCACAAGAAAAGAAGAAAAAATACCCCTCAAGCCGAGGGGACGGCCGCAGAGTCAGCCGGGGGTGCGGTCGAATCCGGGGACACGGTACGCGCCAATGCGGGCCAGTAGGTCAATCCGCGTATTCCTCTACCGGAGGGTATTTAAATTATCAATTTTGCGCGATTCGACACGCGAAAGAATAATAATATTATTACAATATTTCGTAGCATCGTGTAATAGCTATAATACCTAATAATAATACTATCGATTTGACGTTCGTTTTTTTCATAGTAAAAATCATATCATTACACAATCATTAAGCGGTGTACAATACTATATTATTTTATTGATATTTTCACGTTTCACGGGAAGGACATACATAAAAATGCCGGTCACAGGGCCACGCACGTCCGTCCGTCCGTCCAACTAGCATCCGGTCGCGTATTAACGCGCACACGTCATATGCGGTTCGTGACGTAACGGTCGTGCGTGGGGGGAAAACGACGACGACGGCGCGTCGGAACGACGAGCGCAAGCGCTTTTGATTTCAGACTCAGGTCGCCGGCGGCCGGCGTACCGTCATCATCGTCGGCTCGTCACCCGTCGAATTCGTAGAAAGACTACGTAATATTACGAAACGACGTTCGCACGGGGATAAATGATTATTTTATTATCATCTTTTTTACTTACAATTATTATTATTATCTAGGTAAAACAAACAATATTACAAATGACTAGGGGGGAAAAAAACAATTCCGCAGTACAACGCACGTGCGCGGAACTATCCCGAGGTGGGGTGGTCGTCGAAGATTATTTTGAAACGTACGAGAAAAATTCAAAAAGACTACAGACAATAATATTATATTGTAATAAAAAAGGAAAAAAATATGAAAATACTAAAAAAAATTGACCGGATCGTCCCTGTAGTTATAAACAACAATGACAACGACGTACCTTGTTGGCGGCTTTTTTTGAAATCTTCTCTTTGCGGCCGATACGCAACACCCTGGCCAACGTCTGCGCAAACTGCACGGGACGCGACCGTACGATGACCGCTGTTGCTGTGGTTTGTTTTTTTACGGACTGCTGGTGGTGTAAATGATGGAGATTATGATGATGATGAAGATGATGATGATGGTGATAGGCGGACGTCTTGGTATCCATAACGTGCGATACACGAGCCGGCGGCAAATAAACGGATCGTCGGCGTCAGGCTAACGACGGCGACGTCTCGACATGGCTCGGTGAAGACACACTGGGATGTACACAGTACACTGGATATTTCCGATTTCGGTCTTGAGTTCGTATCGTATTTTAAATATTTTTTTTCGAAAATTGCGAAATTTTCGTGCGGTATTTTTCAAACGATTTCCCGGTATTATTGGCGCGGCGATCGACCGTCGTCGAGTAAATTGAATAAAATAAAATAAAAATATTAAAAACACAATTTAACGGTAAATCGTTAATAAAAATAATAATAAAAATATTATTATTATTATTATTTTAAAATAATGCAAAGTACGTGTGACGAGGAAATGAAATTAAAAATTTTTTTTTTTACTCCGTCTGAACTTGACAGAACGGAAATATTCAAACTGGAACGGAACGCAAAACGAAAAAAAAAAAAAGAACAGGACAACAATCAACATGTACCGACCGTGGTAAACTGTCGGTGGTCGGCCGCCGCGTCGACATCGTCGCCTCCGATCGAGCTCAACGCACTCTTGTCGGCGGCGGCTGCGAAGGCTGCTTGGTGGGGGGGGAAGACCGAAATCCCCCACCGCCATCGGTTTAGCGGCGGCGCGTACGAGGTCCGGCCGCCACGTTACACAATACACACGTACCCGCCACGCAAACGCGCGATCGGTGCCGCCGCCGCCGACCGTGTGGATCGTCTCCTTACCAAGTGCCCGCCAAAACGGTCGTTCTCTTTTGTATAATAATAATACATAATAATATAAGGACACGCATTCCATTCTGCTGTACGGTTTCTGTTCGCCGTTTTTTTCCACTTTATTTCCTCCTTCTGCTCTCTTCTGTGTTCGTTTCTTCGTATTTTTATTCTTACAGTATTCCATTATTTAATTTTTTTTTTTTTTTCATATATATTTCGTTCTCTCGGGGCGGCGGCGGTCCTATTGAATTCGCCGATATTTATTTATTTATTTTTATTTTCTGTCCCCCGACAAAAATTAGCAGCACCACGCAATATTATTTTTCATATTATTTCGCGGCGATCCGCGTTGACGCGTTGACACCGCCGTTGTTTGGTTTGTAGCCGTGGTGTACGCGCGTCGAGCGGAGTTTATCAATGAAACGGCATCGGAAAAACCGCGAGTTTTTTCGCATCGTAAACACAATACCGCGTTAACGTCACCAACAATACAATAATAATTATATTGATTGATACCGGAACAAACCCGTACAAACGGGTCAAAAGTTATAATAATAATATCGAGTATCGGTTGGGAGAAAACGATTAAAAATAAATAATAATTACTGGAGACGAAAAATTTCGTGAAATCGAAATTGAAAAATGGTCTTTCTCGGTTACCGGCCGTCGTCGGTTTTTATAATATTTCTTATGAAACAGAAACAGAAACGACACGCGTATTGATAACCACTGGGTAGGGCTGGTCGAACACGTAGGGTTGGTATTAACGTCCGAGAACCGTGTGTAATGTCACACGGTTTGCAAAACGAAAACACCGGAATACGACTAATTTTCGTTCGTTCGTTTTCGTCGGTATTTTTACAATAATAATAATTATAATATTATTGTTTACGGCAGTCTCGCCGGCAACACAACATAATAATAATAATAATAATAATAATAATAATAATAACATTATTTTTAATAATAATATTATGATTCATGGACATGGACGACACGTCGTTCGCCGACGAAGGTCGTCGCGGCCGCCGGTGACTTGTTGAATTTTTTTTTTTTTTTTTTTGACAAACGTTTTGGTGGTATCTAATGTAATACGTGTAGGTATATTATATTAATATTATTATTTCATTTCACATACGCCGACTCATCGTGGAACGAGTGTGGGATTTTCCGTCGAAAAAATCCAGTTAAAAACGTACACGTTTTCCTAGGAAACATTATGTTATGATAACGCAATCGAAACGATTGGACGTAGTATTTATAGAATGTTTGAAGTCTCAAATACAAGACAAGTATTTCACGTATGATATTGTGATAATATTCCAAACAACAAAACTACGAAATCGTATTTAAAATTTAATTAAATTTTAATAATAATTATTATTTGGACACTACTTATCAGTTTATCACCTGATTAATAAACATTATATACTATGGAAGTATGGATAGAGCTATATGGCAATTATTTGACGCCAATATAGTTTGGCCACATTTTTTCTATTGCGCATGCGTCGGTATTGCGATATATGGTATTGGTTTTTAAATTACCAATATAAAAGAAATAAAAAACATTTATTTAGGTCCACATGTAAAATGCCCAACGCTATTTCTATAAATCTTGCACGTACAGTGTCCAATAAGAGTACAAGGTTTCCCTACGCATGCGCTTTAGAAGATTTTGCGGTCAAAAACGCAGGTTATATTAGCGTCAACTATTTTATATGGGTTTAGGTTTAAACGGGTATGGCTCTATCCATCATGGGTATATGATATATCTAAAATCGAATCGAATCGAATCGAGGTTTTATGGCGGTACGAATTTTAGTAAAAATTCTTCAACACACTTTTTCCACACGCGTCACGTTCGAATACGGGGGAGAGAAAAATTTTCTTGTGAAAATTTAACGCGCGTTTAATAACTCTTCCGCTCTGAACTGATACGTAATACTACGTATCAGTAATACAAAATTGCACCGCGAAATAATATTAGTCACGAGTTCACGACTCTCCCGACTTGCAGTTTTTTATTGCCTAATGACTAATGTAGTATTATATTGTACACAAACGATTTTTTTTAAGTTTGAATTTAGAACAATATGATTTATTACTGGTAATAAAAATTTATAAAAAAAAATTCATTTTAAAAATATTGTAAAACGGAATGCGTATAAAATTTAATACTTTTAATTACTGGACTAGAAAACTGAAAATGTAATAATTTTCTGTTCGCGGGCTCTGCTCGGCAAATGCTCGCCATCCAGGGCCGGCTTGATGGCGGTGCAAACTGTGCTCATCCACAGGGCCTCGCGTTTTTAAAGGCCCCGCGGTATTTCATACTTAGTCAATGATGACATAATGATTTATTGTAAAATGTGTAAAAATATTTTGACATCTGAAATACATTGTTACACTAAAAAGTCTATTTTATTTTTTCTAACTATATTTCGATTTTTTTTATTTTTTTTTTTTATGTTCAATAAACATTATTCGTAACGCATTAATAATTATTTTATATATCGTCTATCTACGTTACTTTTAATCTATTTTTAATTAAATTTAACTTTGAAAAAAAATTATAACAATGATTATTAGTGTAATTGTAATTATTGTAATGTTATAATTTTATAAATAATAACATTTTGACGATGTGATTTCAGAATTCTCAGCGAAAAGAGCTAGAGAATTAAAAATTTAATAATTTTTTTTTAAAACTAAATATGTGTTAAATTCATTAAACGTTTTTTTTTTTTTTTTTTGTATTTTGGTTTTTATAAACTTTTTATTCTCATTTAGAGGCCCCGCAAAAGTTATTGAAGTTGGCCCCAAAATTTTCCAAGCCGGCCCTGTCGCCATCCACGATGATTGTAACATAATAATACAAATAATTACGAAATATATGAATACGTGGCCGAAGGGACGAACGAGCGGACCAATATCCAAAAAATAGCATATATACATACTCGTATTTTAATATGATTTATACAGTCATGAATTGTATTTTACGTTACTAAAATAATGTCCTACGTGTAATTATAGGTATATACCGTATTATTGTGATTTATTAGACCTACTCCATTAACCATAAAGGTATATACCTCTGTACCAGGTTATTAAACGTTTGCCGAATGGTTACGGGGACTTGCCGCGCAAGACTTTCGGCGAAATGTATGGGGGATGATTTTACGTTTTCCCGCGCCCGATGTGACACGGTCTTCGTCGCGCGCCACGTGTGTGAGTCACATTGACCGCCGCCGCGGCTTGTGTGTATATCTGTACAACGCAGCGCGGGCATAATACTCGTGAGGCGTGCGTGTGACTCACGGACCGAAGCGGCTGTTGACCTCGGCGGCGGCGGCGCCTGGCGTACATAATAAACCGCACCGCCGCCGTCACAATAATAATAATAATAATAATAATAATAATAATAATAATAATAATAA
>JAIUCT010000007.1:24424982-24435849 GCA_021307375.1 Tetraneura akinire | reverse complement strand
ATAATAATAATAATAATAATAATAATAATAATAATAATAATAATAATCCACGGTTTGAATGTGCAAAAAATACGATAAAAGTATTGAAAGATGATGGCAATGTTCGCGCGTTGTTCCGTTCAACGTTTATGTCTATAAATATTAGAAAGGACAAGTTGAAATTTTTTTGCGTCGCAATATAATCAAAGTGAGTGAGTTGTCTTGCAACGTTCAAATTTCAAAACGGTTCCTTTTATTTATTATTATTTTTTCGGGGGAAAGGAGGATACCGTGATTTGCCAAACCTGCAGCACAGCGAGTAGTATAACATATCGAATTCGTATTATGACGTATGAAAAAAATAATATACGAATAAAACGGTTTAAAATTTACGATTATTTATAATAATGTATATTATTAATTAAATTATTTATACGTATATGCTCGGAAAATAAAATAATTATTCGCACGGTTTTTGAAAAATAATTTTAGTTTTTAATTTTTACACGTCAATAAATCGCAACGCACTAATATATAGTCTGCAATAAAACGATTGGAATACTTAGCACTTGGACGCCTTCTCGCGTGTCATTATTTCATATATTACGTATATTATCGTGGTGGTAAATTCATTTCATCCTCGTGATGTCAGCGTAAAATATTATTTACCTTTACGCATAATATAAATTTAATAAATTAATAACGTATTATTTCATTGTACTTACATTACAAACATAATTCCGCTTTATTGATAAAACATAAAACACAGATCTATACAGGATACCTCGACCTGTCATTTCTATACTTATATTATAATATATAAACCATATAGGTTTGGTTAATATTATTATATTGGATACGTCGCGATCGCGGACTGTTGGAATGTGAAACACGAGGAAAACTCACCGTGGCATACTTAAAAACACACTATTCATTGATGTAAAATCGTATTATTATATATAGGGTATAATATTATACGCTTCACATAAAATTATTTCTCAATGAACTGACCAAGACAAATATATAAAAATCATCGTTTTCATAATAATTCTATATAACAAACGGAGTTCTCCCAGATCGTATACAAATATAAATATATAATTATATATTTATTTGTATTCTTGATTTGATGCGTACACTGTCAAAAATTGAATTTTATCATTATCGTAACTATATTTGGAAATTATGTATGACCTTTTACTAGATGACGAATTGACGAGGCGTCCGATTAAAAAATTTACGATGCTATTTATTTTATCACTAAAACGCGATAAAGTGACGTTTTACAACATCATAATAAATAAATTATTCGACCGCCGCGGCCATTGCCTAAAATAAAATTATTATATAAACGTCATCGCGGTAGGTACTTGGTAATTTTTTTTTATTTTGCCTTGATAATGATGTAAATGTAATATAGTACAATGTCAGACGTCCCATTAAATATCAAATTAAAAATTATTTTTAAATCATAAATAATAATTAATTACAATCGTTTATACTTCAACACTTGTGATTATCACTGAACGCTGTAGGTTTTTTACTCTCGTTTAGTATATTATACATTATTTCTTGCAAGTACCTTTGTTTTTCATTTTGTATAGAAATGCTTAAATCCTGCACACATTAACATTTTGTAATTCATACATATTAGTGTACTATATCCATGTACCAGTGACATTTTGGATAATATCTTAGAACCTAGTGGTTAGAGTTAGAAGAATTGTAATATCTTTTATACAACTCCAAAGTACACAAAAAAAAAAGAAAAGAAAAAATAGTTGTAGATATTATTACTTTATTGGGTAGGTATAATGAATATATAATAAAAATATTAACTTGAATATGTTGATAAGTTTCTATTTTATGTTAAATAAAATCAGCTCTTCAACAAGTAATAAGTATACTCTAAATTCTGAGGTTATGACTGCTGGACAATGAATAGGTTCATATATATACACAGTCAAATTTTAACTGTGGTGAACACTACTATATATAATATATATATACTATTCAATGGTATTTAAATTTGTGTTAAATATCTCTTATCTTAATATTTATGATGAAACGACAATTAAAATATAATATAATATAAACATTATTAACATCATAAATGTAAAATATTTCACTTTTTATATTCTATTTTACACTTTTAAACTTTAAATATAAGTATAAATAAATCTAATATTTATATATACTCGTATATATTATATATATATATATATATTTTTTAAATTAATAAATTTTTAAATATTGCTTAAAACAATATAATTTAATATACAATTATTAAGTAATTTACATGTTTTATTTTTTATATTTATTTAGAAATCAGTATTAATAGCAACAAGATATAATATTGTAATCAAATTAAATACGTCTTAAGGAAGACATTCATATTCTGTAAAAACAAGGCAAAAGAAATCGACGTATAATGTTAAAAACTTCAATTTGCAGTCGCACCGGATTTTACGGTCTCTATATATATATAATAGAATTATTAATCGGGCTATTAACGTGACGCACAACGGTCGGATTTCCGGTTGAAATTTTTGAAAATTAATTCGTTTTTAACTACAGTATAAATACCGTCACCAGGGGCTGGCTAATTGAATTTCACACGAATTATATATATTAATTATTTTAAAAATATTCGCAATGCGAAGCTATTATGCTAATAACATTTTATTTTGTTAATTATTATAAATTATACTATAATGATTCGAAAAATTACGCTAATTTTGAAATTATGTTATGGAATTATAAAGGTTCAAACTTTGGACACGCAATGCAAAGAATCAAAACAAGTATCATTACGCCGGGTCGTAGAAAATCAGGCAATTGGAAAAAGAAAGGTTATAGGTTTGGAGGAACCATTATAGTTTGACGTGGTAAACTAGAATTTAGGGATGTTAGACATGGAAAATGTGAAGTTCAGGACGAAGAAATGTGAAAGACGGTAATGGAGGGGCAAGACTCTTGGAGACTTATAAAGTCAGGGAAGACAAACATATTACAATGAATACGAGTATATATAATACTAATTAAAAGTTTTATTATTTTTAATTGATATATCTTTTGCAAATTTTAGAATTGCCTAAACGTATCTAAAATCTAAACCGTTATTAAGAGAAAATTAGTGAGCCATACTGAACTGTGTGTATAACTGAGTTCGTTCAACTCGTGTTTGTCAATTTGCCAGTTTAAGTAGCCACAACATATCGATACTGGAAAAAGAGCACTCGTGGACAAATAATATCATATTAAATAATAATAATAATAATAATAATAATAATAGTCTAGAGTATTTTCACCGTTTTTCTTGTTAGTCGTTATATTATTATTATTATTACACAAACGAGCGAATTGCGAGAATTCACATAATATTATATAATTATATAGTTCATAATGATTCATTATATACGTAAACAACATATATAGTTAAATATTATATAGTCGAAACGTAAACAAAACAATAATCACGTTAGTAAGTAGTAAACAATAAAATAACACATATTATTATTTAGTTTGTAGTCCTTGAGTCTGTGAGGATAAAGCAATGGCACTTTGATTCGTTCCCTATATTTATAATTCGTTGTACACACATAATGTAATATGGTCATATACATAGAGAGTTCGATGAGCAAATAATATTATTATTGAAAAATAAATTTCAAATCCCTAGAATTAAACAGATATAAGGATTAACTGTACGGGTATATTTATGTACATTAAGTATATATCTAAAGCTGACCGGGATTATAGACCTAAGTAAACACATCAAACTATGTTCTGTTGAAATATCCTTCTCGATATTAATACATAAGATATAAGAAGAAAAAATCAATCAATAGACGATTTGTTAACAAATGGATGGTTTGATTACGAGTATAATATTGCAGTTCTAAACTGCACTGAAATACTATTTGCAGACAATTGATTATGATTTATGAGTATATATTATAATTCTCTAATTCTTTACTTCTGTCCAATGGCAAATACGAGTATATTAATTTCTACTCCTTTTTTATACGCGCAATATTAAAACGATGATCAAATAAAGGGTTTAGATTTAATACTCATTGAAAAATATTTTTCTTTTCGATTTTTTATTAATATTTATTACTATTATACTAGACATATAGATTGTGAAGAATGTGACAAAAACAACTAATAAATGGGAAAAACTTTAAATATACGTCCCTGGATTTAATATTTTGAAGATCCATAGAGAGTATGTAGAGGTTGACGGTTTTTTAACAAACATTCAATTATAACGTATAAACACGCATGTTTTTTCCTTTGTTTTTATAATTTTTACACAAAAACAATTCTACATAAAATTATATACACATTACATTTAATTGAACGGATAAAAACAAACGATAGCAATAACTGGGTGGTCATGGCCAAGGAAAAGAAGGGGAAGACCGTATAGTGGAAACGAATATACTCGTATTATTATCAATACATGCATTTGTGCGAATCGCTCGCAAAACGTATAATATTATAACTTATAAGTTATAACAATAATAATTATATAGTTATATACAGAGAGAGAGATGGAAATTATGGCGTCGTAGAGTAATGTTTTAGATTTCGATATTAAGGTAAAACGGATCATAAATATCTGCAGATTAAATTGCAAGTTTAGTGAATTTCGATATTTCGTTCGAAAACGCCATTTAAATATCGAATGAGCACAGCATATACTTATATTATAGTTACTCCCATAATGCGTTTTCTTTGCCACGACTTAAACACGCCTCTAATCGCTCTGTATATACTTATGTATTTTTTTTTCACGTATACACATAGATTCATTTTATTATATTTACGTTATCTATTGCTGATATTCGTCGCGCGTTTATGGAACCGTGTTCTCGGTATATAACTGACTATATACAAGTATATAATATATTATATTATAATACACATTTATAATATACGAATACCGGCCGCCGGGTATACTCGTATATACTTCAAAACTACGCGCCACGCACTGGCTGACGTAATCGGACTCAAAATAAATAAAAAAAAAAGTTAACGTCTTCGCAGAAACTGAATTCTGGAAAGATGAAAAAAAATAAATAAATATATTCGCCATTTTCAAAACATGATGCGAGATGTGACACGTGTAAACTTTTATATGTATACCTAAATATAATATAGTAATATACCTAAAATTCACATATGGAATATGTTTATTATATATACGTTATAATTATTATATTATGTAGGAGGTATATATCGATTAAACGAGTACCTACTTGCATACAGCATCGTATTATTGTTATATTATGAATAATTCCACGGCGGCGGCCTTGCCTAATAAGGCAATAGCTATACCATAATATTATAATGTACCTATATTGCATTCTGTACGGTTAATATCATTTTTACGTAACGGATTATTTGTTATTTTTTCATTGTGAATCATCGTCGCGTTTCGCGTAAATAACGTTTAAAAATACGTATTTATTTTGGCTATACATTCAAGGTTGGTTGATTATTTTTAGATTTTAATTATTTATTGCTATTTAAAACAAATATCTAATTTTCACGTTCGTCTTTTTAACGGGATATTAAATGAAAAGAAAACAGCGGTGGCGAATCATCACCGCGGTTGAAGAAACACACGATTATTAAGAATTATAAGAATTATATACTAACCAGCAGCGCAACGGCAACGGCAACGGCAACGGCAGGATATCAAAAATACGGTTGCGGTTCCTCAAGATCGACTATACAATATTATATAATATACCGCGGTATGCATTTTTTTCTCGAACGAATGTTGAAATTTCGGATAAAACTCACGACGGAAAAATAAAATAAAACGCACTTATATTATATTATTATTTTTATGAACGCGACTTGAGACTGCTGTCGTTTCGGTTGGAAAAAATAAAATAAAAAACTAGGACCCCACCCTGCTGCAGTTGTTATACATCGATGAATTATTGCTCTAGAAAATGTGTGTGTGTGTGTGTGTGTGTGTACGGGGTCACGGGAGGAATAACCTCAAAAATCGGGGCTTCTTGTCGCATCTACCCCGGGTGAATACGCTATTTGGGGGAAGTTACGACCGTGTAAACAATATAATAATATATCGTAATATATCGTAATATCGTATTATTATTATAATTTCTACTTTCAGTGTCGGAACATATGCACCGCCGGACGCGCCAGTCAAAAAGACGCGTCACATGCGTGCGTGAACAATGACTTATATTTAAAATAATTATTACTATATCGGCATGTATACGTCGTCGTCGTGCGTTATTATGATACGCGTGTTTGCTAAAAAAAAAAAATTAAAAAAAAAAATAATAAGAATAATAATAAGAATACAGAAAACAAAAACTGTCAAGCAGAAGACAAAACGATAATTTAGTAAAATATTACTCGAAAATATCATAAATTACATTTCACGAAACATGCAACAGTCGAACAACAACAATATTATATATAATATCGTGTCTAAATTATTACGAAGACACCCGCGTTCGGCCTTTTCAATAACATAACAATATAATAATATTATATAGTTGTAAACATTATTATTATATTATGTTCTCACACGGGAAAATTAAAAAATAATATAATAATAGAATGAACTAAAATAATAATAATTATTATAAAGATAATTTGTTATTTGTGACAGAAAAACAACACAGACCTATACGTTTGTGTGTCCTCGTTTAAGCGCAATTTTATGGATTAAAAAACCGTCACCGTTTTCAAACACAGCAATGTCGCGCACACGGGCCTATCCATATTATAAATAATATAATAATTCGAGTTTGACACGCTATACTCTCTCGCTATACCTCATGGAATTATATGTAATAAAATACACCTCGATCCGTACTCGTACGCGCACATTTTTCATTTACAATTTTTAAAAGATTGAATTTTATTATTGTTTATTACGTGTAAAAGTTCACAAATCGTATAATATTATCACTATACCTATATAATATATTGCCTAGTTTTCTGGTAACGCGAACTTGGTTAAAATCACGAAACGCGTCGTTTTGTTACGAATCAAAGACCCAATGCCACACACGTTATGATGAAATCGAGCGAGGTGTTCCATCAATGTCATATTTTATTTCGTCATTATAATATATTTCGTGTTAAAAATGGCTAAATTTTATTTTTCGTTTTCCTCGAAATGATCCGTTTCGACATTAGTTCATCTCGCACCGAACGTATTATTATTATTTAAATATTTTACGCGGCTTCGACGGACAAAAAACAACGATATAATAAACTTAAATGAGATAATATAGATAAATAAACGAGTTCGCACGTGTGCGTAAGATCGTATCCGAGTTAACACGGTTTTAAAAAATATCGTAATCGTTCTTGTGTTTGTTAAATAATATTTGAGGAACGATATCTTCTCGGAAGACGATGATGCGTAGTTAATTTTGACTCGGTGAACGCTGCGGTAAAATTTTAAATTTTATAATATCATATTATTCCGTACGTCGACCACGGTTAAGATAATAAATTATAATTACTATTAATTATCGTCAATTAGTGATAAGACACATACACGCGCACACGATAATAATATTAATATAATAAAACAACACGCCAGTCGACTCCCAGGTTTTTAATTTTTGTTTTGTTTTTTTTTTTTTTTTTTGCTTTCCGTCGTCCGTCTCTGCTACTCGTGGCGCGCTGTTTCTACGAATTTATTATTTATAAAAAAGAGTGAATTATTTACGTCTCGTACACGGTGATTTCACCGACGTAACAGTACAATTTTTTTTCCCCCCCATTTTTTTTCTTTTTTCTGCGGTATATTTCAACGCGCTCTCGTCTCGGAAATACGAGAAAAATTATTGTCGGAACGCGTGCCGTGTAAAAATGAATGACGACGTTTTTATTATTAGACTGTATACAAACACGCGATGCAGTTGGTTTCGCGGGTTTCAAGATAAATATTTGAACACGTTTTATGGGGGGAAATTTATTATGGAAAAACTAAAGGTACGTCGTTTCCGTCGCGTCCGACAAGACAGACTATAAAAATATTGTACGGATGTGTTATCGCGCGCGCGTGCGTTGACGGGCAACGAAAAATTCGAAATACCGAAAATACCTCGCGGCCACATGGAATTATCCTTCCCCCGCCCACGATAACACTATAATAATATATTATACGTTTCGATGTTATGTCAAAACTCTCAGAACGAAACATTATATCAAAGAGAAAACAAAAAATAAAATCTAGGCACCCGGACTTTGGAAATCGTTAAAAAAAACTACCCTACAGTATTATAATACGCACTTTATCACGTACGTTTTTATATACGACTAAAAATTGTACTATACACTCCTCGATTTCAGTCGAAATAATAATAATAATAATATTATATGTAATAAAATATGTGTAAAGCAAAGCATCATATACAATTTTAATGATTTCCTCTTATCGCAATCCGACACATGATTTTTCACAACTAATCCATGGATATATTTTCGACGAGTGATCACGTGAATAACTGTCCGAATATCATATTAATAAACATTATTATATTACCTATTTGGCTATTTCCCTGCAATAATTGTTTTCATTTTCACGGGTGCTAGACGCTAGAGTAATCTAACCAAAATTCAAAAAAAACGAATTTTGAACTTTTCGGGGAATTAGCATACGCCTCTACTTAGGAAATTCATTTTTAGTCATACATAATAATGTAAGTAGTTTCTTGTAAACAATTGCCAGAGTAAATCAGTTATAAAATCGGTCAATATATTTAAAGTATTTTTTTTTAAACGTCCGGATTATTTTTGTTAAAATTCATAATAATCTCTATAAATCCCCGAGACTACGAATGGGCAATTTTAACGTCGAACATGAAATCATCATCGATCATCATCATATAAAATGATGAAATTGGTCAAACGGGTATACGATTTTATCAAAACGTGACATTGTCTCTTTTCGCACGCCGAATCGCATATCACAACCATGTGATATTCCGTGAAACAATGACATGACGACAAAAGGACAAAAAACGCCCGTGCTTGCGATCTCGCTTCTCGTGTCCATCGCGTTTTATAATAAAAAATAATATTATACGTCGCCGACTCCATATAATTAATATATTATTATAATAAATTAATAACACTTGTCGTCGGGGCAAACGGATTTGCGTCGCCGACGAACCGTGATTCCCTGTCGTCGCACCGACAAAGTTACTCGTGTAATATAAAAGATGATAAAAAACGAAATTCGGGCAGAAAATTACCGCCGCCGCGACGTGCCCCGTCTTCGGCGGGCGGACACGATGCGCATAATTATTATAATACAATATCAGGTTCACGGTTGCGTATAACGACCTAGGTATGTATTATGATTGGTACACAGATACCCTTTTACCCGCGCGTATTTGTTGATAAATGATAATAAATGATAAATAATAGGCACAGCGCGGGTAAACGCGCGATATCGTCGTTACACGTGGTACGTAGATATTATATTGTATAAAGTATAATATTATTATTATTACACAGACCATATACGGATATACCTATTATAGGTACACACGATTTTTCCATCACGAGGACGCGGTTTTACCGGGCGCGTATTATCGATTTTTCACCGTACATCCGCCGGGGCGTGTCAAAACTGACCCGGGTACGACCGCGCCCTTTTCACCCTTCGCGCGCGCGTTTTGGCGGCAAACGCGCCGCGGTCCCAGACGTAGCAGCGGACGGCGAGCGGTATCGACGAGGGGACGACGAACGAGCGGAACGAACGTCGCCGCCAGACTACAGAGTTCAATGAACCTTTCCCTCGTCGGCCGCGCACACATAGATGTATATATATATATATACACGGAACGCACGTGCACCGCTGAGGGGGAAAGGGGCGCCGTCGTCTGGGACGGTATATAGTATACGGCGGCAAATACTACACTCGCCTCGTGCACGCTGCTATGCATAATATAGCCATTCAAAATTCCAAATTATTATTATTATTATTATTATTATTATTGCTATTATTATTATCATTATTATTATTATATAAAACGGTCGGCGGCATACGCGATCTGACGAGTGCGCGTGCGTTTGCGTATACGCGCCGTGCAGACCCCGAGCCGGTACAAAAGGGGTGGTTTCAGGGGAAGTACAGTCGTTTTCGCCGCGAACCCGACCCCTCAAGATACGCGATGTTTGTTATATAATATATATATACGTATGTATTTTTATTTTTGCCCTCGAATCGAAAATCTGCTGCTGTGGTACGGGCTATACAGCGACCTCGAGCGGAAAGAGAGAAAAAATAAACGACGCGCGAAATGTGCTCTCACTGCGCGCCAAAAAAAAAGAAAAAAAAATCGGCGTAAGTATATACGACGTTTGAAAAGTGACCTTTAACGTTTTAAATTATTTAAAAATCGCCCGAGTAGTACCCGGCATACTCCGTGGTATTAACTCAATATATTTTCCAAAACGTGAAAAAAGCAAAATGAGCGATTTTATATGATAAAAATGAAATAAATGTTTGGGATTCGATTTATAATAATATTATCGAAATATACGATGACATATTATTATTATCATTATTACTATTATATAAAAATATTATACGGAACGCTCGGCCGTGGGAATACTTGTTTTTCTCCTACTCGTCGAGGAAGGAAATATATAAAAAAAAAAATAAGACTATATTATTATTATATTACATTTTATTATAATGATACATAGTATAATTATTACATTAAACGAGAACGGAAAAAATCGTCGACTTTATAATAATATAAATTTATAATAATAATAATAATAATAATAACAATAATATTAATAATAATAATAATTAATAATAATAATAATAATAATAATAATAATAATAATAATAATAATA
>JAIUCT010000007.1:24402876-24415829 GCA_021307375.1 Tetraneura akinire | reverse complement strand
TAATAATAATAATAATAATAATAATAATAATAATAATAATAATAATACGAGAGTGTAGATTGATTTCAGATTTCTACGCGACTCGTATTGCCAACATTTCCGCGTTCTGTATAATATAACGGCGTAATAATAATAATTATTATTAGGTACCAATATAATTTCAAATAATTGCCAATAGTAAAATTATTGTAGTGTACGCGACTCGTGTGATGCGGGACTGCAGTGACGCGACTAGGATTCTTTTGAATGGACATGAATGGCCTAATTAAAATCTCCCTCATTTGTTCACCTGTAACCTTCCCCATTCACATCCGGTGTAAAAAAAACGGACTCCAAAAGGAGTGTCCAAACGCACCTAAAAAACACCCCTATTATACATTGGTGTATCCATGGGGGTGGTTTTATAACGTTTTATTAATCATCAGTCATCACCTTGCGTCTCTTTTTTTCTCATATAATATACTCGTATAATTTTCTACACCTATCGTAATGAATAAAAACACAATGTTATTTTAGTTTTAAGATATTATAATTAATATAATATTATTATGAATTAAACACAGTGACGTCAGACATTATATAGATAAATTAACCGCGACAAGGTATATAAATTTACCGCGTAGTTGATATTATAATTTTTAATGCGTATTTTATAGGATTCGATTCATGGTAGAGCGACTCGAATCGACGCCAATATCGAAATATGAAAAACAGCGGAAAACGCGTATAATCACAACGAGGTGACAAAATCGAGGGGGCGGGCGGGCGGACGTACGGATCTGGGATCACGGATGAGAAACAGATGTTTTTGTAAACGTTTAAGAACAACTACTTAGGCATCGTGTTTAATGATATTTATTATTTACCCGCCGTCGTCGGCGATAGAGATAAGGTGACAATGGATATTGAATAATATACTTGAAATATACTTCGGGTTGGACCGTGAGACCGAACGCGACGGGCGGGTTAAGATAAAACAGAAACAACGTGTAAACGGAGATCAATAAAAATTGATTGATTTACAACATATTATTATTATATTCAATGGTAAATATAATATCCGACGACAAAGAGCGTATACTGTTTATTATATTTTAATAATAATAATAATATACACGCAAGCATAATATTAATATAATAAAGTCTCAGTGTTTATCCAAAGTCATTGTAAAAGTCTATTATTATTATATTATATTATTATCGACGTAGACCGATCAAGGGCGAACGCATGCAAGTGACGCGTACTGTAAAAAAACGAAATTTTTTTTCTGGGTTTTCATTTGGGATTTGCGGTTGCATCGGTTGCATTTGGTATATGCCGAAACATACAAGACCGTTTTTTGTCGTTCGGTGAAAATCCGGAAAAATCTCTGCACGAATAGGCAAACTAGCACCTATAGATTAACTTTGTATACTTATTATAAAAAATATATTAAAACCTGGTAGAGTAAATAAAATGTTTATAATATATTTTGAAAGTATACGAATGTATGATGCGCTAAATAATGTACGAAATGAAAATCGAGAAATGTCCTCCATTTATTGGCTCATATTTTAATATTTTATACGTGTATTTTACGTATTTTACGTGTGTCATGTACTAGAAAAAGTTGTTTGTAAAAGTTAGATTTTAACCACATAAACTACAAGCCGAACGACAAAAAACGATCGCGTGCGTTAACCTTACTCTTTAAATAGATGAATATTATTTTTATTAAATTTGTTACATTAATAATTTTGTTAGTTTATGTAGGTCGTATACGTATGTACTATCAATCGTGGTTATATTGTGTTAGGTTAGATTAGGTATAATACATCTGATCATTTAAAATTTATATTTATTTATTTTTAGAGTATTTTACTCGTAAAAAATTACCAATAATTATTTTTACAAATCATAAATGTGAATATTATGTGCCCCTCACTGATTTTTTTTTCTATGAAGTCTTCTTCAGACTTTAAATGCATTATTGATTGTAATTTTTTACAAATTAATTAATTTGAATTATGATAATCACCACATTTTGAAATGACGATAAAGCTTCATAATAGTATAATATATAAATATAATATGTATAACTAATCCGAAAATTGTTTGTTAAAAATTTCAATCGCAACACGTTTATATTCTAATGATGAAGTACTCAATTCAGATTTTCAGAAGCGTATTGTTAAAAAAAAAGTGAATAAAAAAAAAATATTTTGATTTCGTATATTTTGTCGAGAAAACGTATCGATCTGTATATTTGTTAAAATGTATATAAACGATATATATTTTATATTATTTGAAATAATCTCATTACTAATTATTGTATATAAAATTTCACAATACCTATCGTTTTGTAAATATTATTATTATTATTAAATATTTGAATGTACAAAATACAGACATGAGGTGTTGCTACTTTTACCGACAAAGTAAAAAAAATCGAAGTCCGTACGAAAAAAGTTTGTTAACTATAATATTTTGGAATATTGATTTCATCAAATATAAATATAATAATATATCAAATAATATTATATAATATTACTATATTAATATAGCGCACAATAATACAGTTTTAGGGTCACACTTTAACGGATTCGAGTTGATATTAGCCAATCGGCTGACGTAGAAAAACTGAATCACGAGCACAATAATACATAAATCAAATAAATATACACAAACAACATCTAAACACTATGTTATTATTGTTACATTTACACTATGATATAGCCATAGGTACAAGTAAACAATAAATACGCGTATTACGGTAATAATAATAATATAATATAAAACAATTACTTGCGGAAACAATTTAATCCGTTGTTTTTCATTTTTTTTTTTTATATATATAAGAAAGACAACAACAACGACATATAACGTTTATAATAATATACATATATTGTGTATTTAAAATGTATATTATAATAATATTATATAAAAATAAAACAATAGAATTTAATATGCGAATATATTGACGAGAAAAAACGTTATAGCTTATAGATAAGTATTATAATTCACAAGTATATACACATACAGAGGTAGGTGCGTTATTCCGACTCATTGCAACGAGTACTCGTCGAGTGTTTGTGTTTTCGGACCATATTTCTTTTATATACGGAAATAATAAATTATCGTCCATTTATTTATTTATTTATTATTATTATTATTTTGTTTTACAAAGTTTTTGTACACGACATTATATATTTATATACCTGCAATATTATAAAATATGCGTCAGTGGCGCAACCAAGAGACGGACTTCGGATCCGGAACCTCTTTGGGACGTAAAAAAGTTTAACTAAATATTTCTTTTTTCTATAAATCTTAATAATAAACAATATATTATCTAAATATTTATCATTTACGGAACTCGTAAGTGCTCGTCGTGTGATATATAGCTGTATATAGCGTATTATCATCATATAATATATTGTAAAAATAATTATCTTAAGGCCTGTGGTTAAACAGAGAGCGGATTGACAGCTCGGACTAGTCCGTTATTTAGTCCACTGCAGGTCCGCTGCGGACTGGGAATCCGAGATAGTCGAACAGAACGCTGAGAAGTTTTAGCGAACCGGTGTAAAAATTGCCACAACCTATAGTGCACTGCTAGTTATTTTTCACTTTTTATCTCACGTTTTGATTTGATTTTTCAAAATGTCCAGAGTGAAATTGGATTTTATTATATATGTATACGTCAATTATATAACTATATTATTGTCTATTATGAGTATCTCTACGTATTTTGATTCTTATATATCATACAAAATTATTCCAGTCCGCCATGAATTTTGTAAAAAAATACAACCATATTCGTTTGTCCGCCGTCTGTTTAACAGGAATGATTAACATAATATAGAGAACAGAGTCCGCGACGTACTTTGGTAATAGTCCGCTCTCTGTGTTTGACCAGTCCTTTATTATCTTATTTGATATTTGATATTTAGTATATAATATGAAAACAATTTCCATGTTTGAATCAAGGATTTCTTCATGGGGGGGGGGGAGAGATAAAAAAAAATATTTATATCTATAAACACTTGATTAATAAAAACAAGAATGAATTTATAATACATAATCTAATTTTTCTAGAGAACCGTGCTGCGCCATGATAAGCCATATACAAATATAAACACAAGAGTATTGTGTGAATTATACTTTTTTTTTTTATTTTACCCACAGGTTAGGTTAGGTCTGACGGAGTCAGGGGGTATGATCTCATATCTCCCCACGGATGAAATATCAATTTTGATAAACATATCAACTCGACACGAATAACGACGATTCGCTTCCAACCGGCACCGCACTTAAAACAAGGGAACTATATCTATATACATAAATATATATAACCGGATGGCATATTGTTACATATTATTATATTTTGGTCCATTTTCACGTGATGCAGTAATTATGATAAAAAATACAATAGCAGAAAAAAAAAATGTATTATATGCGTGCGTTGACGACAGCGGTGGCGACTGTCGCGAAGAGGCGGATCGTATTTCGCGATGTGCGTGGGCGAACGAACGCGTCGACGGTCTCGTTCTCACGCCGCCGCCGCCATCCGACCGTCCAAACAAACAATCTTTCCAGAGATTTGTCGTTCAATTATTACAGTTTGTGTACAGAGCGATCGGAATATCGCACCACGTGTGATATACATATATGTTTATACAAAAATGGCGACTATAATTATTTACAATGATATAACTGAATAATACGCGCGAATAGTATACGTATATAGTGCAGTACGAATAAAAACGTATTGCAAATATCCGTATACTCGTATGTTATTATATAACAATAATAATATGATAACTAGGTCAGCCAGGTCAGGTCTAAATATTAGTAGGTAATGTTATATTATTATTATTACGTTACATAATAAAATTGTATAGCGAAGGCGTGCAAACGAATGAAATAACGAAATTACGATATGCCCAGAAAATTACGATGGATGGACGATGCGGAGTAGTTTTTCATTCCATATCTACGAGTGCACTGTCATTTTGACTCGTCCTTTTGTTCTAGTAAAGTTCGTAAGTTTCTATACGAGTATACCCGTATAACGGTTATTATATTATTATAGTAATAATAATAACTGTAGCGACAAAAATTTTACACTTATACCATGTTAGGTCACCATATACCGTGTTCTTTATTTTTCTACACATGCGAATCGAATACCATCAAAATATATTATTATTATTATTATTATTATTATTATTATTATTATTATTATTATTATTATTATTATTATTATTATTATTATTATTATTATTATTATTATTATAGTTTTATATAGTCGCGTGAGTCATTTGTAGTATGGATGTCGTTTTTGTCAAGTTAAATTAGTTTGCGAGTCGTATAATACGTGCAATATTATTATATGTTATAATATACGTTTAGAGTTGAGTAACAGGAAGTTATGTTTGTGTACATGCCTTTTCGTATTTAGTTGCCAGTAAATACACTTATACACAAACACGTCTGTCTGTAATGATATTATAAATTTATAACGTATAATACAATAATAAATAATGCAGTAACACAATATTGTAGTACAGAGTGATCAAAATATATTATTTTATATATTATAAAAATAAAGATCCATAAAATATGCTTTTCCCGCTTCTTATTCGTATAATATTACGTATAATATAGTGTGAAATTTTGGATCACCCGTGATATATAAATTATATAACGTGTCATTTTGTTTGTATTATTTTGTAACGATGACAGGACTTCGTTTAAACGATCGAATCGTTGTTTCGAGAGGACGAATGACGATCGACTACGACGATAATATAGCAGCAGCAGAAGCAGCAAGCAACACGTCAACACTCTTCGTACGACGATCGGTTTTCGTGTGTCCGACGAATAAACGATCGGTGCAAGAACACGTGAATACATGGTCCATCACGTTTCACGTGTTTTCCGTATATAATAATATACAACTCGTGTATACATAAACACGTGTCGTACGTATAACGACGAAACAACATAATAATATTCTATACACAATAAGGGTGAAATTATTAGGATAAAAATTAAAGGCACACTTCCGTTTTTGGATTCTTTACGATACAAATAATGAAATACGTAATATTATAATAATATATATCTTGTGCAATATTATATCATGTCAAAACTTATTATTGTATATTTGGCATGTAAATATTACGCGATAATAATTTTATAAAAATATCAATAGAAAAATATATTCGCGACCTAAATTGAAAAAAAAAACAGGAAATTAAAAAAAATATACAGTTATGCATACATCAAGTTAAAATGAAAATGTGATATAGATATATCATATATGAAAATATGAAATGTACGATTACTTTTCTTCCAATAACGAACGTCATGTTTTTTTTTTCGATTTTCTCCGCCGTATACGTATTATTATTATTATTATTAATTTATTATTATTATGATAAATGGTTAAACGGAAAAATCTCTACAATAAGAAATCGGTCTTTGAAAATACAAAGATTGACTGTAAGAGTAAATCCAGTTTTGAGAAAAGTGTATGCTTCGATGTCATATGTATAAACGTAATAATATAATACACTGAAAATGATTGAAAATTCGATAGATCGGTTTATAAAAAGTGGAACAATTATTATAGTAAATCGTTTATGCAATAAAATTATTTATAAATTATAAGTATATTATGATAAATAACATATCATAAGATGTACCGCAAACACATTATTAGATAATAATATTAGATATATCAATATAATATTCGGGATACACCCTAGCACCCTGCGTATATACGACGTATAGGTATAGTATATAAATACCGAGAAAATTCGAATATAAAATACAATTAAACAACTGTTATTATAAGGAGTAGACGAGTAGAGTGGTTATGGTCAAGAATGGAAATAAAATAAGGGTCGTAATAAAAATATTTATATAATGTATAATGTATTGTCGAATGCAACGTGTAGTCGACTACAATACCTGTATCATCTTTTCTCTCTCTCTCTCGCTCCCTCTGGTTTTTATAATAGTTGCATCCCCGAGACCGAATTGGCGTACCAGTATTATATTTGTAATAACATGCCAACAACATTTAAAATTAAATGATATATCTTGCAGAGGACGTTTTATATGCGGATAAGGTATACCTTATCTTCTATTGAGTTTAAAATAACAAAATATAATGTACTGTTGAATAGGAATACTCGTTTAGAAAAATATTATACATATGGATATGATTACAAATGCGATGAAAAATTGTGTTTAATTCGACATAATATGATTATTTTATTGAGTGTCTCGTGTTCATTTATAAATGCCTTGCACACATTTATTAATATTATTATGCAAATATTATAATTTTGTGTGCAAAATGAAGTGAGCACGTGTCGCATCGTTTCAACGTGCGAGGGTGAACGCGACACAATAGAAGAAAATTATTGATATTAATTGGATTACACCACCATGTGTAATATTATATACTTAAAAAAAAAAATAAATCAAATGAATGAATATTATTCAATTATATTTATATAGTATATTAAATATTAATATATATTTTAACGTACGGTCGCGAATTCAAAACGATAAACACGATCGCGCCGTGATAATAATAATGTAGGAAACCCGAATCCGTTGCGGGGACGCCAACGAGCGTGTGTGTATCTATAAATAATAATAACGACAACAATCTCTAACCTCGTTGTTTGCGAATGGACATTAAACATAATAATTCATAACAAGAACGATATAATATTATTTTAGTGCGAAATATTTTTCTGGGCTGAAAATCTTTGAAATCAAAATGAAAATAGAAGTAAAAAAAAATTCCTGAAGACTGCTATATAAATATATTGTGTAACGTGTATTCAGTATTCAAATATAATATATAGGTACAATAGTATAATAATTTATATTATATTTTACATAACTAGGAACTACATCAACTAGTATCAACGATTCCAAAACTTATGCGAACTAATGAAATAATAATAAACTGTTAAAAGTTAAAAGCTATTTTATTTAAATTTTAAATTTTAAATATCAGTATATTACTCACTGTCACGAGAGGCATGGAATAATATGTTTTTTTTTTTTTATTATTATTTTTAGGAAGACGTAAATATTCCGAGTTCAAATTGGTTTATTAAAACTACGTCATTAGTCCTTACGCATATTTTGTATTGTGTTATAAATTATAATAGTTTGCAGACACGAAGAAATGACAGTTCAACGAAATTGTTTTTAATTTTGATATATTTACATTTTTTTTTTTATATTATAATATACTTATTACTTATGCCATGTTTTCATTACATTTTATTTCGTTTGTGAGTTTGCCAAACAGTCGGTTAACTATAGAATCGTTTAAGAAACAACGAGAAAAACATTAGGCACCTACGTATTAGTATTATTATTTATTAAACATAAAAGACAAAAACAATTTTGCGTTCGAGTAGTCGATTAATTCATAACTTTAGTCTAGATTTCTACTGAAAATGAAAATAAATTCTAATATAAAAGTATTGTAAAAATTTATAATAAACATTTTAAAAGGAACGTAATCTGCGTGTCCAAAAATGGCTTGTAGTATATTATTAATAATAATATACATACAACTGTTGTCGGTATAACAAGTTATACAATAATAATTATTGGTAATGCATATATTATTATATTATGTGACCGCGGTAGTCGGTACTCGGTAACGTTATTTCTTATCTTCCTATGATTTAGTTGCATATTATAATACCTACATTATAATTGTAATACATATAAATTGAATTGCACAAATATTTTATTCGTGATCAGATTAATTACAAAAATAATTTAGCATTTACAAAAAAGTGGCAACAATGCGGTTGGAAAGTATTAAAAAAAAAATGTTCTTTTATAATATTATGTTATTAATTTATTATTGTACAACTGGGAAATCACGGTCATTGTGTTTACGCCTATTGCCCATATTAGATATTATGTGAAATATGTTGGTAAAAATTCTTAAATAGCAATGGTGGCAGCAATCGAATATAATATATGATTAAGGTGTGTGTACGCATTTTGTGCAGTTGTGACGTGTGTGTGTGTGGGAAACGTATTTATTTACTTATACCTATGACGTCTTTGGTATGTTTATCAATTACTCATTTGTCAACTACAATAGCTCAGTGATATTGTATATAATTTATTCATGTTTAAAATTCCTGATAATTAATTTAATAATAATTGGCAATTTATTATTAGGGAAATAGGAACGAAATTTATATAATGGAATATACCGATATAGAAATTAGGTCTTTCTCATGTATGCATGTATGATAATTTTCACCTTCATGATATTATTTTGTTGATTTAAAATTCCAAAACTTTTGTCTTTTACTCGCATAAAAAATTATCCACCGAAATAAAAAGAAAATGACAGATTCGTAGTATTCACAGAAGTGAACTCTCGTTGATTATTTGCGAAAATATAATATTAAAAGATGCATTTCATTTTAACCTGTGTTCCATTTAGTTTCAGACAATGCGCAAATAAATATATTTTTTTATTTTATTTTTTTTTTTTTTAGCCCATTTAAGTCCTTTGCTGCTTCTACCATTTGACACCATCTAAATTCCCTTCTAATTTTAATCCTGGTGCAAATTTTTCAAAGTCTCATTTACAATGTCTATACATTTTTGTGACTCTGTCTAGGACGTCCCCTAGAACTTTTCCGGTTGATAGTGCTTATCATAATTTTTTTATAACACCAATCGATCTTCATGCATGTCCCGCACATTCCAAACGTTTACCTCTTATAAATGACTTGATATTGGGCTTTGGGAACATTTGATACACTTCTCTGTTGGTTCTTATTCTGTATTCTCCATTTTCTATGATAGGACTAAAGATACGTCTCAGTATTTTCCTTTCGAACATAATCTAACCTAACCATGTTTCGCATCCATAAGATAGAACTGGTCGTGAATAGCTTGAGTAATGAGTTGATTTTGATTTTGATTTTATAGATAGTAACTTTGATTTAATTAATTTTCCCAGAGCAAAATAACCTTTATTAACGGCTAAAATTCTTAGCTGTATTTCATTATGCATATTATTTATATTGTTTATATTAGATCCCAAATATTTAAAGTTAGTTACAGCTTGAACAGTGTAATTTCCGACTATTAGGTCATTTGCATTCCCAGTTCTCTATCTATGGCCATATACTTGGTCTTATTTTCGTTAATTCGAGTCCCATGGGCTTAGCCGCCACGATAAGGTCAGCCGTTTTAATAATAATTTCTTCACGTAAGTCCCCAATCACCATGATATCATCTACATAGGCCAGTATGGTTTTATTTCTAAATATATATTCTATTAATTTATAAATTAAATAAAGAAATAAAGAAATATTTATTTCTATTTATTTCTATTAATATTATTTTCTATAATTCTAAGTAATTCCATTTCTTGATGAATTGGCAAATATCTTATTACTTTCTCTAGAGCTACGTTGAATAGAGTTGGAGACAGTGCATCACCTAATCTAAGCCCTGTTCCTATTTGAAAACTCTATGATATTTTTTTTCCAAATTTTATTTTTCAAATAATATTAGAATTACATTCTATCACCAGTTGAATTAATTTAGCTGGGACTTCGAATTCTTCTAGAGCCTTCCATAACTCTTCTCTTATAATTATATCATACGCTTGTTTGAAGTCTACAGAACATTATATGTATTTATTTTCCCAACACGTAATATTTTTCCAATACCTGTCTAATTATTGTAAATATGTGATCCGTTGTTAATTTACTTATATTAAATAAATAATAATATATTATACAAACTGTGAAAGAGGCCTTTTAAAATGGAACGCAAAATATACCAAACTATCGACCGTATAAAGTAAGCTATAAGTACTATATACCTGACCTACATATGAGAAAGACTAGAAAACCAATACCAATATCGTTAATCCGTGGAATGTATTTATACGAAATTCTCTCGTGTATACGCATACCTTAATACGGATTAATGGTGTTATAACTGTTAGGCATATAATATTATATTATAATATTATATGTACACATAAAAAAAACAAAATTATCGCGTGCATATACCTAATGTAATTATATGATAGTGCGATACCGCCTTACTTACATAACCTATAACCACGTACATATTATAATTTATTATAATATATGTTTGCTATTAATAAAACAAATAGGAATTTCGACGATTTTTCAGAATGTGGCTAATTCTTATTGTGGGTGAAGCGGATATCGGATATACGTGATATAGATCGATCGTATCGTGACCTTTTTTGTTTTTTAATACATTTTTTACTCGTGACACGTTATAATTTTCGTATATGAATGAACCATAAAGTATAAAGTATATTATACATTTTACCGTTTTTTTTATCATGTACATCCTTTAAAATAATATCATCCGAAATACGCAGCACTTTTCAACCCAATATCATTATGTTTTGATTATATATAATATATTATTATTATTAAGTGCCGCAAAAACGCTCAATTGATAACGTTTTGTGGGGAGAATATTTTTTCATTGTACACGCCGTACGCAGTTAATTTATTATAGGGGTCGTAAACAGAATGAGTAAATTTTCAAAAACTCGCGACACTGATGGACATTATAAAATATATTATACATAACATTAATATAACGATCCATAATCGTTCGGAAAATTATTAAATTGTGTATTATATACATCATAAAAGTATGTAACACTATATTATAATAATCGTGTAATACTCTCGGTTGTTTCGATTGTACCTAATATTCTAAATACTATATATAGGTATACGAAAACTCGCATTCGATAAAAATTAATTTTAAAATTATACTTTTGTTACATAATATATACGTGTAATGTGTATAACCCTTATATAAATAATGTGCGTGTTACTTAACCTTTTTCACGTTGTGCGAGCTATAACGTTTAACGACCCCGCGATGCAAAAGAAGTTTATATACATTTTTTATACCCTAAAATAATTAGTGTTGATGACCCACGAGCAGTTGCGAATCGCTGCTCTATATAGCGTTATATTAGAGTGACGGAAATTATATATCGAAATATTCGTTTGAATATTTAACCTAACTTAACCTATAGTCTCGTTTTTAAATTTTCCATACGATCTGTACATTTACATATACGATTATACGAAGATTCTCGTATACAATCCACATAATAATAATAATAATAATAATAATAATAATAATAATAATATATAGTGTTATACGAGTATATGAGTCTATTAATATATAATATTACGTTCGTCTAATTATATATAAGTAGGTACGATTAGGTTTGACGTTTGCTGCAGGGATACGCGTACACACTGAAGTTTCAAAATTTCGTACACGTTTTGAAAAAAATTGATTTGTCAAAATAAATATATAATTTTATAATAATATCGGATAATTTTATCCGAGTTTCAACACCTCCTGCAGTTGGCAATTTGTCAATACCCGAGTTGTACGAACGCTTGTACCGCGATATATTATTATCAATTTATAATAATATTATTGTCCCGATAACATCGAATAAATAACGATTCGTAAGGATGGAGATATACGCGTAATCACATTATCACACACGTAGATACGATTTATAATGTTTTATACATATATATATATATATATATATATATATAGTTATTAATGCGTTCTGTATAGACATACAGTCGGCTCGTATCTCGTATATATACGTATATACATGTATAATCACTTTCTAACCCGTAAGTATTTAGCATTACAATATACGCACAATGTATAAATATGAATATATGCGTTTTCACCGGCGCGATTGCTGTAAAAAAAAAAAATAAATAAATAAAAACTGGGTCACGAGCGACGAGGAGGTATTTTCATTAACCATCGCCGTATATAGCTCATTAACGTCGTCGGCGTATTATTATTATTATTATTATTATTATTATTATTATTATTATTATTA
>JAIUCT010000007.1:24387942-24402866 GCA_021307375.1 Tetraneura akinire | reverse complement strand
TATTATTATTATTATTATTATTATTATTATTATTATTATTATTATTATATGTGCGTAGTAAAATATATTATATTGTCGTTTGCCGGCGGCGGCGGCTTTATTGTGAATGCGATTTCTTGTACGTATTATAATATACGTGTATATATTATAATATGACGTAAAAAGACACGACGCAGGCGGTCCGGAAGAGGTCCCATCCATTATTAATACGCCGCCGCCGAAGAGTCTATGCGTTGTTATACACGTACGTTATAGATATAATTATAAATATATTTCAATCGTACGATAATATTATAATATGTACGAGTATTATAATATTATCCTTGCGAAAAACACCGCAGTTGCAATGAGGTTTTTTTTTTTTAAAAAAAATAAAATAAAAATAAATAAAAAATTATTTTATTATCTCCTCGGGCATCGATTCTTTTTCAGGTCCGTTTTCACGACCTATCTATTCCGAACTCAACCCCGCAGCAATATTTTTACATATACCTATATAATAATATAATAACGCGCGTTCGTGATATACTATAATACAATTATTATGGTGCATATTTAATATAAAATAATAATTGTACAGATTTGTACGATATTATAATACAGTTACAGTCTTGGAAGGCAGGCGCGTTATTAATTATTATAATATAATGCAAATATTATGGGGTACAACGTCCAAACGTATTCGAAAATCTCAAAGAAACTCGTAGGTTTTCATTTTTATCGTCGATATTTACATTTTAGATCACGAAGTTAGATATTATGGCCGTAAAGATATAATGGACTAAATACTTGCTATATATATATATAATATAATAATAATATATTAATCGTATTGTTATTGATTCATAATATGATAATATTATTATTTATCCGTTATACACAAAGAACTAAAGATCCTAACCTATGTATGTATATACGCGTTTAGATATGAATTTGTTGTATTGTATAATATTATAAATTATAATAATATTATAGTGCAAAGCGCGATAGAATATTTTTAAACGCTATATTTTATGTAATATACACGTGTACCTATTTTAATATTTCTAAAAGAAGCGAAGAAAATAATGCTTTTTCAATTGTGACGTTTTATTAAAATAAAAATATTAAGTACATGACTACAAAGGTTTGTATATATACAGCACGTTTATAAATTACATATAATTAAATAAATAATTATACGAACTAAAGGTTTGAAATGATATTTTTTGATTATAATATATTATTATACACACAAATTTACACCATACTATTACATATTATAATTATTATTATTATTTATAATTACTATTATGAGGACGATTCTAATCCTGTGACGGAACGACCGAACCGTATACGACTACTATAATAGTATAATATACTATACGGTATATGATTCAAAGAATGCGTTTTATGGATTTAACCGTGCGTTGTTCGTTCGGCAGCCGCTCGACAATCGATTAGAAACGGTTTACGGTGTATAGATAATAATAATTTATTCGACGAATGCCAACGAATCCGTGTTGTTTTTAAAATATACGTATACGTAATATTCAACAATCTCTGTTTTAGGTAGGTTACATACCTACGTATATACAGACGACAAACAGCATACTACCCCCGATTCCCCGACTACACCTGCAGTGTTATACTTATAAAGTTATAAATTTATAACATTATACGAAACGTATGTTACAATAATTATTATAAAAATAATATTATAATAAAATATAAACAAGAATTCGATATTATAATATACAATTTGATAATTAATACAGCTTTTTGCGATATTTTTTTTTCCGTACCAGATACTCGCGTGCAAATTGTAATGTTATTTATTGCGGTTACGGCATTTATACTTAATCTCACGTACAGCATACATACCTATTATAAAAATGTATATCTTCAACCGTAGAAAACAAATCGGTATCGAACGCGGCTAAATACGTACGTTTCGGTATAATATTGTAATAATATCATATATAGTACCTGTTGTACCTATACGTGCGTTAGTCGAGGGATTTCGTAACGAAATATTGTCTTTGTATACATTTATACAACGGGTATATTATAAATTATGCCACATTATGTAAGAACGCGTGAAAACAAATGCGTCTTGGTGTAAAAATACAAAAGAGCCGCAACATTTAATATTATAATAATATTATTAAGCATTAAGGTCTCTCTCTCTCTCTCTCTCTCTCTCTATCTTCACAAAGAATTTATGCACGCATCGACCCATTAAAACGCGTGTAATGGTATATTATAAATATTCAGTCTCGATGTGCTGCGCGTCGTACAATATAATATAATATAGTAATAACTAATTAGCAATAATAATAATTAATAAACAACTGGCATAATGTGTAATGATCGACGATCGTATACTTCGAACCTATAAACGTTATTTTTTCTATAAACTGTGTCGCGAGACGGCCGTTAAGGACGAATACAATTATTATAACATTATTTATTTCTAAACTCTGAGAATTTTACTTTCTCGATCATTACGCCTATTATTATTATTATTATTATTACGTTGAGACGACAACGTTAAAATGCATCTATATTATAAACATACGAGTTACAATAGTACACGCATATTATTATACACCAATAATAAAATAATTGTTAATAAAAAAAATCCAAGGCTACACAATATAATATTATAAGTGTATCCAACACTCAAATGTGTATATTATTGTAGAGTGCTTCGCTCGTACAATCCGTTTTTATAACGTATACTCTCCTGCAATAACTGCAGTCCCGTATACAGAACTACAGACCGATATTGTTGCAATATGCACATTATGCAGTCGCACGCGCGTACAATACAAAATTAAATGTAATGTCCACCCGGCAACGTGATTTCATTGAAATATCATATAATAATCATTATGTTCTTTAGCCGAGATGTCGTATAATATATTAATATCGTGTTGTATAACACGAAAGTTATCGTCATTGCGATTTGTACGCGTTCGATTTATTATAGAAAACAAATTTGAAAAAAATTGCCATAACGTAATACTCGTAAACAAGAACTATGGAAATCAGTTACGTTTTCGTTATTATATCTGCGTGAAATTATTATAAATTCGTCGAGATATCGTATATATAGTATGAGTAGTTTACATTGTAAACGTAAATCTACTTATACTTATAAGTTATAAATTATAATAATATTATATATCGATATATTTTGCAGCTTTCCATCAGCCGCGAACAAGGCCAAATCCGTTTTGCGATGTATATTTGGATTAAATCTGTATAATAAAACGCGTATATGCTCATATTTAATATTTATATACAATCCACAGCGACACAGCGTATATTTTAATCCGCAAACGAGTTATAAGTTTAAATAAGTTCAAAGCCTATTTGCAATCCTGCGGTTGATTTCAATTCCGCAAGACTGTCTCATTGCGTATAACATTATTATTATTTATTATAAAACTTGGCATATACGAGTATATTATACTTGTGTTACTTATTACTATTATACACGCGTTTATATATTATTATCATTTCGTCTTATTCGTCATCGTGATGCTTGCGTATACGACGAGGGGGTTTCGAAAAAGATAATAATAATATAAATAAGTATAAAAACTTTCAGTCCGTTGAAAGCCGTCGATCAAAGTCAATCCTATCTTAGAATTAAGTACGAGTAGTTCAAATTCGCGCGTCTATACGAATAAACCATATAATATACGTACAAATATTATACATATTATTACGTTTAAATCTTTAAATTATATATCTTCTATGGCGTATGTATAAAGTATAATATACATATATTCAAATCATAAGTATTTTACATAATATTTAACAACATTAAAATAATAGTATAAATATAAATTAAAGCGATTGTACGTGTGTTGTAATGATAATACGATTTATAATAATAATAATAATAATATATTAATACTTATATAGGTATATCGTATATAAAATAGATTATAATAACTATAATGTAATAAGGTTACCGCTGTATTGCCGAGAACAAAACGTTGAAACTTTAAGCTTAGGCCGTATATAATATTATGAATTTACGTTTGTAATGTTTGTAGTTGTAGGTATTATATTTCACTATAATTGTTTACAGTATTATATTTGGTTGTTGGGCAATATTATAATTATTGAAAAAAAAAAATCAAGAGAAATTAATTTCGTTTAAGCGGCGGACTATTGTTGGCGGACAAAATGTCAATATAAATTATACAAATCAATACTATAATAGTCTATATTTTATAGCAATATTATATGGTAGAATTATTATTAAAATTTATAGTATGTGTAGACGTGTAGTAGTGAGGGCCGAGGGGTTGGAGGAATTGATTTTTTACGATTCCCACCGAGGAAATTATAATTATTGATACCACAACAGTTATGTAGGTACGCAGTAAGTATAGGTATACGGAACCTGTACACAATGTGCAATTTACTCGTTCAAGGTATAAAAAACACGGTTCTAAAAATAATCGTAGAAAAATACACTATACTGTTGTTTTTTTTTGCCTTGAGTCGTATACAATATTTTTTTTTTTTATCATCCCATCCCAAGGCAGTCAGTCGGCTGCCGTTAGTATATTTATACGAATACATAGGTATAATTTTCAAATTTTTAATAGTGATAATAATTATTATCACATACGTACACTAGCGTGTAAATTTTTGTGCATAAAATTAGATAGTTTTCTAAGGAAGCAAACAATACTTCATAATATGCAGTATAATTTTTGTACACATTCACAGGAATATGATGCGTCGATGGACCTCATTGTTGATCGTTCGTTATCCTGGGAAACGTAATTGTTTTTTTTTTATTCTATACGTTCGTACGTATTAATAGACAAATAATAATAATAATAATAATTACAAAAAAAAAAAAAATAACAATATTGCGTGGAAAATAATTTACACTACAGACACGACGGCATGCATTTTCTCATTTTGCACATATGCATAATATTATCGTTGCGCTATATGTGAAGTTAGAACTGTTAATTAGTAAATTATAATAACATAATATACCGTTTACGGTTACGCTGTGTTCAGCAAACTAGGCCAATAAATAATATATATTATTATTTATTATTATTATAAATTTATAATATATGCCAACAACGCTATTATTGCCTATCGGTCGCGCACTCGTAACAATAATAACAGTGAAAACAATAAAATTAACAATAACATCAATAGATATCGATTGGGAATTCCATTCACGCGATAATATGAGAAAAAAGTACATTAAAAAACAGCATCAAAAGTATGATAATAAATTAGGCCTAATTGTATTCAACGATTTATAACGCAATATTGTAAAAAGAAAATCGTATAATTTTTTAGAGAAACAAAAACATAAACATATGAATAATATTGATTTTCGTACTGGGTAAAGTCTAAAATATTTAAATACCTATATTAATTCTGGAAATAATTTTAATCAATAAATGAATTTAAGTCCATTGAAAACGATTTTTCATTGAAAAATAAGATAAAAATGTTAAATTTGTTTTGAAAAAAATTCGAGGTCTTAAATATAGAATATAATGTTACATATCGTTATTATTATATAGAATTATAAAAATGATATCTGCATCGATAGAATCTATTAAGTATTATCACGTATTCACGAGTATGTTAATAATATCAAAACCAAACGGGTACCTAACGATTATCGATTCCGATTTCCGGTTGACTGCCGATTACTGAAACGTTAATAGTTTATTACATTCGATCGGAAACGAAAATATAATAAATGGATCAAAATGTCGTTTAATATTTTATGTCTTTTAATACAATATTGTATTTCATAAACGCAACATTTTGATCACTCTGTACACGGTAAGTATGCGAGGTATAAAAATAGACGTCGTAGTTTTCCGGCAAATCGCACGTCGCTGCGGCGTGTTCGCGATAATCGTATACATCGTACACGCAAGTACTTATACCTACCAATCTAGGTATAATAATAGAGGTAATAACTAATAATATACGAGTATTCTCGTGAGTCGCGGCTGAATAAAACTGATAAAAACATAGAAAATTCTAAAAAAAAAATTTAATCATATTCTATTTATAGTAATTGAACTAATAATAAACTACTGTTAGGATAAAAATAAAATTAAAAATTAAAAACGCGTTCTATAATATAGCGTCGTTGAATTTTGCACGCGTTTAAAAAAAAAAAAAATAAACCGTTGTTTTTCCAAGTAGTAGACGGTAGTAAAACAGATTTGTCAATTATTATTTTATTCTTCTCGAGGCGTTTATCGATGACTGTTTTATTTTCGATCGTTCTGTTTATTATATTATATGCGCGTTAGTCCTTGAAAATTATATTATTATTATTTTACCTATGAAAATGTGTACAAAGGAACGACGCCTGACAAAAAAAAAAAAGGAACGTTCGTCTAACACGTTTAATTCAGTTTTCATGGAAAACGTGCGAAACGGTAAACGAGAAAATAAGGAAATAAGAAAACAGTGTAAATAATAGTAAAAAACCGCTAAACTATACGCGTTTCCGTACGAAACTGTATTTAATAATAATATGCATAATGAATTTCCCGTCTATAGTATCTTCTCGAGGCGCACAACAATACTAATTATTACATTATCGAGACCGTTATCGTCGTGAGTATGACGTATATTATTGTCAATGTTTTTTTTACGAGAGCCATAACACCGGAACGGAAAACGACCGCAAAAATAAGATTAATAAACGCGGTAGCAATAACAATATTATAATATAATGTGTATTGCGAAAACGAATCGCCGACCAAAATAATACATATTTTTTTAATATGCTATTTATTCACACACCCCTGACGTGTTTGGTGGATGATGGGTATATTAACATGCGAAAGGTTTGGTGAGGTTAGGTTAGTTCGCCCCCTTTCCTTCGAGGGGACAACCTTGTGGGGTCATGTACACTCTTAACTATAGGTCTTAGTTCTTACCAAAAGGTTAATCACTCCGGAGCGGAGCCCGGTTCGGTTGGCGGGGAAGAAGGAAAAATGCTTGGACAAATTCCCAAGTAGTAGGAATAATATACACAAGGGAAGAATACCCTTAAAAACCACATCGGTTCGAACAGTGTTGCGACTCGCGTCTGACCGGTTAGGAGAAAAAAAACATTGAAAAAATCCTTCGGCAATTGATTACCACACAGGGACGATACCCTTAAAAATCACACTTTCAGAGAAACTGCAAGAGGAATGAACTGCCGCCGCCAATAGGCTCACATATTGGAACCACCCTGATAATGATATAGATCCTATATCGCTTTAAATAATTGTGAGTTAGCGTCATCAGCCAAACGAACGAAAAGTGCACAGTGAAAAACTGAAAAGGATACGATAACAAAAATGTATAACACACAAGGCAAGAAAAAGCAAAATATAACACGCTGTCCTAGATACAATTATGACAATTAATAATAAACGTATGGTCACTTTTTCTGTGGAATTTTTATTATATAATTTATGCTTGGTCATTGGAGTATATCTAACCTATTTATGTATAGGTATAACTGAAATAAATGTATATTACACAATATATCGTTAAAAACGTTGCGAAGGTAAGTTCGGTGGAACATTTTTCCGTCGCATGTCTGTTTGTAATTGTATTTTTTTCATAATTGAAATAAAAATAAATGACGGGAAATGTCTTCGGTTATAACTAGGAACAAAGTTTTAGTTACCTAGGTCAAAAATGATGGCGTCTTTTCATACATAATGCAGTCAAATACCTATTACAGCAAAATAAATATTTAACGGTTCAATATTATTATTGAAAAAATGAGGAATTGACGAATCTTCTTTAAATATGAATTAATATCAATGAGAAACGTCTATTATTACCTCCACCGCCCTAACATAACATTTTTTTTTAAATTTCATAATTTACTCTATTTCAAGTTTGTTATATTTACATTTAAAAAAATACGATGTAATGTACGTGGATAACTATAGTAACTTTATTAATAATCCAAACATAATACTCTTAATAATCTCTTTTTTTTCTACATAATACAAGTCATAAAAAGCTTACCTATTTAAATTCAAATCGATATATTTTAATTAATTTAATTTGTATAAAAAGATGGAATTATTAAAATTATAATATTATTATTGTTTAGAAAATATCATATATACGATTACAGATCATCGTCCATTAGTAAAATATATAATAATACACGTATTAATAATATTGTAAATTATGGGCATATAATATGTGTAGTGACAAAAAAAAAAAAAAAAATTAAAAATTAAACGCGACGATATTTTTAGTTATTTATTATAACTTTATAATGAACATTATTTTAAGACCAACATAATAATATTATAATATTAATACGACCACGTTACCATATACACGGTTTAAACACGGTCGTGAAATCGTATTATAAAAAATAATAACTGTATCGAAATTTAAGAGGAACCGCTCATAGCTATATACACGATAACAGCAGTACGTACGAAAACGTATTATTAATACGTGTTATTATTACTTCATATTAATTTTTTGTGGCACTTTATTCGATTTATTTTATGGTACTTTTATCATTGTATACATATCTCTATGTATGCGATTACTATATAAATTGTTTTCTATATACTAATTAACCTGTACACTGCTTGCAACTTCAAAATATTTTGCACGCGTCCGAATACACTTGAGATATACGTCATCATCGGTTCGGTTGTTTTAATTTCGTTTATGCCGCGTCGCGATAATGGGAAATTAAAAATAAGACGCCCGTTATAACCGTGGTATGTTTTATTATTTAATAATATTAAAACATAATTATTATTAATCAACGGCATTATTATACAGTAATAAATATTATTCACGACACGTGCATAGTATATGCGCGTGTGTTTGTTTTTGTACAATATATTTTCGCGTTGCGTGCACGCTTTCATAATAATAATAATAATAATAATAATAATTATTATTATTATTATTATTATTATTATTATTATTATTATTAATATTATTATTATCGTATTTTTTTCCTCTCGTCCACGCTTCATTGGTCACACAATATTGTTAATTAATTATACCTATTACCTGTGTATCGTATACGAAATACGAATGTATCATCATTTTTATTTGCGCGTATTTAAAAGAATTTTACGCCTATAAACGAGTCTTTCGCAGTATGAAAAATAAATAATATTCGGCGATTTTTCAAATAAAAAAAAATTATAGTTGGAGACATTACCTATTGGCTATTAGTAAATGTTAATTTTGCACACGCACTTAACAAAAAACAAATTAATATACAAAATATGTATATTTTATATTCATTATATTTTAACTTGTTATTCTTCAAAATTACTTTATAAAACTTAATTTCGATTGTACAGTAATATTACGATTACGACTAAACTAGTTTTTACTAAAAATTTCAGGCCTATATTATTATTGGTATTTACCAAGTATAATACGTTATAAGAAAATTAATTCGAGTTCATGTACTTCTCAAATAGTATTTTTTCTAAACTAGGATACATAACTGATATATAAGCGGTAAATTCACATATTATCGCTTTAAATTGCGAAACGTATAATTTTTTTAGAAAACCCCTCTCTAAAATTATCATAAAAACCCGCCTGAATTATTGATGGTCTGCAGTCCTATTCCGGACAAGAAGAGTTGTATAACGGCATGATTAATATTTTGACATTTTTATTATAATAATTTTAAAAGAATTGTGAAATAATAAGAAGATTATTCGTATATGGATTTTAAATAAATAATAAATATGAATTTTAAATAGCTATAAAAAAAAATTGAGATTTAAGATTTTTCTAATATTTTGATATCATATTAAGTAACATGCAAGTATATTTCAGTAAAATTTTCAGACCTTAATGCCAAAAATTGCCAATTTTATCAAACATTATATACATAATGACGAGAATTTTACGAAATATTCAACGTCTTATATTTTGTAGAAAAATTAACGTATCGGCTCCAAAATTTTACCACATATATACGAGTGTAGTACACTAGTACTTATGTGAACACTTAAAAAACATTTCAGGTCACTAACTTTAAAATTGCCTGAGTTATCGTGAAATATTGAAATCGAATTCGTCGACATTTCAATTTTCGTGAAAAATGCCGTTTTTTCTGTCGCATAGGGTCAAATTTTGAGAAATTCGAAAAATGACCTAAATAAAGTACCAACTACATCCACTTTCCAACCGGAATCATATACTTTTCGTAAAAACGGAGCATTATTTCGGGTAGTAAAAGTGTCTATAATAGACATAAAAAAGACAAAAAGAAAAAAAAGTCACACATCATTGTAAAACCAAAATACATTCTTCGCTTCGCTTAGAATCTAAAGACAATATAACACCGGTGCACTTTAACCGAATATTTGTTCTTTGTTATCACTATTTGACGTATCAAATTATACTCTTTTTAGAACTGGAGGCGATTTTTTTTTTTTAAATTCGAAAGTCATTAAACAATTTTTCAATTTTAACGACCATTACGATCGATTTACTTTATAATATATTTTGTTTATGCAACTGCAGAGTATTTTCAACGAGTCAACGAGTAATTTAAAAAAACACGTACATATTGAAATCATTTAGTAATAAACGATCTTGTACATTATTTGCATAATAATAATAATATTGTATTATATCGGAAAACACGTATAATATTATAATATAATATAGTACACGGTAACAGTATTATAATATACGCGTACATACATATAATATAGGGTAATTTATTAACTACGAACAAACGATTATTCCTGAAGGTTACTTATAAGTTATACCATTAATTTATTATCACTCGTGAATAATATATATATATATATATATATAAATATAATATATTATAATTTATAAGGTTATTTTTTGCATATTATAGTTTTTAATATCAAGTGTTCCCGTTTCTGTGTATAAATAATAATAATAATAATAATAATAATAATAATAATAATAATAATAATAATAATAATAATAATAATAATATACAAAAAAAAAAAAAAAAATGCAATCTTACGGGCTATGATAATTATTATTGTATTTACTTAAATTTAAAGTAATAGTGTAATATTATAATTTATAATACTCGTATCTACCGACAATTCCGTGTAAAAAGACTAATATAAATGATATTGCATATATTATGGTTGATACGATTTAGATAATTATTAAATTAAATTAAATTAAATTAAATTAAAAACAAAAAAAAAAAACAAATGTATAAATAATATGTTATTCATAATATTAATTATGTAGAAAAAGAGATAATGTATTATATAACTTGTTACAGTTGCACACAAATGAGAGATAGTGTGTAAACTGTAAGGTGTTTATCAATAATATTACGAGGTTTAAACATGAAGTATTTAATATTTTAAAACAGAAGTAACTGTACTGTTAGTTATTTCATCGTAATACGTATAGTGTGGAATGTGTGCGAACCTTATATTTGTTTCAAGACGGGTTGATGAATTATAAGAAATTCATGAACGAAGAATAATTATTTAATGCTTTTTTTTTTTTTAATTTTATATATATATATAAATATATTCAAATGCAAAACGATTAACGATTTGTGTCGAAGTTCTGTCATGATAAAAATCGTTAATTTAAAAAAATATGTACATATATACGTTATTTCAGTAGTTTGCATTAGTATTTTATGTTGTAAACACGTTATTTTAAGTATTTAATTATCTCTATAATTTTTATCATTTTTTCTATACGCTAATTCCTCACCTTAACATCACCCACTAGTAATTGAATTTTATATAGTTTTTCCAGTCAAATAATTATTATTTTAAATTTTGATGTCTTAACCAATCAAATTTAACTATATGACGTGATAACAAGAATAAAAAAGAAGACACGAGAAATCAATAATCACATACTCGGATACTTCTAAACTCTATACATTATACGATAAACAATAAAACATGATAATTACGTATGTAAAATGTATATAAGAGTAGGTAAAGAAATAATATTATATAAAATATTGTCAGTTGTCAGTTATTGATATCTATTAAAAATTAATTATTGAAATAACCAATTGAGATTAATATATTATACTAAGTATTTGATTTTAAAATATTATCAAATAATTTTAGCGAATAAATTTTAATAATTTAATCTTTAATTTTTAGTAAATGTTTTTGCTATTTTTATTTATTTAACTATATAGGTACTTCTAGAATTCCAGTACAATAACTTGTAATTTATTCTAGTGAGATGCAATGAAATGTAAATAACTTATTGATTGATGCAAGAAGGATATATCAAAACGGGATATTTTGGAGAAAATGAAAAATAAAATTGATCAAAATTTTATTTTTAAAAATGCTTTATGTTTGAATTTTTCGTTAGAATTCACACAAGTTGGTTTTATTTGTTCTGAGACCAATACGGTATAATCGATATATATTATAGCGTATTATACTCTATAATATTAAAAAATACTAAAAAAAATTTAGAAATGCAGTGATACCACTAATATTATAAATGTATAAATGACTTCCGAGAAATGGCAGTTTTACGAAGTAAATCTCTATGGAAGAAATGTTCATAGCACGGTAGATAATAACTATAACATTATCAACCGTGGTCCATAGTGAAGAAAATGCATCCAAAGATGTTTATTATAAACATATTACGTATATGAATCATTGGAAAATTTTGATATTATATTTAGTAATAATTATTATTAATGTTCAAAAGTAATACCTACGCCATGATAAATCGGTTTCTAAGAAATCTATATATAAATCTAATATATGTACATATTATAATGATCTAAAATCAAAACAGCAGGGAACTTTGATCGAACGTACTGAACGGTACACAATATAATAATATAATATTACTACTTACTAATTATATTAGGTATAAATAGAACAAATCACAGAAATTCTAGAAAATTATAAAACAACAACAACAGTTTTCGATATTTCGACGAAAAAACTTCATGAAAGTGGAACAAATTCGATTGCTTATTATTTATTTTGCCATTTTGGTAAACATTTTGGAATTATCAATATAATATATTTATATAAATGAAAAAAGAAAAGAAATATGTTTTTACGAATTTTATTTTTATTATTATTCCGTCCTTCTTACGTCGTTTTTAATCTCATTTCTATATTATTATCATTCAATATCCAACAACCATAACAACATTTAGGTTTATAAATATCACAAATTAATAATTATTATTATGTTGCCAGCAAATATAATTCGTTGAAACATTATCGAAATTGTCAAAAATAGGAATAAACGATCAGTTGTATAAAAATAATATACAAAATCGACCAAACTTAAAATTTTAGATAATATTATTTAGTACTAAACAAACATATGAAATTTTTTTTCTACCTGCATATAATTTTTGACGGCAACTCCGCGACTCCGACGATTTGTCTTTCGTACTTTCGTCCACAACTAGAGAAATGTTTTTGTAATTTCTTGAAGTTCGTTCAGACATTTTTTTTATAATATGTAATATTATCGTTTAATTAACGCGAGCATAATAATATTATTATGTAGACACGGCCGTAGATTTTTACCAGTAATTTCGTTTTGACGCGACGAACAAACGAAACGGCTGACGACAGTGACGCAGAAAAACGCACTCGCTCGACGTTATTATTTAATCGAATTTTAGGACGAATTTAATAATATAATATTATCAACCTATCCCCGAAGGAAATACAAATACGTATATACGTGCTCGGACAGTGTACGGACGCATGTTTAAAAATATACGTACAAAAATAACAACACACGCACTAAAATTAAACGCAATGGCGGCGGCGTCGGCAAAAAAAAATAAATAAATATGAATTCGCACTAACGGATTTTGGGTCTTCGCGCTTTTTCGACCGAACGGGAAAACTGAAACGCCGTAGCGAGAAATAATTGTTATCTTCATACTATACCTATACCGCGGTAACCGAATGCAGGAATATATTATGAAATAATACCTATAAGTTTTTATAAAATATAATTAATAATCGTTTTATATTTTTTACTTTGATTTCTCCGGGGTTAAAACGGTAATTTTTCGTTTTTTTTTTTTTTTACCAATTACGTTTTTATAATAATATTTTACCGTATTCCTTTTACCCGTGCTAATTATATATTTTTTCTCTGTACTATTTTTGTATTGATACTATTTTATGATTCGCGAATAATATTACGAATTTATGACTGACATTTAATTTAAACACGCAATAATATTATTTTGTCGTATTATTATATTATTATTATCGGTAAGTATAGGAACAGATAATTATTATAGTATATTATAATAGTTGTACAATAATTATTGTTATATATTTATGCATGTCAGTTGACTTATTCGTATTTTTTTTTTTAATATTTTTTTCAACGCGTCCAACTAAATTTGCACAAACACAAATAATAACGGATAAACAATATTATTATAATGATGTCAATAAATATTGTTTTCAAACGCGTTTTTAGTTTTTTACCGCTTCTCCAAGCAATATTATTATTATCAGCTGCGGAACGACGTAATATTATCGCCGCGTATTACGTTCGTTTCCTGTAAATGTAATACATAACGTTTGCTATAAATAGATTATTATTTTATTTCAACGTTTGTTATTATTATTATTATTATTATTTTATATTCAATATTTTTCGTCTTAAACATAATAATATTCATAAGTAAATTCCTTTCCTATATTATTAATAATATAACATAAAAATTAAAAATAATAATTATTATTGTGCCAGGGACAATAGTTTCGTAATAATAATATTATCATCGTAAAACAAACGCCATAACACTATAAAACAATATAACACACACATTTCATCATAGATTCGCAGTAAGTATAATATATAATAATAATAATAATAATAATAATAATAATAATAATAATAATAAT
>JAIUCT010000007.1:24367692-24387932 GCA_021307375.1 Tetraneura akinire | reverse complement strand
ATAATAATAATAATAATAATAATAATAATAATAATAATAATAATAATAATTAATAATAATAGACCATAGTTTACAATAATACTAAAAATAATAATAAGAATATGTAAATTCGATCGTTTACGGAATTTATAATATTATGTTTGGTTTATCAGATTTTTTTCATATTTCATTTATTTCCGTTTTGTTTTGCGACTTACGTGTAAAGGTAAACACTCAATATCGTACGAAGGCATATTTCATAATGATATGCACGAGGTGTCGAGCCGTCGAGGTATATCGTACGTTCTTTGAAGAGACTTTGGTACGTTCGTGGCATAAAATAATTTTGTTATAAATAATAATAATATTATTGTTGTTGTTGTTTTTTCCAAATTCTGTCGTATGCATATAGCGCCTATACACATTATATTATTCAGTTTTTATTATTACATAATATAGTAGTAATCGTAAAAGAATATAATTTTTCAAAAACATCCAATGTAATATTGCGAACGAACGTCAATCACGTGCAAGTTTCGTTCATACGGACACCGGTCTTTTTTTTTTTTTATTACCTGTGCATAAAAAACAGCCAAACAGGGTAAAAGTTGATATTTTTCGATAAATAACAACTTGGCTCGTACCTTTTGTACATTAATAAAAGTTAATATTATATTATTTGATTTCGGCAAAGCGTAAACAATAACGTTTCATAAAACGAAGAGTATTATACGTGAACACTATATACAACGAAACGCGCAAACCCCATTAAGTTTTGGATAATTGAATTCAAAGATACTTTTCAAAATTCGAAATTTTATTATTTTAACTATACAAAATAATTAAAATGTTTGATATTATATTATAATGATATATAAGAGATAAGATTAACAAAAACATAGTATTTGTCACTTTGTCAGTTTCATTAAAATGTATTCCTATAATGGTGTATTTAATACTCAAATACATAAGTATAATTCTTTGAGAGGACGTTCAACTGAATACGTTTTAGATTTAGAGCGAAGCGAAAAATGTATCGATTTTACAATGACGTGTCTTTTTTTATGTTTGTAAACAATTTTTCTACCCGAAATAATGCTCCGATTTTCACAAATAGCATATGTTTATCTATATTGGAAAGTGAATGTAGTTGGTACTATATGATGTAGGTCATTTTTCAAAATTTCTCAAAATTGAGTTTATGCGATAGAAAAAACCACAAAAAATTAATCCAAATAATTGTGAATATTAAATATTCGATTTTTTTTTTTTTTTTTTGTAGATATTTAAATGATAAAAAAAAGAGTTAATACAATAATACTACTGTGGAAGAGATACAGGTTTAAAGAGGATAGCGTTAAATTTTAATTAAAATTTGAATGCAATGATAAATCATTACATTCGAAAAACGATTCTGAGCGAAGTACTGTCAGATTTGGGTATTTAGATTACTCATTTAAGGATTTTATGAGCATTTATATTGAACGTAGAGACTGGATGAATGTAAAAATTGTAATACATAATACATGTATTATTATCTGATGAACTTCGCTCAACATCGTTTTCACGAATATGTTACAGAACAGACCCGTTACTAATCAACGACCGGCAAGGAGCCGAGATATATGAAGACCGACCACCGTACCAGCAAAGTGATCCGACCAATCAGAGGACGCGACAGCGTCAGCCAATCAGAGAGCGCGCTGACGTCGTCAAAACTACATAAATACGGGTAGAAACCGACCGGGCAGTTACATCATTAAAAGATAGTTCGAAGTCTTGAGAAGTGGACATACCGGAACCAGCCGCAGACAACTAAAACAAGAAGACAACGTTGAATTGCCACGCTGGTGAATTACCGTATCCGAAAACCCGGACAGACACATAAAACCGCCGTTCTTACGGCGATATATACCGGCATACCTCGCCACAGTGTCTTGCTCGGATCGAACCCCATTACGGTAACGAATACCACCTCAGTCGATGGCGAGTTAGCGACGTAGAATCACCGTAGTACAACTACCTCGGGCATACACGTAAAACCGCCGTTCTCACGGCGATATTCCGACCACCACGACATTGTGTATTGCCCGATACCCCTAGTACATGGTATTCTACAACCAACTAGCTGCATCCAATATTGAGGACTTCTCCAGCCGCGACAGCATCCGAGGACAACAGCACCACCATATCCTATTCCATACTTGCCTTCTATTTGGGAGTGCCTTGCATCAGACCATCTATTTAGGTGGTATTGTAGTCATACATCTATTATCAACCACAACGGTTGAATCCTTACGACCCGGGAGATAGGCTCGGGTAACCCTCGGTATTTGCCGAGGGTTGATAGGGAATTGGGACTATCAGCACTCTGCACTCCTGTATAGGTTGCACATTGTATCTATTGACCCTCCGGACAATTCCCATCTGGATATCGTGTACATATTAACTTTAAGATATTATATTGTATAAATGTTTTTTTTAATGTGAAATAAATCAAAGTTAATACCAAAAGCTGGTGTTCAAATCATTATTAGTATTACGAATCGGGTCGTCCAGCCGACGCACCGTTTCCAATATAGTAATTTATCATTACATTCATATTTTAATCAAATTTCAATACTATCCTCTTTAGACCAGCTGTATCCTATACACAGCAGTATCAGCTCTTTTGTTTTTAGTAGAGCTTATATGATATAAGATTATAGGCGATAAGTGAATACCATAAAATCACAGCTGAACATTAATTAAAATTTGTAGTGTCTATATAACTATATAATACACGTTTATAATTTAGTATTTATTATTAATATATTAATTTATAAATAAACGGATTTTTTCGCGATAGTGTATTTTCAATATTGTACTTAGATTCAATTTTCGGAAAGGATAGGTTATGAGCTTGTAAATTATATGATAATATACAACTCACGAATTAAATTGTTTTAAAAATTATTCCATATATTTCACCAAAATTACAGGGATGATTTTCTCCTCCCTCAACTAAGTCCGACAGGCTGCTGTATCTGTCAGATGAAGTGCGTGATCAATTTTATAATGAATTCTGACAAAAAACATCCTGCAGACATTTTTCAAAATTGGCCAATTTTATTTTTCAGTATCCTCAATAATGTTCTGTTCAGACATTTGCCTCTATACATTATATTGTGCTAAATTACTGATTTATTATTATTTTAACATTTTTCGATCTGAGTATCGATAAATATACTCGTATTATATTTATTATACGTATACATTTTGACGCGAAAATAATAATCTGACGTCAAAATCCAATCGGACGAAAACCGTATTGCGTTTTGAGGGCATATGTTGCACGTGTCCGCCCACCGCAGATGAGTTTTCGCTGCGTTTTTATACCCTATTGTTTTTGATAGCAATGACGTCTGTTTTTTCCTCGCCGAAGTAACGTCACGCGCATTGTTAATATCACGTAGTTGTAACCGCGATAATTTACGTATTATATGCTTGACGCCAATGTGATTATAGACACAAATGATAATGTCATAAATAATTATAATATGTAATAATAATAATATAAGTATGATAACGACAGTGACAATAACAGACCAAACTATATAGAGTTATTTTATCTTTTTTGTAATTAAATCGAAAATTTCTCTTAATCACTCGACATATATACCATATAATATCGTGTACGGATAGATATTGTAATTCATTTTTTTTTTTCGTTATTCACAAAAAATATTATAATTTTACACGTATTTTAATATTTAAATAACTCGTATGGAAGAACCTAATTAATATTTATTATCATAATTATATGAACGTTCGCGTCTTGAGATAATATTTTTAATTACTTAATTTCACACTAAAAACTCGTACATAATTGTATATAAAAAATTAAAATTAATATATATATATATAACAGAAAATGACCGGAAACGCTAAAATGGACGTTTCGCAATTTCAAACTATATATACTTGCCTATTATAATTAATTTGTTATAGTCGTTATGCACGAATCGAATTATTACCTTAAATATAGATATTATAATATTATCACTTTATCGGTACCTATATTATCTATACAAATGATGATATATAATTTAAAATATTTAATATAAATTACCAACCGGATCGAAAAAATATATATACAAGTAGAATAATATTATTTATTCCAAAAACCAAAAATATAATATACAAGCATAGGCGTCAAGTACACGGGGCTGCGGGGCCAAAGCTCCACATACCACATGAAATCATTAAATTGGGGCCATTTATTTGTCTCTATTATTTTATTGAAAAGAAAATATAATCTTAAAGGATTATCAACATTAAATTATTGTATTTATGATAAAATCATAGAAAATTTTTGAATTTTGTTATTATATTATTAATTTTCTGGTATTTATATAAAGTTTTCAATTCATTCAGATAAAATTGAGAGGTGTGAAATTTCAAAATTTTATCGATCGATAACGATACTATGATTGATCAGTCGTAGGTTCAGAGTAGTCCCCATGGTATTTTCAAAATCTGGCGCCTGTGTATATAAAGTCAAACTAGATCGACCACGGACCAATGGGGTTCGATTATCGCTTGGACCTCCCGTGGCACGATTTTCTTGTATTATATACTCGTACGATTTGTCGGCGCAGGACACAACATTATAATATTAAGAATTCACGGAGAAAGGACAATAAATTTCGTTTTATTATAACGCGTATATCGTTGTAATTCGCTCTCATACGCGTGTCCTGTCGGGCGACGTATAATAATAACAGCTGTATAGAGGTACTCGCGTAAAAAATCGAATTCATTACGCGTTGGCGTTGCAATATGATCAAACGTGTGTGTATACGAGTATACACATAATAATATAACAGTTATGACGGCTAGATAAAAAAAAAAAAAAAAATATAAAACGACCAATAAATAATATTATTATTGTGTTTTGTACGTAATATCGCGCGTTTTGGAACGACGAAAACGGCAATAAAACAAATAATAATATCGATCGCGTCGCGTGTTATTATTATGATTAATATATTTTATTAACGTCATAATAATTATAATATTACGCGATCCGTTTGAATAATCGGACGTAATTGAAAAAATTGATAAATATAAGTACACTTTTATCGAAATCCCGCGGGGGCGGGTATGATAAAAAATAATAATAAATTCTCCGATCCGTCACACGAACGCAAGCAAGCACGGAACAATTACATTATACAAATAATAATACACGCTTTTCCCATATATGAAAAAAAAAAAAAAAACATATCCTACAAAATAATAATAATTTTGTAATTTTGTAGGAGAAATTATTTTTAATATTCCACCGTGTATACGAAAGTATAATGCAATAATAAAATAAATATAACGCGCACATAAACAGAGAAAACTCGTTATTTCTATTTGTATACCGCGTAACTCTTGACTCTTGATAACACGATATTTTCATAAACAATATTATTATATTATTATGTTTTTCTCTACAAAAACAAAATGGACGTTAAAAAATACAATTTATTATATGGAAATATTGACGGACATGATACGAGTATATAATATTATACGTCCTATACTCTATGTAACATCGTATTATGATCATTTGGGATTCGCGCGTGATTCACGCGAACCATGCGGTATATTGTAATAAATTCGAATAGATAAAATCGTGAACATTATAATAATATAATATTAATATTACAGCGTATATATGCATACCTAACCTATATTAAATTATTATGTCATAACCGGATATTGTTTACGACGTAACCGCGGTATACGGTATTATAATTATTATTATAATATATATAAAAAAAACATTTTAAAAATATATAAGTTTTTCACGTATTCGTCTTGCCCAGAAATGTTTTTCTTCTTCTCCGAGTGGGGGAGGACGGGGAGCGTTAACGTATTTTCATACCGCTTTATTTGATCGATTTTTTATTGTTTTAACAATAAATATCGTATATTAACAGTTAAGTCGTATTGTTGTGATTTCCAATAATAAATACGTGACGGTGACGTCGATTGCTGTTGCGGAAATTTCACCTCGACCGACCGCGATCGACGGGGGAGCGACTATCTCGCCGATCGTCCGAAAAAAACAACACGCCCCTGAACGCAGGTACCTACAACCAACTGCGGTGAAACGGTAATACAATATTATAATATGTACGTAGGTAGTTCATTTTTTATTATGTTATTATTGTTTATTTTTAACTGTTTTTATTTTGTTTCGAATTTTAATCGCGAATTCCTCACGAGTCACGGAATAATAATAATAATAATAATAATAATAATAATAATAATAATATGTAGTTATACTTTGAACAGTAGATACATGGAATCGCCGTGTTTATAATAATTATTGTCGGCAAAAATGTATGAAAAAACAACAATACGAATGCTATAAATAGACAAAGATAAAACTATGCATATAATAGCGCATATAATAAATTATTACGAGTTTACAATGTAAAACAAAACGTTTTGTAATGTATATAAAAAAAAAATCAATACAACGTACATGTACACTATTTCGCTATCGGACGATTTTTGCATTTAATAAGAATTATGTTATTATTTGTTATGTTAAGGTTAACCTAGTTTTATAGTCGAGTATACGAAATATTTAAATATTGACCGGTAGAAAAATCGAAAAAGTGTTAATTTTTAAAGTGCGATTCTTTCTTATAGAGGTGTTGAAAGTATAAATCACGTACATTTACTTTATACATCAGTATTTAAGCCATACGCGGGATTTAAGATCGTCCTCTTGAGGAACAGTTATAATAATTTGATTTCTCAACAAAAATTTATATTTTTTTCACATTCTAGCGATAATTTCGCAAACATTTTTTCCGCCTCGGACGTCAAATATTATTATTAAGTGTGGCTTTGTAAAATTACAGTTATTTAAAAAAAAAAAAATTTAATTATTCAACAATTAGGTATAATATAATTTGTATTCGTATATATTTAAACAATATCGAAACAATTTTATCAAGTAAAAAATGTCGTGTTTTTCAACACAAATTCGGGTATTCCGTGTCGAAAACTCAGTCCGAACAATTTATGTTTTGTTGAAATAACACACCGATTTTATGTTTTTAAATTTTTTTTGTGTGGACAATATAGGTATATGATATTATCCTGAAAATTATAAATAATTATGAAATATATACGATAGGTATAATACTGGCACACGAGACGAGAAAAAACAAATATTTCCTTTCGACGACCGGATTCCGATTTTTTTTTATCGAATTATTTTCAACTATTATATTTTTATTTAAGTGTATATTATTGGAATTGTTTTGAAACATCGTCTCGTCTGAAACGACGAATTATTATCCTTCGATTTATATCATATAGTTATAATTTTCTTCACAGTTTTCATAGCTATATTATAGTTCGCTTCGCGTGCAGACAAGTATAATATTATTTTTACATGGAATATAATATTGTTTTTTTAGGTCATCGACCCATTTATTATTATTATTATATAATTAATTATAATATTGTGTTGTTCAGCGTTTCCAGGTTTATCGTAATATTACTATTATTATTATTATTTATAGCTCTTTCATCTTTACACACACACACACACACACGTGGCGTCGGAAAAACTATTTTTATTGTTATGTACGTGTAGTAATTTATTATGATGTCGGACGCGTATTTTGATAAATCAACTATAACGTTGTTGTTGTTGATTTTGTTTTTTTTTTTTAAAAATCGCGATCTCTATTATATTTATTATATGCGCACAACGCGGAAATGTCAATTTTATTAGTCACGTCTTCTAAATATAATATTACGTGCCCAATTATAAATGCACAAATATAATAATAATAATAATAATAATAATAATAATAATAATAATAATAATAATAATAATATATCGTTCGTTATTATCAGTTTTATATTTTACAAAAACAAAAAAAATGTTATTATTTTATAATATGTATATATTTTTTTTTTTTTTTAATTAAAACGTAATATTTTTAATTATTTTACCGTATTATTTATATTACGTTATAATGTCAGAAATGATTGCGACTATAAAATATTTATATAGAGTTAAAACGACAAATATAAATAATTATTATTATAATAATATTATCGACTATATAATATGACAATATTATATTCTCCCGCGCGTTCTAAAAATAAATGTGACGTAGGTATTATATACCAAAACTGTAACAAACATATCATTATACGTTTTGTATATACGGAATATATTAACCTAATTTTGACGAAAACAAAAAGCGTTCCTCAACACTCAAAAATATCGTTTTACAATAATAATAATATTCGTATATTACAACAATATTATTCGAATCGTTGTTTACGTCACTCGCAGCGGATGATCGCGTTCGGCTTCCGATGCAAATTCCCCACGGGGAACGATATCATAACAACACCGTCGTCGGTTGGAAATCTGACCGATTTCGTGCCGTGTATGCGACGAATAAAAATTATTATTATTTGAAAAACATTCGAAACGACGATTTTTATTTTTTATCATATTTTACGAATCGTGTATACAAAAGTAAAATACTTTATATTATGGATATAAAAAACAAAAATAGTATGAAATTATAAGATCTTCCAAAATTTGCGTCAGAATTTGTCTAGTTTTTACGTGAAATACACCGATATCATGTTGTATATTTTGTTATATTGATAATAATGATATAATTGAATAATTTACGAGCTCGTAAAACGTAAGAGTGCTCATTAAAAGTCGAAATTAATTTATTATTTGTTGTTCGATAATAATTATTTCTCGTCGGATGTATATATTATACATTTATACGTATTATACGGTTATACGAGTAGGGAGGAACGAAACGAACAAATGCAAAATAATAATTAATTAAAACCATCGCCGTGATCGGCCAAATTTATTATAAAGTGTTAGATGATTAATTAAAACATTTAAAACGCAATAAAATAAAGAGTTAAAAAATTATTTTATTACAAGGTGTTCTTAACGAATAAACAGCATACGTGCAGTAAATACGACCTGCAGTGAGGGTAATTCTAGAAGTTATACAAGAATTTTTTGTGGGTGAATTTTTGAAAATGTTAATTTGCTTGAAAGTCGTTTTATACAATACACGATTTAACGATAGTAGGTAAAATAACGAATTAAGAGAGTGAAAGTAAAATAATGTGCTGCAGGGATTTAAATAATTATGACAAAAAATTTACAAAATATAAATATATAATAATACGTCTAGGGGAGAAATCCCTTATTATTGTGCTTACGATATATTTCAATACGAATCGACTTAACGCGTTTTGATTTCAATTCAAATAGCAATTTCACTATTTCAGTAAAAAATTTTGTCGGTGTTCGAAACAACAACGATAATCATAGCTGAAACGTGATATTCTAATAATATAATTGTATAATATAATTGTACGTTAATATAATTTACACTTTTGAATTATCATAACGGCATAAATTATTATTAAACGTAGAAGTATACGCTTGAGTGTGTATTCTATTTTATTTTAATAAATTTTACAAAATAGGTAATTTATCGTAATATATTATAATATATATATATATATATAAGATATAATATTGTCTTGTCAGTTGTCAATAAGATAAGACACACGTGTACCTGTTGCATAATTATTTTTATCTATTTTTCAGTTTACTTATGCAAAATATAATTGAAAATTATTCGAATGGATATTATATTATTATGTTAAATCTTAAATATATATAATAAATGAGTATAATGACATAAAAAATATAAATTAACAATTTATATTTTACAATGATTACTTCAGTAAAACTCCAAACTAAAATATAATATATTATATGTACAATAAAACACTATTTTATTAGGTATTATAAATTATAATAGTTTATATTTAATTGTTCAATTTTTTCCCGTTAATTATATTAAAAATATATTGATATTAGATTTTAAAAACTATAATAATATAAATTTTAAAATATTGAAAGATATATTTTTTTATATTTACGAACAAAAATTAAATATTTAAACAAACCGTTAATTAATTATGAATTAAGTACCTTATATAATTCAATTTTTAATTTAAATAATTTTACTCATTTTATACTATTTCCTCTGTCCATATTAAATTTTCGAATTAAAGTTTAGGCGATGAAAATATTCAAAAAGTTTACACCAGAAAATAAAAATGATAGGTTTCCATTTTTAACTATGTATTCGAAAATTAAAAAATTGATATTCAATATTATAATAAATTAAGGGGATACAAAATAATATATAATTATTAATTTATACTATTTTGTTTGGACAAAAACCGTATCTTGATATTTTTATTCCGCGAGGTCAAAAACTTGAATAAATAATAATAATATAGTTAATAATTAAAAATACGTTGAAAATATCAAATGATAAAATACGATACGTATTAATTTTAGTAAATATTGGATTTTTGTGTTCTTATCGGATTAAAAATATAATCAAATACGAAATACGATTATAGTAAAATTAAAATATAGAAGAATTTTCGATGGTCGGATAAAGTTCCTATCTCCTATGAACCTCTCTTTTCGCACAGATACGTAAACAGATCGTATTAGACTTATTATATTAAAATTTTTAATAAACGTAACAATAATATGATAATACCTGCAGTATTATGTGATATCGTGGAAATTTTACGAAAAGAAAAATTATTTCCCAATATTAACATTTTACTGTAAAGAAAAAATTTTATGTAAATTACCTACTTATATATGTGTACATAATATATTTATGTAAGTACCATTACCATACGACCTAAACTATATATGGTGTAAATAACAAAAAAAAAAAACTAACTTTTTTAGTATTTAGTAACTCGTAACTGTCGTTTTTTGTTTTTTGTTTTATTTTTTTGTAAATTTTTATAATATTATTTTTAAACGTGTATCATGTTATATCGTTTCGTCCGAGGTCAAAAAACATATTATTATTATTGCAAAATATTATATATTATATATACGCTCGTAACATTGTTTTTGTTCGTTCGTGATTATATAGGCTCGTTTTGGGAATATATACGAATAAAAATCGATTTATTTCTCGAGTACTTATATATAAATACGTTTTATACCAATACGGTATATTATTATACGCCGTTTGACACGATGGAGAGTCAAAAATTTTAATTTTCGTACCGCACTTCAGCCTATATACATTAGAATAATATGACGTAGTTGACTATTTTATTGGTACGTCGAAGGGGACACAGAAGATAGATACAAAATTATTCTCCTCGACTCCAAACGCATATATACAATAACATAATATAGGTAGTGAAATAGCTGACCGTGGTATAAGTAACGACAATGCTATATATTGCTTGACGCATATATTACATACGTTTAAGTACCGCGGTATACTGTGCGATATGTACACGTATAGCACATTTCGATTTGAGGTCAGTGAATATTACATAAAATATTGTCATGTATGTCGCAGTGACGATCGACAAATGCCGATAAAAGTGAAAGTCCGATATTGTGTTCGTTATATTTTCAGACTATATATATTATAATGTTAAACGAGAAGGAAAAAATTGTTTAAATTAGCAAGAGAAAAATTTGAAAAAGAAAAAACGCAGTTTCTTACGTTATTTTATAAATTTATATGATGACGCATACGAAAGCGGGGATTGAGTTTTGTACGAGTGATCCTAAACGGTTGATTCCATATTTTTATCAATTATAAGATACGTTTTTAATACAAAGGCCCAGAAATCGATATTCCATAGAAATAATGAAAATAATTAACTATAGAAATATTATTAAGTATTTTATTTTGACAAACTTAGCGTATTTGAGAAATTGCTTACAAAAAAAAAAAAAAAAAAAAAAATATAGTTTTCTGTGTCGCACGTGTCGCATCTCGCATGCCCTGTTATTACTGCTTTATGTATATATATATATACTTATGTCTAGTCATAAGTAACGTATAATATTTATATATTATACAGAGTGTTTCAAGGTGTTTGTTAATTTTAAATACACAATTTTCAAATTTAATTAATTTACTGGTACGTGATATTACACGACAATTATTAATATAAATATCTTTTATTTTTTAAATTAAACAATAATTTAAAATTCGTTTTTTTTTATTTTCACTATTTATAAAAGATCAAAATAACTTTAATTTAAATACAGTTTGTAAACCTTTTACTATAAAATGTCTAAAATTTAATTTTTAAATTCAATATACTCGTGCATCATATTATTATAGGCATATTATAAGAAAGACTTTTATATTATAGGTATATACCATTATATTTACGAATATAGCAGAAGTTGAAAATTATCAACTCGTACAAAACGGAATTTAAGTAATCCAATATGAAATATAATTAATATTATTGGAGGAATATTAAAAATTATAAATTAGATAAAACGTTATCGAGAAATAAGACGAACGCGGTCACTCTGTATAATATAGTACATAGATATGTACATAGATAGGTAGGCGTTTTATTTGAGTTGTTCTAAGTCCGGTTGCGAAGTTTTCTAGTTACGACCAATATATTATGATTTTGTAAAAATCGCGCGTGTTTATATAGAGTGTAAAAAAATATTTATATTATATTATTATTAAAAAAAAAAAAAAATCGTTTAGCGACGGCAACACTGCAAATGTCGTTAAAACGCATATTATAAACGTGTCCATTAACTGTATATATTTCGAGTTTTAAGTTTTCGTGTATCATATTATTATATCTGTATTATGTTAAAACATTAACGGTCATTGACTTCATTAAATATAGAAATGGCGTTGCAAAAATTCGCACCGTAATCGCAAGAGGACTACAGACTACTATAACAGAATGCGTTCATTTTGTATATTATAACATTAAGCGTTTTCCTAAAATAATATTATAAAACGGCGATATTTTATACGAGTATTTTTACTAGGTACCTATCAAAAAGAGATGCATGATTATGGAAAATTTAGGAATAGATGAGATAAAGTATATTATACAGGGTGTCACATGAAATCCGTTACAGGGTACAGTGTGAGGTGAAAATAAGATATTTTCACGGTTTTAAGTCTGGGAACCTTAATGTAGTACACAGTACACTGAAGTTTTATTTTATTATAAATTAAAATTTTTCCAAAAGTTCAATTCGCGCATGCGCAATACAACTTTTGAATAAGTTAAATGGCATCCCCTGCAATAAAATGATAATAAAACTTAAATACACTATACAACTCGGCGAATTTTGGTCGTAGAATACAAAAACCTAAATAAAAAATGTTTAAAAAGTACAATAAAAATTTATTTGTAAAAAAAAAAAAAAATGTGGTTGCCATTTAACTTTCAAAATTTGCATTTCTATTGTGCGAACAATGGTAACATTTTATTTTATACTTAAACAAAAATTTTTATTTTAAAAACTTCAGTATAGATTACATTAAGGTATTCCTTAAAACCGTCAAAATATCTTATTTTCACATCATACAACCCTGTAAGTGGGATACCTTGTATATACGGGCACATGATAATATCGGATTATTTGAATACAAATATTATTTCTATTTAATATAATATATACATGAATGTTTTTTTTCGATTTGTGTTTTAACATGCTCAATCGTTAAGATTTAGAAATAATACGATATATTATATCTGAACGATTTATCTGAAATTATTATAAATATAATACGTTCCAACCATTTGATATAATGTTGTTGAGATGCTATTTGTTTTATTTTTAATTATGTTTAAATCGATCGTCGATGTAATAATACGAATAACATCGTATTATAATAATATTATCGTAACTTCAGTTTATTATTATATTGCTTATTTATAAGGACGAAACTAACAATAATAATAATTACAAACAACGACAAACTATACTCGTATATTATATATTATTATATACGTATAATATAGATAATAGTAATATAATAAAATAAATCCGTTATAATATAATATGCGACTTTATCACGTTATAATATTAATATATTACACCCGAAGACGTATACGAGTGTATATGTATAGATAAAAATATATATGAATCTCCTATACACACGCGCGAGACATTAATGCATGTTACGTGCCTAAATCTTGAATACTCAAATTTGGGATAATATTATATATACTATAATATAATATCATTGATAAAATGATTATTTTTCTACTATCTCCATTCCCCTCTATATGTTATATTACCATAATACCATTATATACCGAGTAACGGAGTAATATGGTAACATTTTATACTACCACGTTTCCACTCCCTACCACGGATATAATATACATACGTATATAAATATAAAATATAATATAATTTTTATACACGTTATAAATCAATCCTAAGCGTGATGTTTTTGGAGGTTCGGTGGCGCATTGGAAAATGTTAAAATCTTGTACAAGTTTTCCAAGTTTACAATAAATATATTAATATTAATACGTGTTTTACGATAAGTCGAGTCTATTGTTATAGTTTTTACGTATCTGTATAATATTGTGTAGGTATTTCAGTATTTGCGATGATTTAATATCGTGTGCATTTTATATGGTACTCGTATATTAAACCGACGGACGTCGGATGAACACAGTCGCGGGTTTTCTCTCGATTTCTCGTCGAGCTTTTATACGAAGATTGCAGCCTCCGAAGGAAATCGAGAATTTCACGGTGTAAAATACACGTTAGTAGGCTGCAGTCTTTTGTATTCGTATAATTATTCCGTTCGAATACGCGATCTTCGGTTCTTATACGATATTATAGCACGATATTATTTTCTCTTGTCGGGTGTATTTTGCCAAGAGGATATCATCATCGAATTGTTCGAGCGTATACGCGCGCCGCCGTATAAAATCTCATCTCATTGAATCTCTCTTCTGGCTCGTTCTTTAAAGGTAAACCTTTAAAGTGTATTATAATATTATGCCTACACGCTAAGTTGGATATACACACATCTGCACTACTTTTAAAATTAAACCGTGTGTGTGTGTGTGTATTCAGGTACACAGCGCACTCGAAAATATACTCGAAGGTCGAAGTGTATTATATTTTATATTTTTCGCGGGAATTTTTTTTCTTCTTTAACCCTATCGTCGAAATTTTCGTAAACATTTACACTTTTTTTGTATAATTAATTACTATTATAATATAAAACAACAAACTAATGAAACGTTAATTGTGCGACAAGACAGCCCTCACATCATGTGACGGCTATATACGCACCCTGATGGCAAAATAAGTATTAGTTATCAGTTTGGCCTCCTTATCTCTAGTATTCATTGTTATACAAACACATATTTTATTAAATCCAAAACAATTTGTAATTTTTATTTTCCGGTCAAGTGAGTTCACTTATTCACTTATTATTATATCTTAACAAAAAATAATGTAGGACTAAATTTATATTATATTCTGTATATTATGATACATACACGTATACATTTGATACGTGTGCGTGTCAGCATTATTCGGTTAGGGCGCCAAATAAAAATTGCCCCGGGGAGCCAAAATCCTTAATGCGTCACTACACATTGTGGTATATGGTAACAAAAAATAATAATAATATTGAATTATGTTCGTGTGTATATTAACAATAATAATGATATAATATAATTACACCATTCTTAAGGTCTTAACCAGTAGGAGGTCGTCGTCTCATACGTGCAAGGTGAAGTGGAGGGGACACGAGGAGCAAAATTTCTGTTCAATTTTCCCCACGCTATTTTCTTGAAATATATTTTGTCACAAATATAAATTTTGCATTTTCGTATTTGACCGTGGAAACAACACGCCGAGGACCATTAAAATAAATGTAGCGTTAAAATTTATTTTAAATAACTCTAACATTAAAAATTTTCCCCTGCGCCATTTTCTCTCGAAAAATTTTTCTACGCGAATTTTGCGTTTTCGTATAATATTCGACCGTGGAAACAACACACCGAGTGCCATTAAAGTAAATGTAGCGTTAAAATTTATTTTAAACTTGAAACAGTTTTTTCTCTTTTCATTGTTCACATCGTGCGTCCGGCAGCCGAAAACGATTTCAAACCTGTATGTAATACGACAGCGTTTATTGGCCGTACTTATTGATCGGCCGACGCGTTCTTATTATCAATTCAATTTGAAAATTGATAACTGCCGTTATTGCAACACCACACGATAAGAGACTTTTATTGTTAAGAGTAAATATTAATACATATCGAATCGTTGGATTTCACACTGGCGAAATTTAATCCTGCAGGAAACGATATATACGCTGATATTAAGAGTCAAGACTATATACTGCAATATTCGCAGCACATCTTCACGTTAAGTTATAATAATAGCGCGCATAATTTCCTGTCGCTGCGACAGATCGTATTTCACAGATTTTACAAACAACAATGTATAACAATAGCATATTATAATATTATTCTCTATCGCATTTGATAATAATTATACATTTACGAGTTATGGGTTTATATTATTATATTTCACTGATAACCGATTTGGCCACATCTGCACAACGATAATGAGATCGTTATTATTATTATTAAAAAATAAAAATAGACTAAAAAATAAACTCGACAATAAAAAGTATGTAGGTATATATTCACTTTGTCATTATATGTGATGGCGCCATGGCGGTTTTAATAAATAATTATAAAATTGGAAGAGAAATAAAATAAAAATAAACAATTACCATTTTATAATTATTGTGTGTTATTATCCTTGATCCTTGACAAATGTTTTTGGATTTATTATATTTAACTTGTTGCGTTTATTCGTATTTAAATCTCTCTTTTTATTTATTTATTAAAATCGTATTTAATAATATTATTATATTTTCGAGCGACATAAAATGTAAACATAATTATACGGTAAATTTACAGCGAACGAAACGAAGTTGGTCTCATTTTTTTTTTTTTTTTTTTTTTTTTATATATGTAAATTCGACCGATTTACGTAAACGTGCACGAGCTCAGAGCGTGCGACGTTATTAATTGGTAAATATTAAAAATTATTATTATTTGAAATAATTTGAAATTATTACGTAGTTGTTTGAGTACTCACTTTCACGAACGGCGGCGGCGGCGGCCGTGTTGTTTCGCAGGTCACCTGAAACATAATAAATAAATATACACGCATATAATTATTATAATATTATAATTTGTATTTAGATCAATTCAAGAAATTATTCGCAATGGAATATTATAAATGTAATGTATGTAAATTGATGACGCGAGGTTTAAATGTCACGATTAAATCGTATTTAATTTTCGTCGTTTGGGTCGACAATCGTTGAAACGTCATATTACTTTGTTTGTTTTATTTTTTTTTTTTTTTTTTTGCACGTACATAAAACCTTGAGGTACGAATTTGCGGTCGACATTTTTCAACGGTTATAATAAATAAATAAATAAATATATTATATTAAATTATTTACAATTTAGTCAAGGGCATCGCCAGGCGAGGGAAAATAGGGGCAGTCGCTCCCTTCTTGGCTTTTTCTGGGTAAATTATTATCAATACTTAATATACAGGTAATACCTACCACAAAATAAAATTAAAACGGTTTTTTAATTTTAAAATTTAAAATTTTTGCCCCCTCCCCTTGACAAATTCCTGCGGACGACCTTGAATATATAATAGTGTGTTATTACGTTCGTGATGAGCACTTACAAACGTAAGTTCGTCTCTTTTGAAAATCAAAGACGAATCAAACAAATTAATTTAATTGCGTATGCCGATTTGTCGGAGTTTAGAGTTACATTATAATTTCCGTGTGGTCGAAAGTCAATATTATATTATACCACGTTTGATTTACTCGATTTCAAACGCGAATAAATATATAACAACGCGATGTTATGAAAATATGAATCGGTATTACGTTACACTCCGTACACTCAAAAGTCAAAGTAAATATGTATATAATAATATACAAATTCGACGAGAGTAAATTGTTTTTGAACTAGTTATTATTTATTCATTCGTGTTGTTGTATTATTTTTTTTTCGTGCTCGCAGCGTACTCTACGATCAATGTCAATTTTTTTTGTTTTAAATTTCGCGCAAAAAACATCATTCAGTTAGAATAATAATATTATGTTTTGTTGACGATTCAATTTTTTTTTTAAGTCGATACACATTTTATACATTTTAGATTATATCAATTGTACGTATACCTATATTATAATTAGTTTAATGACTATAAGTAAATAGGTAATTTTCGTATTGTCTATTAGATGATTTTTTTTAAATTTATTTAAAAAATTAGTTTAAATTTATTGTGTATAGACATATTAACATTTCCTAAATTTATGAGTTCATAATCTCCCCTCAAAAAACCATTAGGTATATATATAAATATTATACCTAGTACTACTGACAGTAGTAGAAAATAGTAACAGAAGTAATATTATAAATAGCAAGTATTTGTAAACGAAAAAAAATGTGCTAAATTCTCCATTATTACGAATTTGGGCACGCCTATAAACGAATATCGTTTACCGAGGTAAATGAAATAAACAAAAAATAATCAATTATTTTAATAATTAAAAAAAAAATATTTTATTTGTACATGTATTTCAGTCACGACGATATTTGCAGCGTTTAAATCGCCGCGTCAGGGGGGCTAGACGACCACCAGAAAACGAAAAGATAAAAAAAAATATATTGTCGCAGGTGAGTGAGATAAATGAAAAAAAATTATTATTATTATTATTATTATTATTATTTTTATTATTATTATAAAAACAGTTCTAACACACATATCACGAGAGCACGTATGTCGGGTTTACTGTCGTTTATGTGTTTTCGAACTCTATTTTTAAACTAATATTCCTCGTCCGAATTATGATGATGTCACTCGCGTAAAATATTATACATTTTATGACGCATGCAAACACCTCTCTGTACAACACAATGTGTGCACACATCATCAAATATAAATATACAATTTACCGTACGTTGCGTCATTGACCAAAACGCGTTTTTTTACAAATCGGCAGTAGGTACCTATGTGTACAATATTATATTTTTAAATTTTTTTTTATTTTTTTTTTTTCACGTCGTTCGTTTTCCTGCGATATTTTAACGGTTTTGCACCCACGCGGATTACGCAAATCTACGTAAAACAAGACGCGGAACACATTTTAATAGGTATTATATATTAATTTATTATACTCGCTTTTGGTCTCGTAACGAAAAGAATATAATAATTTTTATTATAATTATGGTGACCAGATATAAAAATCTAAAAACAAGTACATTTTAAAATATAACTCCACCTATCATAACTCATAATTGTTCAATGTGTATATTTTTTTTACCCGTTTTGCCCGTATTATCTTCATCTATATAACTTTTGTTTTATTATTATATTAGGATTTATTCATTTTTTTTTTCATCATCAACAATAAAAACTAATTATTTGAATTTCGACAAACTGGCCAAGATTCTCCAGGTGCTGCCGTCGTTATCAGTCACACTTGTCAAAATTTAGAATACATTATTATACGGTAGAAACCATAAAATATAAATTAAATCAACTTAACATCTATAATTAGCCTATATTTTTTTTTTTTAAAAAAAATAGTACCATTTCATGTATTTATGTATATCAAAAAGATAGTACTTTCCTACGAAAAAAGTACGTATATATAGTTGGAAAACTATTGGAACAAAATTTCATTTTGCATTTTTGATTTGATCGTCCAAGAGTCTTTCCGAGATTTATGTTATGACAATCATGTGTAACCGGATTAATTAAACTTATTAATTTATTATATACGTGTTAGAAACTTAGAACGCATAAACTGCAAACGTTATTCGTCGTATTTGCTCGACGTGAGAATAGTAATATCTGACTTTGACCGTTTCCGATTATAGTATACGCGTTGGCAAACTATTTCTTTTTTTCAACCTATATCGATTTTAGTTTTTTCGTTGCACAACAAGTCGTAAACGGCCGTGTTATTGTCGGAAGTTCATATTATTATAACCATTTTCTGGGTCATGGACCACCATTATAATATGTATATACATATACGTATAAACGAGTACATTCGATATTATATGTACACAGTTTAACGTAGTTGTTACAGATACCCTTTGGAAAACGAAAACAATTTTTGTTTGTATATCCATTATTGAACGTTAATTTAAACAATAATAATAAAAAGTAATTTGAATATTATACCATATAGAAAATATAATTCATTTTAAATGATTTTTTTAGATTCTGAGCGAAGCGAAGAATGTATTGGTTTTACAATGAT
>JAIUCT010000007.1:24310002-24325165 GCA_021307375.1 Tetraneura akinire | reverse complement strand
ATAATAATAATAATAATAATAATAATAATAATAATAATAATAATAATAAATAATAATAATAATAAATAATAATAATAATAATACCGTTCGGATCGCGAGATGGCCCCGAAAGGTCGAAACCATCGCGTTGGCAGACCTGGATAAAGATAATAATATGGACAGGCGGCCGCCACCGGTGGTTATACGCGCACGTGCACAAAATAATACCGTCGAAAAATGATATTAATAAACACGAAATGACGGAATATTTAAAAAATAATACCTTCCATTATGAAATTGGGGATAAATTTTGAGTTTACATTCGTATATATATAATATTAATAAATATTGCGTTCGTTGGCCCCCTGTCAACCTGTTGTATACATAAAAAACGACACGAGGATTGAATTTGTTGTCCGTACAAATAATTTTTGAAATTCGTTCGTTATCCCCTTCGAGATTAGGAGTAAAGTCGAGTAAGTAATGCGAAAGCGTATTCGTCTTTCGGTTCGATTGAAAAAAAAAACATAAATATTCGCTTAGAACGTAAAAAGTTATAGGTTAGATTATTAGTTTGCATTTTTGCAGCCCGGAAGAAATAATGGGAAAGCCGTCGTCGGTACAACAAAATAAAAATAATATATTTCGGATTCGCTTTATTTTTTTAATTAAGTACACGATATTGCGCAGTTAAAGTCTTTATGGATTGTTGAATCGTAATTCGAGGGTAACCGCCAAGACCCATATAGTTTTATATTTTACAGGACCAACAGAATCGACAAATGAATATATTACTCGGTGCAAATATAATTTCATACGTGAAAACGTAAAATAGTCGTTGGAAATTTCTATGACGCATTAGTTTTATTTCTAATTTTATATAATATTCTTCCTTATTCTTCTAAAATTATATTCTATAACTTCTTCTAAACGATCTAAACGATATTTGGAAAACATAATTTTTATATATTATTATTATTATTATTACATAAATAATTAAAGAAATTTTCAATTGAAAAATAATATTTTGTATATTATTTTGTGTACTTCCGTCCAAGTGTCAACGTAACGGTTGAATTTTATTCGTAATAACATCGTTGCGGTTTATATTTAAATTGAATCGAATTTGAATGCTTTACTAAATATTTTGCTAGGAAAATCTATGGAAATCGGAGATATATAATGAAATATAAATTTAGACATAACAGTCGAAAGAGAGATTTGCGAAGCAATGATTTTGTAGACCGACAAGAGGGGGTCGATACCACCCGTTGTCACTGACAGAAGGTTCGCCTCCGAAACAAATAACAACAATAATAACGTACGCCTAGCCGTTACGTCTCTCGCGCGTTTCGAACCGCAATAAGTGCACAAACGCAGACCAAAGTAATGGCGAATAAAATACTTTTTCTTAGTAAAACAATTTGTCGAGAAAGAAATTTTTCCCCGTGTATACGATTTGGAATAAAAATATTATAATAATATATTAAAAATAATATGTTGAAATGCGCCAAAACGAATCGTACAATATTTTTCACATCGGACGAAACTAAAAACAATCAAATAGTGTCCACGTGATTTGCATGGACTTTCGAATACGTATGTATGCGTAAATGAAAAAGTTTATTATCTCACTGTTATCACAATATTATTGTTAAACGCATATACGAGTGCGTAATATTAAATTAACGTATAGAAATCTGTGGAAAATTGAAAAATAAAAAAATCGGGAATTTTTGTTTTCTTACTAAAGAACGAACAGAAAATTATTTTATACTCTACATGCGTCTATTTAGGTACTTATCGTAATATATCATGTAAAGTTTTGAGTGATTATTGAAATCACTATAGAGGTTCAATAGTTGAAATTTTAAATTAGAAATAATGTCGATTCGTTAAACTATAAGTACTCGTATGGGAATAATAATATAATGTAAGAAATTGATTGAATATATTTTAATTTTTTAACAGGCCAATTCTATATATAATATTATAAAATTCGTGAATTTCATTGCTCGACACACTATAATAATAATACGATAATAATAAAATATAATCAATTATATATTTAAATAAATAACTAATATATATGAACAAAGAATTCATCTTGATAATATAGAATAATATTTTTGTTTTATTTAAAAAATTAGGTCTTTCAATATCATATGTTATATGCAATTCGACATAAAATAAAATAACCCAAATAGAGATAAAACGATAATTCTATATACCTATTAACTACATGATGTAAAATATATATTACTTATATTATATAATTATATTATGAAAAATAAAAAAATATTGATAATATAAAATGTTACATACGCATTATATACCTTCTTATTAGTTATTATCATCGTTTAGGAACATATCTTGTGCATTTTCATCGATTATTTATAATATGCGTATTATCATATTCATATAAATATAATAGATAATAATTGATCAACAACGTATTTAAATAACGTGCGATGCGGCGATCGGCGATATTGAATAAATTGATAAGATAATTTTATTTTTCATTAATAATAATAAACATAATATTATGTGTCAAATAAATTAATGTTGTAATATTATTGTATTTATTCATCATTGTTCATAAAATAAATGCCATTTATTACAATATTATGTAATGATTATTATATCAATCATTTATTATACAAAATAAAAATTGTTTATTTTTATTATTATTACTGAACTATTATTGTACTATTACTAAGTTATGGCATCATAATATGCAAGTTACTTTCATAATGACCTTTTTATATCAATTACGACGCAATCAATAAACCAATAAATTGCGCTTGAAATAAATTACTAGCTAATGGCATAATGTCTGCTGTGTATATACTAAATATTAAAATTCAATAGCATAATATTATACAATAAAAGTTTAATAATGTTAAAAATTTTAAATTAAATAAAAATAATAATTATTATAATATTAATAGTAAGTATAATAACTATGAGTTTTGTCAAAATCAAGTTACAAAGTGTAAACAACATTATAATTATATATAGTAACTAGTAACATACTCGTATAATATAATTATAATTTAACCTAACATACTTATCTTATATAGTGAAGTAATATCATGAAAATTATAAGTAACTAGGTTATTTTAGAATACAATTTGTGTCGGCGTGTGTGACTCACTGCAGGTTAGATTGGGTTAGGTATAAAGTGAGGGGTAATTCACGAGGAAAATAATTGTACACTGGATTTCCGAATTCTTAAAGATTTCCTATATATTTCTTAAGATTTTCCTATGAATTTCTAATAGTTCTCAACAAATTTCAAAGATTTCCTACAATTTTCCAGTATTTTATACACCGATTTCCTGTCTAATTTCAAAGATTTCCTATAGTTTTCAGGCGTTTTGTATACCAATTTCCTGTTGCGAATTACCCCCGGTATAAAGTATAAAATAATAAACTATATTTTAATATTTACAATTTGTCGAAAATGCATAAATGGTTCTTATGTGTTAACTACGTCGAGAATTTCGATAATAACTCGTTAAAATTACATTAGTTATAATACAACTTTCCATTTGAATGGTGAAATTTTTTAACAGTTTGTTCCATTCGGAATGTCACTGTAACATTGGAATCTAGAAGATTACAACTATAGGTCATTCATTCTTGGCTACAAAGTTCGTTATTCGATAATTATTATTTATTATTTTTTATATATACTCGTATATATTATAGATGAAAATCACAACAATCGTAATAACATATTATGAAGAAAAGTACGGGTTTAATCACGAACTAAAAAAAAAAAAAAAAATTGATAAACAAATAATTTTCCTCACGTTATTTGACATATACCTACGTTTAATATATCGAGGAAAATTGTTGTTGATTACGATTGTTATATAAATTACCTACACGAAAACAGACGCTGGATTGCATAATTTTATTACATGTTTACATAATATTACACAACACAGTAAATAATATTATACAGCATTTCTATTACCACCGCTGAAATCATATTATATCGATATTAATTAACAATTAATATATTATTATCATATTTTCGAAGAAATGATCGGAAATAGTAAAAGTGGTTTATACCGTATAATATGTACCTATATATACACAAAAGGACACTGAATCACAACACTAGTAAACATTCTCAAGGACATAACGATTGGAACGGAGTAAATATACACTCGTATATATAGGTACGCAGTAATATAAACAATAGGTTAAAAAACATTTTTGATTTGTTGATAATGCAAAATTTATAACGGGACTGGTAAACGTTACACGGATCCGATAGGGAAATTACGTGATAAATCGGACTAAATTTATGTATTCTTATAATATTTTTGTATAGATATACGACCGTCTTACTTATAAGATATTGAAAATAATTATTGATATGTCGCTTCCAAAGTATATTATAGTTTGTCTTGTATATACTCGTATGTTTTTTTATTCTTTATATTATATAGTTTACTAATTACTATATACTTCAATACTTGTATAAAATCACGTTTCTTACAATTTCGTGTAATATTTAAATTTATAAAATAATTGTAATATTATGAAAACATTCTATTACAGACATCGAATATCGAAATACACACATTCTAGCGGCGATATACCATTACGCGTATATAAAATATTAAAATGTATTCGTATAGGATCAATGGAATACGATGATAAAATGTCGTTTTAAAGAGAGAATTAATTTAATATAATTACACTTAAAACTACTTAAAAATATCACAAGTCATACCGTTAAATCTATTTGAATTTAGATCGTAAATAACTAGTCGGTTGTAATATCTACGTGGTTTAAATTAATTTATAATTTACTCCTACGTCGTACTTGGTAATTATACGCGTATACAATTTATGTAAAGTTCAACGTTCCCCCGTGCGGATAAAATAAAATTATTACTTTTTCCAGTATAAGGAAACAGTACTAAGAAATTTTTTATAGGCTTTAAGTGCTATATATAGATAATTTTTTAGTTTAAAATTCAGTATTGTTATCTTGTTTATGCAGCCCGTTGCCAATTTTATTCATAACGCTATGTCTCCAAATGACTCACAACGGTATACCGATTTTAATATGGAATGACTCATATATAAATATAATAACAACATTATAATATAATCACCAGTTTGTACTCGTATTTTATAACAATTATTAAGTTAGTTATTTAAATACAATTAGTTAATAATAATTATTAATTGCAGTGATTCATGTTGATTTTACCTGTTATAATGTTCTGATTTGTATACGGTTTAAATACTTGAAACATAATATAAACGACTAAATAACATAAACAAATGGAAAATATAACAAAGCGGTTTTCTTAAGGTATTTTTTTAATAAACATGCATCAGCAATATTTTACTGCAGGCGTATATACAAACAATAACGACCGAAGATCAATAATAATAATAATAAAAAAAAATTACATAATAATAATAATAATAATAATAATATCGATGTATACATTTTTCCATGCATATATATAATTGTAAAATAACAAGAATTTTTAATTTAAAAACTTCTAGTTGTTATATATTTTATAATTTCCCATATGATTTATGATGTTTCAGTATAAATTTGTAAGTATAATTGATTTATTCATAAACATATGTTACAAAAATTTATTCGAATAAAAAAATAATAATTATAAATAATCATTACTAATGTGTGTATCGTCTGACGAATAATAAACTCGATGCTTCGACAATGAAAAATGAGTATACGAATCAACAGCATTTACTGTCAATAATTCTTTTTTTTCTTTTTTTAATCCCATATTAAATAGGTCACATTATTTGATACTAACCGCATAAACGAGTGAATTTAAATGGTTAGTGTTTTTTAAAAAAAAAAAATCGTATCAACAAGTACGCTACAGTGTAATATAACTGTAACTTATAAAATGTAAAAACAAACGCGTATAAACTCGTTTAGTTCGGCAGTACCTACGTTAAATTGGTGAAATTTCCACAGATACATTCGTAAATTAATATTATTCGCATTCGGGATTAATAATGATAACACGTGATTTCTAGAATAAAAACAATTGTCACGAGTAGTGGTTTTATAATTTTAGTATCGCCGATAAACATAAAAAAAAAAAAAAAAAAATACTATTAATACTTTTTCGGTCGTTCAAGGCTCGTCATCCGAATTGACGCGTAATAATAATATTATTATCTATTACTTCTTATTCTACCCGCACACAAAAAGTGTTTGAATTAAAAATTTAGATTTTCAGCTACAGATATTATTATGGAGTTTAAACTTTAAATTGAATTTTATACCACGGTTATATAATAATACGATTTTGTACAATTTATATACAACCGCCATGCGATCTGTACACTACACGGATATTAAATATATTGATTACATAACGTATACAATTTTTACATCATTTACGAAAGCGAATAATTTAAAGTACATTTTTTTTTATTTTTATATAGACGACAATAATTCAATATATATAATATAGGTACGAATATATATTATGATAATAACAATCATATTAATAATTATATTATATCATATTTCAACAACGCGTTAATGCACAACGGATTAGATAGTAAAAATATACATATAATATTTATACGAATAGTCTATTATTAAAACCATTAGAATATTTAAACGCTAAAGAAAAAAAAAATATCCGATCACACACATTAATTCGTGACTTTTAAACGTCCGAATCTGAATATGATATTATTAATTGTACGGATTAAAATAATAATGGAAAACAATATAATATAACGTATATAATAAATAACAATAATAATAATATTATTATATTACGCGTTAATCGTTAAAAGTTAAACATCACGTGAAAATATTATTCCGAAATCCATTTTTTTCACCCAGAGTGATAAAAATAATATTACTGAATAAAAAATAAAATACCAGTTTATCGTTATTTATATATACACGTGCGCGTAATATACATCACACACTATATAATATAATACGACTGTCGGAGGTATTATCAGCGTATCATACGTTATTCGGCGAACAAGACGTGACAAGTCAATTATATTATAATAATATGAAGTCGTTACTCGTCGATTGTTGTTGTTGACTGTTGAGTAAACCGATATATTATTATTCGTCTAACGACCAAAGACGAGAATACACGCGTAAATAATATTCAAATATTTATCACACGTGTTACCTTTTCCCGAAGAATAATTATTATTGTTATCATCTACTTACATCACGACGATTAACCCTTTAAGACGCAGAACTCTTTTTGATTTGTCGCAGTATATATGAAACTGTGGCATATATAGAAGCCACTTATAGTTATCATATAGATTCATCCACCTAAATTTAAATCAGCTAATAGTTCTATAATCTATGGGGAGATCTTTAAGTTTTTGTTTTTTTTTTTTTTATAATTTACAATACCTATACCGTGGTTACTAATTTACTATTAATATTCATAGGTAGAAGGTAGACGAGCACAACTTTTAATTGTTATTATATAACAGTTCGTACACGCAATACTCGTATTACAACAATTTTTAAGTTCTAGTCATATTATGGGATGTTTTTAATCGAGTTATTAGAAATTATAAACTATAGATTCGCGTTTTGCAAAAATTAATTCAGAAGATTCGCCTTTTTATAATTTTCGGCCGGTTGAAACAATATTTAATTATATAATTGCTCAAAACCCGTTTCATGATCACTTATATTCGTGTATACAAAATGTAATGAGTAATAAAGTAATAACTAATAATATAACGATTTAAGTGAAAATGTATGTAATAATTTGACATTAAACGTAATTAGATATAAATACATAATATTATGTACATTACAAATATTTTTAGGTGCATTATAAATTTATATACTTTTTTTTTTTTACATTATATACATAACACGTTTATTTAGCCAAGGAAAATTGCAGTTTAAGGGGAAAAAAATGTTTCATACGGGTAATTTTTATGCTTACAGTATAATAATATAAATACAGGTACAATAATACCGTCAATACCATTTTTTATTATATTATTACTATGTAATAATTATTTATATTAATTAATATATATGTATACTGACGTTATTTTACCGTGCTCAAAAAATTGCCGAGCGCGTGGGATTTAGTGATAATTATTGAATATTGCAGCACAGAGTAGATGAACTCTGTGATTGCAGTATACAATATATGTATGATAAGACTATAAGCGGATAACAAAAATCAAAGAAAATAAACATTGATACACCACAGAGTTAATTAGTTAGAGGAAACAGTCGCGCGTTAATTGAAATAATTTTACATCGTGTTTTTATTATGAGATAAGTATGTTTATTATGTATAATGAATGTTTACGTTTAAATGCGCATAATAACGGTTTGTTATTCGATTTAAAAAAAAAAAATTGTACTTGGATAGTAAATATTATTATTTTGTTTTTTTATGTTATTACAACTTTTAATTGAAATCAATCGTAAAGTTAGGTATAAATATATATAAAAAAAAATGGAATATGATTTCGAGCCTATATAATATGAATTATACACGAGTACCTATATTATTTTATTAAAACTAGTAGTTCGAGATATTTATATTATATACCAACTTATAATTTTTGTACTTTTGAGTTTTGATTGTTTATTTTATATGTCGCTCAGTGGAAAACTGAACAACTGAACAAGATTTACGTTTTTTGTTATCGCATGGTCTATACGAGTTTTTTTACACATGACTTATCAATAACAACTACAAATTAATATACTTTTACCCAACCAGTCATAATACTTGTTGGTCACTACTCAAAGGAAATAAAATGTCATTCAAAATTATATTATATATCGCATATATTATATTTATGTAGAATCACAGGAGACAGGACACCATATATACGTTTTCATTCATCCACTTATAATATATCCCAGCATATAGTATGCTCCGTTACACCCTATCGCGGGCGGGATATATTAAATAAAATATATAAAATATTTATATGTAGAACACTAGCAAATTAAAATATTTAACTGTCCATTATTTATAAAATTATAATATTAAATAGTAAATAAATTACACACTATGGATAGAGCTATATGGCAATTATTTGACGCCGATATAGTTTGGCCACATTTTTTTCTATTGCGCATGCGTCGGTTATTGCGGCCAATGGTATTGGTTTTTAAATATTAATACATAACTATTTATAGTAGGTATCATTGATTATAAATACAATGCTAGTATATTAATACTAATATAAAATAAAAATAAAACATTTATTTAGGTCCACATGTAAAATGCCTAACCCTATTTCTATAAAAGTATATATTATGCACTTACGGTGTCCAATGAGAGAGTACAACGTACAAGGTCCCTCGCATGCGCTTTAGAAAATTTTGCGGCCAAAAAACGCACGTTATATTAGCGTCAACTATTTTATATTGGTTTAAATGGCTTTATCCATAGTATATGATCTAAGCACACTACACTGCAGTAGGTATAATATTATAATATTAATTTCTTTGTATTATGAATATTATGATCTTATCATCCGATTTATTATAATATATAACATCATTATGGTAAATATCGTATACTTATACAGTTATACCTAATTGTATTAAAATCAGAACCATTTTTGTAAATCAAAAATAATATTATGTAGTAAAATCGAGTAGTAAATAAATTCTATACAATAGGAGAAATAATTATTATTTTATATTTATTTTAATATTATAATTTTTATAAAATTAATAAAGCGTCTAGTTTAAAGAGAAAAAAAAAATTTTTATTCTACGAATATACAAGTAAGAATATATAACATAAAATATTAAAATCATTAATTTTATAGTATTTTATAGGTTATAACTTAATTACATTAAAATTATATATATATATATAAAATTATGTTTAATTCAACCATAGTGCGTTAATTTGATACATAATATTTATATAAGACTTATGAAAATATATTTAAATTTTAAATATTAATATCATATAGGTATTTCTTGTTTTAAAGAAATTCATAATAACTTTGTTAAATATTAAACCAATAATTTAATGTAATATATTATAATCATTAAAACTAAATAATGTCGAGTGTAATTTAAATTAATTAAGTCTCTAATTAAACTATACGGAGCGATGCAAATATCGAATTAGAAATATAAAGGAGATAACATTGAAAATATATTTTTTCTCATAATTTGTGTAATATAAAATGTAAATATTCCTGTATAAGGATAGCAAAAAAAAAAAAAAAAAAAAAAAAAAAAGAAATAATCCCCCAAAAATTTACTCGATTTCTAAAAATATTTTATTATAACGCGTAACGTGTGAAATTATAATGCTCTTATCAATACCTATACGAGTGTTATTAAAAATAATTTGAACTCATTAAATCTAAATGTATTCAAATTATGCGAGTAAAAAAAAAAAAAATAATAATATAGTATTTTTCACGTAATTAATTATTAAATAAAATTACGTTATGATAATAATATATACCTGTATGTTATATCTTATATGGTATTTATTGAAATGTATCGTACTATCGTACACGACATTGGACGATACAGAACGAGTTAATTAAATTATTTCGAAAAACGTTGGAATTTCTACGACTAAATAATTGAATTTACGAACGGGGGAAAAAAATCAAGCGAGTTCCAAATCCTTATAAAAACGGTCGGGCAAATATTAATATATTATTATTTATTATCGTTAACTGCTCTTAAGTTTATTACTGTTATGAATTTTAATTTATAATATCTGTAATATGCGCCTATTTAAATAAAGATAATACGAGTATTATTGTGATAAAATGAACGCGAGTCGTATAAAAATAGAGTTGTTGACAAAAAAAAAAAAAAGAAATTAATTTTGCCAAGATTCCAATTTATAAGATTAACAAACGAAAAAACGTTCTGCCATTGAATATTACACTGTTATAATATGGGTTTAATATTATAATCAGAGGCAGGTATTATATTATACTTTTATACATGTTATGCCCACGTTATTATCGAAAATAATGAATTAATGACGTTTCGCGAGAGGTTATATTATAATAATTATTATTATATTTATATTCATTAAAATATGCGAATCAGTCAACGATCACACGCATCGAGTGTTTTATTATTGTCGAAGAACGAATATCACGTGTGCCAATTATTATCGCGCCTACTACGTTTCCAAGAATCCACGCGATTACAGCTTAGGTAAATACTGAATATAATAATAATAATAATAATAATAATAATAATAATAATAATAATTATATCGTTAAAACGTTAAAAATTTAGCTCCGACCGATAGTTTTCTAAGTCATTTTTTTTGTTTTTATAATCAAATAATATTTTACACGCATATGCGTTTAGTGTCTGTATATACGCATAGGCATAATAATAATAATAGTAGGTACCTTTTGTAATAATTAATAATAAATTAGTTCGTTTTTAAATGCGATTAACCGTGTTTACATTATATATACCATACGCGCGGTATATAATATATACGCGTCATACATTATACCATGTTATAATATACATCGTGTATACTTCTTAGATATTATAATCAATCCGACGTATTATAATGTTACATTTTATTATAATATATTCTGTGACCGACAGCGTGAAACTATATTATATTCTTACACCTTTACGAGAAGTAAACTCGTAGCGACGAGTTTAACATTTTAATTATTATGAAACTAGCACATATTATACATCATTGTTATGTTAAATTGTAAATATGTGAATAATTTAGGATAGTTTAGACTTTATAACACGAGACTCAAAAACTCGTCTTCGCCATAATATCATACTGTTAGTATTATTTTAATCAATCATGACTAAAATAGATAATAATTATTTGTATAAATATATGAAAAGAAAAGGAAACCACAAATCATCGCACTCGAAAAAAAATGTTTCCGAGATAGTCAGATAGAGTAGAGTTATTATACTAATAATTATAATTTAATGATTAATATTTTTTTATATATTTAGTAAAATATATAACATTTATAATTTATTTAAATTTAAAAATCAAAATTTTACATCGTACTTTATTTTCATATTATTATAATAAGTAAAATAACAGTTTTTTCTTCAATTTTTACTAGATACATCATACATTCCTTCCTAACAAATTCCCAGAAAAAAGGTTTATTAAAAAAATGTACAAAATAACCTGATTAAAGTATCAATTAGATATATAATTTTCAGTTTTAATACATAATAATATATTATTATGTACAAATAATTATTTATGCCCAAAAAAATTGTCTTCGTAAATAATAATAAAAAATTAAAGATACGCACGTATAATTGTAAAACACATATTCAATATTATAACTTTAAATCATATAGTATTTCAAAATTTCAAATCATTCCATATAATATATAATATGTGAAATTTCACTTTTAAGTTTTTATTGGACTGGACCAGATTAAAATCATATATAATTTCCTTTATTTTAAATAAATAATGATAAAAATAAAAATGGTATCGGTGGATATAATTTATATATGTACCTATAATATATATATATATATCGACGGTGTTTTGTAGAAAGGGCGTAACCCACAATTTACATATTTTTCAGGAGACACTAAAAACTGTGCAGAAAATACAGTTTTAATGAAAAAAATTTTTTAATTAAATTTTTGGAAAATGTCTATTTATATTATTAAAAGAGTTTGTATATTGATAAAGTTAATAATATCATAGAGTATTATTATTGTAATAGTCACTTAAAAAAGGTATATGTGGGTTACGCCCATCTTACGTTTTTAATTTTTATGTGCCTTTTTGATTTTAGTGATAATTTGTGAGTTGCGCCTTTTTACGTTTTTAATTTCCTTAAAATTATAATGTAAATTGTGTATAATCATGGTTACACACGAGATACCAATATTTAATAATATTAATAAAATTATCACGTTTATAGTGTAAAATATGTCAAATTTCCATTTGGTACAAAATGTATAGTGTTAAAAGTGTGGTATACGCCTTTTCTACGTTTTAAATTAAAATTTTATTTTAAAAAAAGGGCGTCTGTATTTACTATTTTCGTTATAGTAAAATACTTAGTTTATGTTTAGAAATACCCTTCTAACAGATTATGCTCCTAATTTTCTGAAAATTTTGATACCAAAAAATCGATTTTCGATTTTTGTGGGTTGCGCCCTTCTACAAAACACCGTCGATATAATATATATATACTCGTATAAGTCAATATTAATATTTCGTTTTTTCTATTTATAAAACATATTATAATCAATAGACTCTGAATAGCGAGTAGTAATTAGCACAAAATAATTGATTCGATAGTTACGACAAGGTTATAGGTATAATAAATAATAATAATAATATTATTGTAATTTTGTATGTTTTTCTACATAATAATATTATGTCAAAAAAAAAAAAAAGGTTATATTTTTATCGTAAAAATTCGAAAATTGAATACCTAACCAAACAATTTACGCGATAAGTATAACCGAAATTTGTAATTTTTACAGTACTATTAAATATGTTCACGTGTAATAACTTTTTTTTTTATTTTTTTGGCTCTATGGATTCGCGCAAAGTATACATTTCCAGTAATTAGTAATAAATTTAATAATAATCAAATACGTGTCGAGCATACAGTGACGATGCACACGTACTTATCGAGTCGCAGCCGTTTATATTATTTTTCGTTTTTTTCATGGTATCAGATATTAATCATTTTTTATAGTCTCATTTTTTTTTATAGTCTCGACCTAATAACGACGCGAAATAAAATAAACACAATTTGTATAAATTGTATATAGTGGTATCACCGTGGAAACTGGAAACGGTTCATTAATTATACGCCATAATAAATTAATAATACATAAAATTGTGTAAACTGTTCCGAATGTTTGTTTAGTTTGTTATTTTTATTATCACGCGCACAATATATAATGTTATAATGAATATAATATTCTTTTAATTATTTTTTTTGGACGTTAACGATTAAGTTTTTGGAAAACTTAAAATCGTCTTATCGTTGTGTCACTGAGATATTACAATATATTATTTCTACATTAAAATTTGGAGTCTAAATTTTAGACCATGGTATACTATTAAATATTTATAAAAATATCACGACGATAAATTAGATTTTTATATTTATAATATTTACAATATTTAAATTTGTTTTAAAATTTTTCGAAAATTAACGTTAAGATGAAAAAGAGATTATAGCTAAGTGGACAGTTGTATGCGTCATTATAGTGTGTACATACTGTACATATATAAATTACAAATTATCAAGTCTTAATATCGGACAATCACAATATATTTTTATATTTATTATAGATATAAAAAACTCGATTAATTTTTTTTTTAAATTTTCAACGCTACATATTAATAGAAGATAGACGCGAACAGAGTGATATATAATCTTGCATGCTGATTTTTTAAATTAGAATTGTAAAAATTGTTTGCGATTTAAGTTTGAATAACTTCATAAACCGTTCGCGTATCTTAATTATTATTTTTTTTCCATATTATTATAATATTTAAATGAACGTAATAATTATTTGTAATGACGATATTGGAAAATAATATATTATATCGTAGTTATATATATGCCGATATTGAACAACAAAGCGAAAGCGACGTTATCATTTATTATCAAAATATTACAACTATGTTATGCATAAAGGTTTTAGGTTAGGTATATATGCGCATAAACCTAAAATGACATGTTTCGCGTATATATAATGTATTAAACCGTGTTATTTTAACTTCTAAACTTCTATCTTATAATAAATCCATATATAATATAATAATATACAACACGAAGAAGACGTATCGCGCAGGGGTCATAGGTATACTGTGAGTCGGTCGAGGAATTTTACGGGCTAATAAACGCATAAAATGTATTTTATATTGTTAGTGCTTTGGTATATTATATTTGTATAAAATAATATGAGATCTGGGCCACGTTTTCCAATATCGACCGACACGCACAGGGGGACCCAGTCACCCGTATATTATTATATTATAATATAATATAAAATGTATAGTGTGTGCATGATTATTGTAGTGGCAATTGGAAATGAAATAAAAAGAAGAGACGGGTCGGTGTAAGTGAAACCAGTATAATAATATTAATATTATTATTATTATTATTATTATTATTATTATTATTATTATTATTA
>JAIUCT010000007.1:24278615-24302762 GCA_021307375.1 Tetraneura akinire | reverse complement strand
TTATTATTATTATTATTATTATTATTATTATTGTTATTATTATTATTATTATTATTAATAATAAATACATTATAGTAATACGTATATATTATGCGCGAATCGTTAAATCGATGAATGGGAAATATTAACATACGTATAATATACTGTAAATGTAAAGTTCCTAATACGAGATTGATTGAATAAATAATTTCGATACAACAATCGATATTATATTATACACATGTCAGCGTGTCCTAATTTCTTTAGGGTGATTGCCATCTATACATTATAATAATATTATTGTTCCTGATGTTCCGATTTTGTTCGTCAGACGCACATTCGACATTCCATTCAAGCGTTTATATTATTATTATATGTACAAGTATGAGAGGATAATATATAAACTGTAATCTGCTAACGAGCATAATTACACGAAGTTTATTATAAACACAGTAACGAGTGGTTAAATGGCCAATTAATAACTTAGAATAATAGCGATCGAAAAAAAAAATTAATTATTATTTTTTGATTTTGTTTTGTTTATAAATTATTTTACAAAAAAAATCACTTCATTTAATTATGCTGATTATTGTACTTTGTACTTATGTTTAACTACCGTGTAATTAACTATAAATAATAAATTTAAGAACAATTCCAGCCTACTAAAGCGTATTGTAAATAACAAAACGTTGGTTTATAACTAATGATATGTAAATTATGAATTATGAACTAATAATTACTTTATAATCGAAACAATTAATTTTTAATAAATGTTTTCACACGATTTTGTCACTTCTAATATACTGATATTTAAACTGAGAATACGCGAAGTTACAGCATCCGTATATTATCATGATAATCAGTATAATCACCTTTCAAAATATTTAAATTTAATGCTAATGTAGCTAATATCAAACTGACTTGCTGATTTCTTTTTAGAAGATTTATATCTAACAAGATTCACATGTTTTTATTATACATAATGAATTATTGTTAAAATTATATTTATGAAAATGAGATAATTCCTGATTATATAGTTATAATTATAATACTTTTATGGGCTATATCGAATTAATAAAATTAATATATACAATTAATAAAAGGATTTATGCATACATAAGAAAACATAATATAACATTATTATATTATATGAAAATAATTCAATCATAGTTGAAAATGGAAATATTTAATAGAAATATTGCTTATTATAATATAATAATCGGTTATTACTAGTACAAGTTGTTATGATATTATTTTCTCTTTAAAGTATTTAGAGAATGTCGATTAGTTAATTTTTATTTTTTTAGTATCTATAATAATGTGTATTAAAAATAACAATTATTATATTTTTCAATTTAACTTTAACATTAATCGGTGGTTTCGGAATAATTTAAAGTATTTACTAAGAAGTCTATGTAATGACCATTTTTGTTCATTAATAGAATGATAACATATTAACGCATTCCATTTTAAAATTTATTCCCAGTTAAATACAAAAAATAAAAGATAATATTTAATTGATTCAAATTGGTGTCATATGTAAATTTAATTATAATATAATATATGCAACTATTTTTGTAAATGTTTTAGGATATTATAAATCTATCATATGTGTAGTATAAATTTGTATTTATTATTTATTGAACAATTAAATTATGTGCAAACTATAAGGATTTTAAATTATTATTTATTTTTTTTTTTTTTTATTTTATAATTTAAATTATCCTTCGTTAATTGATATTATTGATAAAATTGAAGTATAAATAAAATACGTGGTTCCGCATTACTGGAATTTAGGGTAGTTATTGACGTTGTTTAGAATATTATACATTTATATATTCTATGCAGGGTAAATGTATGTTCAACCTCTTCCCTTAAATAAATCATTATTAATGGATTAAATTATTAACATTTTATAACTTGAATTAATAGTATTTATTGATGTTTTTTTTTTTTCAAAACCGCCTCAAAATGTTTTTCTGGGGTAGCCCCTAACTCAAATACTCAATTATATATACCGTATATATTTAATGTGTGAAAACAATTTAATTAAAAACTTTTGTAATGTTTAATTCAAGATTTAATATAAATTAATTTAACTTTAGATTTAAATTATGTTATAAAATAAACATTTTAGTAAAATGCTGCGGGATTTACATTAGACTATTAGACGGATAAAACACAAACTTAAATTTTGATACAACGAAAACAATTCAAATTTAAAACGAAAACTATTTAAATTATTACGGATCAATATATAGTATGTCGAATAATATAAGGCGAACCTATACACCACTTTTATAATTTTTCTATTTTTATTTATTTATATTTCGATTCTATGTTTTGAATTAAAAATCAGGTGTAATCAATAAATATGTTTGTTTTTGTTTTATTTTACGAGCATCGGTGGGAAAAAAACGATTTTATCCAAGTTTATGACTGTGTAGTAGTGTTTATAGTGTAGTATAGTACCTACCCTACCTACGCAGTATATTTATTTTGTCAAACCAAACTAAACCAGACTTGGGGATTAAGTAAACATAATTAATTTAAAATAAAGTATAAGTATAAATATATACAAGATATACAAACTATATGTAATATAGAAAAAATTAAAATTATATAACCAAAATAAAATTTGTAATATTTAATATATGGGTTTATTTTATACATATTACACAACAATTAATGAACTCGTTAAAAGTTTAAAAAAAATTTGTTTTCATTAAATTTTTTTAAATAATATTTTACATAATATTCGTGAGATTATAATGATGTATTGATATTATTTTATTCACTTAGAGACTTGGACAATTTTTTCGTATATAGATATACATAATAATATAAATTTTGAAGTGTGGGTAAGGATAGAAACGACTATTATATTATAGTTATATTATATTATAGTTTATAGCAGCATCCGTATAATAAAATGTCTATATACGTTTTATTGTTTGTCTGTTTTATAGTTATAATAATTTTAAAATTTTGCGCGCACAGCGTGCTAACCTACACAACTTAAACACGTAAGCGTATTTATTTCGCAATGCGTTATTCCAAGAAATTTTGAACAAAAACAAAATAATAATAATAATAATAATAATAATAATAATAATAATAATACGAGCGTATATTATTATAACGATGATATCGATATCGTCTGTCCGGGCGGTAAAACGTCACGTGGCGTGTCCCGTCCAAATTCATGTCGTATACAGCATATTATTATTTATACATTTTGCGATATCACAAAATATGACTTAAAGCACATGTGGAGAGTTTGACACCATAAAATAAAATGATAATATCCGCCTCGCATGCGGCTTAATAATTTATTATTATTATCATTTTCAATTATATGTAATTATTATTATTATTATTTTGATATTTTTGACGAGAGCCTGCTGGAATCGTCATTACGCCTTGTTATCAGTTATCCGCGCGAAAACATGTGCGCCGCAACCGCGCGTTATCGCAACCGCCGCCACCGTATCGCCCGTAACCCAAACAGACTGGTACCGAATGGTTCGGCTTCGGAGTCCTCTGAAACGGCGGGCCGGAAACGGAGTGACTTGGCTTATCGGCGGAGGCGGCCATGTGACGACGCCCATTGTACACTTAAAATTTAACAGTGAAATACTTACAATATAAAATCGTTTTATTATGAAAAACTACTTTTACCACTTAAACTATACATTTATTATTTAATATTTATATGCGTCTAAATTATTTTAGTGCGTCGTTATTATAAAACGCTAAATTATTGTAATTTAACATTTTTACGCTTTTATTACATTATTTTAGTATTTTACTCATACACTCGTACTCGTTGCGTTATAAATATAATAATATAATATTTCTGAAAAAATAATTAATTTTTGTATTTTATTCATATCAAACTACACAAATGTTTATATTGTTCCCCTCTTCGTCATCGTTTATGCGATGTCTAAAGCATACGCCATATTTTTAAAAGTTTTATTTTTCTACCCTCTCACCTTTTTATTTAGTTACATTATTTCTTCTTTTGCCCCTCCTGCCCTTACCACATTTTTTCTCCGTCCGTTCCGTTATAAATTAATTTTTGATAAAATATAATTACGATTAAATAATAAATTGTACTAACAAAAAAATTAATGCCTACATTTCATCTGTATTTAAATATTATCAATTATTAAACGTATAATATCGACTTACCGATTTGTATAGCCACGGTTTGTTTTCTATCTGAAAATAGATATATCGCACTATTCCATTGGCCATAAGGTTGATATGATATTATAATAACACGTGGTTCACTTTTCACCTGCAAAAATGGAAAATACTAAATTTCCATATTGATTTACCTAATAATATTTTATTCATACATATATTTATTATTATTATGATTTGACTGTAATGGTAAATAATATCATAGTATTGGGGAAAAAATTCTGAGCAAAAGCCAGATAATAAATAATTAGTAATACAACCTATATTTTAGACTTAGAAATAAAGTTACAGTTCCAAAATATTATCATGTACTTAATGTAAAATATTTTTGCGAAAATCGCATAGGGTCAATTTTGAAAAATTTAAAAAATGACCTAACTATATCCACTTTCTTACATAAATGCTATTCGTAAAAATCGGAGCATCATTTCAGGTAGAAAAAGTGTCTAAAGACAAAAAAAAAAAGATAAACATTATTGTAAAACTAATAATACATTTTTCACTTCCCTCAAAATATAATAAAAAAATACATTTCATAAATAGTACTTTGTACTTTAAGACATATTTCAATAATAATCTATAATGATAACATGATAAATTATATAATATATATTATTAATATTGTTTTCTATTCAATATGTAAGAGTATAACACAATAAATTATTGACACATTATTTGGCAGAAATTTATTATTATACCATCACTTATATTGGTTTAAAAATTTACAATATTTACTATGAGATATAAAAATATATTGTAGTATGTCTAATAAACAAATTCTATTTAACATTACGTTTAGCCAATTATATTTGTATTTTGGTTTATTATTTCAACATCGCAGTCACATATAAGTCAATATTTATCATTCACAACAGAAGTAGTTACATCCGTTGGATAACAAACATTAAATTACCAAGGGCATATTTTCTGCTTTTAGAGGTCTGTTAAGCACATTGAAATGATATCAATAATAAAAATTCTATTATTCGAAGGTCTAATTATTTGAAACTCAAACTTTTGCTCGAATATCCGTGTGCATAAACCGTATAATAAAAACAAATAATATTAAAATATACTTTCAAAGTAAAAATTATTAAATCGATAGAATACAATGAAACACATTGTCGGTATATAGAATAGATTTAATTAAAAAGATAAAATTTTAAATATTTATAATAAAAATATAAAAAATGATTTAGGGATAAGATAATATAATTTTAATTAAAATTCTAATTTTTTTTTTTATAATTTTTATTTTATTTTTTGTTCTTGTGTTCATATTTCAGTGAAATGTCAGTATACTCAAATATTCAATACACGTTTATGTGTATTAAATTATTATTAATATTTAAGCTGCAAATATTATATTATAAAAAAAAAAAAGAAATGTAAATGTACCTACTAAATACACACTACAAAATTCTAAAAAGTTGTATAATGCTTAAATTGTATGTAAACTTAAAATAATATTAAAAGGATATATTTGAATGGCATATTAAAATACACTTTTAATTGGAGTTTATTATTAATTATGTACCTATAATTAAATATATAATAATCAATCTACAAAATGTTTGCTAAATGTTAATATATACCATTAACAATGTCAGTGGTTAGTATGTACCATACATGAAATATATCATATTATTATTAAGTATATATTATTTGGTTAGACCTAGGTATATTATATTCTTTTACATTTTATTAAATACTATAATTAGTTTTAGCTCATAAATTTTTATAATACATAAAACGAAAAATTAATTGAAATAAAGTTATGCTGCAGCGGTTAACAACATAATAATAATATATTATAATGAAATAATTATTGAGATAAGTTAAATGGTAACTAAAGAAAGAAAAAAAAAGGTTGTAAAAATTAATAAGGTTTTAAAATAAATTCTGTAGATTACATAAAATAAAGCAAACAAAACAATAGCCGCCTTCTCGGTCGAGTCGGTCACATATATATAAAAAGAAGAAAAGTTTCTCGCGGATAACATTCGAGAAAATGTACTTTTTGATAAAATCTTTACGTGTAAATATTACAATATTCCTATGAATAATTAACTGCGAGTACGAGTCGAAGCGCTATGACCTATGAAACACATTCGAGAAACTCGCTTGAATACGAAAATTGGTTTGAATTTGAATGGATTTTACGAGTCTTAAACATTCCAGTTCTAAATGTGTAACGTAACGTTCGAGGGATTTAAAATACCGTTTACACTCTTCGATCTTTAAAAAAAGCAATTATTGTATTAAAAATATCGACAAGGCGTAAACAAACCAATAACGATTTTTTTTTTCCAAGTCGAAAACAACGTTAGAGTTTTAATGTAAAATAAACAATCCGTTTGCGAGTTTCCCAAACGTCTTATTGTCTTATAACTTTTCTCGCATTAAATCCGCATTTGAAATATAATAATATGATATGGAAGAAAAAATAATATTAATTTATCGTCATTATTGCGCATAACATTTAAATTTTTCATAGCAAAATTTGTATTCCTCAAATGTATAATATATAATATTATGTATAAGTACAACATTCGCGTATTATAATATTACGCCCACCGTAAAAACGAATACATTTAAAATTAAAATAATAATAACAATAATAATAATACGACGTAACGATAATCGGAAGGAGGTAGGGGAGGAACATAAAAACCGGCGCCTTACGAAAAATAAAAAATTATGACGAACGGTAACAACCTGCAAGATGGGGCGGTATATCAAACGGGACACGGGAGCGAACATATTATATTCGAACGTGTAATCGTATATATACAACAGTTATTTTATTTTTCTTTATTCACCACTTTCAGTACGAGTACGTGCCCGCATAATACAGAAAAAAAAAAAATAACAATAATAATAATAAATGAAAAATGAATAAATATAAATAATAAGGACTGGGCTCGATTTTCTATATAATGCCCGTTCGAGACTGTACGTACTGCAGTCGAGGTATAATAATAATAATATTATATTTTATTGTCCGACGAGAGGGCATACTCTTGGGTACCTACAGGTATTCTTCTACGAGGTGGTAACCTCCTACGATGCATATCGCGCGGGAGGAGGACGCGTTACGCGCAGGTGAATGAGCCGTATAGCAGTGGCGGCGCTTCGTGGGAATCGCTCGCATATTTCTCTCGTCTTCCACATTATAAATATTATACGAGTATTATGTTCTACGTCATCGGACACGTTTTCCCGCCGCCGCCGAAGACGACGACGACGACTACTACTACACGAGTTGTTGAAAAGACGATTCTTACGTTATTCCATATAATATTATTTTTGTACTCGCGTCTTCATTGTCATAATCATCGTCAATCGGTTATGGCGGCAAAAGTGTCATAAATTTATTATAATATAATAATAATAATAAATTAATAACAATACCACAACGGATCTTTAAAACGCATCTCTCAGAACCGTTATAGTTTATAAACATTTTATTTATACATGAAATACGACTGGAAATATTGAATAATTTTATTCGTTTTCACGGTACTATTTTGTTCGCTTTCTGACAAAATTAAAAAAAAAAAAAAAACAAAAAACGATCGAATATTGTCCCAACAGGTTTAAGTTAGTTTAGGTCGAGTGAAGTAATAATATGTGAAATTAAAGCACTCCCCTTACGGATTTTGACATTTCAGTTCACGCGAAGGAAAGTTATAGTTCAAGTTGTCCCATCACACGTAAAATCATTCCGATTTTCATATATTTTGTTCCTTTCTGAAAAACATACGAAAATCATCTCAATTCTCAAAGGAGAATATAAATCGTCATACTAATTGTCATATGATCCTGTGAAAGCCATTACTAATGTACACTCAGTACCTACACGATACATTGATATTTTTAAGATATCAATATACGAGTATTTAGCTGTTTCGATAAAATATTGTCTAAAAATTGGAACAAATTGCAGTATAATATGGTAGATCAAAGGGTCTTATTATATAAAAAATAACTAATATAATTATTTGTTTTCTTTAGTGAGTAGAGTGGTATTTTAGAAAAAGAAAACAAAATATTCACTCATATTTTGGTTAAAATAAAAAGGATTCCAAATAAAAAGGAAATATTCCAAAAGAAAAACAAATTCTCAGAGGATACAATTTGTAGGTACAGGAAACAATATATTATGGTAATATTTATTTACATATTATAACGTAACGAATTTTTTTTTTTTTTTGTTCTCTATAATTTATTTTAAAATCTAAGTATCCTAAATGGTAAATTAGTATATGTGTATATTAATAAATTATTTTCAGTTCTTAACCACAGTATTATTTTTTTATATTTCAACTGGTTTAATAATATTTGTGACTTTATTACGATTTGGATTTTGATATTTCATAACAATGCTACAGATAAATCATTTCTTATTAAATATTAATATAATAATATTATTGTAAACGTAAATAAAACGAAATCTATTGGCTATCACAAATTTAAATTAAATAAATAAAATGTATTAAAAAAAAACAATGTATAAATTGAATAAACATATTATAATTTGCAATGATAATATATTATGAGTATATAAACATAATTTCATATATTTTTTTATACAGCGTTTTGGAAAAATATTCCATTGGTTCGTTTAAATTTTTAACTAATAATTAAAACATTTAATTAGTCGAATGTATAATCTGTGATAATATTAGTATAAAAATGGCAATATTGAACGTTTTGAACAAATTTTTTCACTCCCGAAGTCTTGAACATTAGTTTACATCAAGTCATTAATTAATGATCAAGTTTTAAAGAACAAAAGATTTTCGGTAAACTAAGAATTCGAGTTTTTGAAAGTTAATATCCTATTCATTATTGAATTTAAAAATGTAATTTTCTATCGCGATATTAACAGTGGACGCCGGACGGACATATTCTATATTGTTATTCAGAGGACTGGAACAGTTTAACGACGTTATATTTTTGTGTTATTTTTCAATATCATCATCATTTATTTGTTTAGATAAAATTAATTAAAAAAATTACATATTAATTGTAAATAACAAATTATTATGTAAAAAAATCATTGAATATAAATAATAGTAATTTTTATTATTTGTCGATTAAATCGTTATCGCAAACACAATAATAATGTTTGTGGTTTATCGTTTATACGAGTTAATCACTCTATAATATTATGTTATTTTATTTAACTATTTGCTCATGTAAAATAATAATAATTATTATTAATTAAAATTAGTTTCAAACATTTTATCTCCATTTTTTATGTTATACGAATAATACCTAATGAATTATTTTAAACTCGACAACATCGTATTGAATAAATAAATACATAATATATAAAAATTTAAAAATATTATAGGGTAAAAATGAAAAAATATCCGTTTTGAATCATACTACATTAAATTCATTTCTTTCAATACTAAGAAATTTATGATCATGATGAAACTTTACCAAACCGAAAACGCGTAAATATAATTTTCTCCTATTCTTGGTAAAATAGAAACTGTGATCTATGATTCCATTATGATACAATAATACATATTATGATAAAAATATAATCGTACGACACATTGACCAAAAAAACAATATAATAAATAGTAATTAAAATGATCATTGCGTTTTTATAATGAATATTTCGTGCATCCAATAACGCATATTTTTAATAAAATTAATAACCTAAGAAAAAATAAACCTGAAAACTGTTGCTTTAATGTTAGGTTAACATTTGTGTAATGTAATCTATTGCTTTGTTTTATAATTATAAAATGATTTGTAAGAAAATTTTAAATTCATTCCTCTTCGATCATTATTATAAGTATAGGTTATACCGCGAATACGACTTTAATTTAAATACCGTGGTTATACGGTAGGAGCGAATGAGGAACATAACAATACCATGATGATACATATTGTATTAAATTAATTGATAATTTTATCGAAAATAAATTCAAATATTTTCATCAAACATAAATTATTATCGTATAATTTCACATGTAATCGACTGTTTGTTATATTAAATTTATAACCGATAATATATGTATTTGTATTACGAATTATGATAATATTTATTACACGTATTATATTAATAGACGAGAGAGTTGTTTTTCAATCGACGCGTTTGCAAATTCGCAATATAATTATTATTATTATTATGTACTCAGGTCATATTATTATTTTACACACGGATATTATTACGTTTTTATATTTTTTTAAACCAGCGCATACCGCCACCAATCGTTAATCGTATTCGAATCATATATAATGATTTTTATTTTAATTACAATATTACAATCAGAGTCATTTATCGTCTCCAGGGTAAACTCATTCGTATTACCGTATATTGTATAAGCATAACCTATAAAGTATATTATATTTTCTAAATTTCGTCTCTCCTTGGAATTTCGAGGCGGTATCTCTCAAAAACGCACACACACAAACAAGACGGGTTTCCGGGAATTCGTTAACGACCGACTGCGGTTAACACAACAAAACGGTCTCCTAATGCTGAATATTTCAGACGACAATATTCGGTTGTCACGTCGCTGGAAAACCGCCTGATTTATCGTCGTCTCACAATAATAATAATAATAATAATAATATAAATACCAACAATTCGTTATTAACGCACATAATAAGTGTATTAGGTATAGTATTGTGGGCCCTCGTCGATTCACGAAAATATTGCTCGTGAACGCCAAAAATATCAAATATTGAAATATGTATTTCTTATATCGTGTGTCCCTGTTAACAAAAATAATACGCACCATAAATTTGTCCAACACACTTGTCCGTGTATCTAAATTGTGTAATTCTGAACGCTGTTGTTGGAATATTATTAGGTACGAGGTACCTAACGACTAAACACTAAAATAACTAAAAACTAATAATTATTGTTTTTTTATTTTATTGATACATTAATGGCGCGAACGTTTTTCAAATATTCTTTACGAGTTATCTTATTTTCAAATTGTCTTGTTTCTATTAAAAAAAAAAAATAATTGCATATACGCGTAGGTACACCGTCCGTTACGAACTTACGAATACGAATCGGGACACAAATTTCACAAGAAAGTTTTGCGTTTAAAATTAATTTTTTTCTTTTCAAAAATTTTAAAAGACAGTCGTACCAACATGAATTGAAACGTCGCGTCGACAAAGACGCTACAAATCTGAATTCATACAGTAACCGAGTATAATGACGAAATGACATCAATCGTTTGTTTACAAAATATTTCTAAATAGTAAATACCTTAATACGTATAAGTTTATAATATATAAACATATCAAACTGCTCGAATTTAACCGGTTAAGTCTATTTTTTTTTTTATTTATGCGTAATTGAGAATATTAAATAAGGCTCAAGTTATATACCTATAAAACATTAAAATATTATATTTTATATACGTCATTACTCAATATTCCTAAAACAGAGAAAGAAAATACGCAATTCTGGAGGAATCTCTTTTTAATTAAGTAGGTAAGTACAATTTTTTAATATATAATTTTAAACGTGTAAAAACGTATATGCACTACAAATTATAATAGTGTACTGTTATATAATGTAACCTCTTTTTACAAGTTTAGACGAAAAATACGTGAGTCATTCGAAAACTTCGTTTTTAAATCTTATTAATTTATAAATTATATGTTTTTTTTTAAATATGCGTTTGTTAATTATATGTTTTGACGTTGATAATACTATGTTATTTTAGCTTTTGTTTGTCACCTCTCAGTAATTTATGATGTGAGAACATATTTTTAATAAGATCTATTATGGTATTCAGTACGCATATTAGATTCTTATAAGAATTAAAAAAACGAAAAACTCGAATGGAAAATAATAAAATATATTGATTAGTGTTTAATATAATTAAATAGGTATAACATTATAAAATTTAACGATGATTTCAAAATAATCTCAATAAAATATTCACATAACATATTAGCCGTAATAATACTCATATGTTATGTATAAAAAATTGAATTGTATATAGAGGCATAGACGAAGAAAAATAAATAAGGAGATATTATTAATAATTATTATTATTTATTAATTAATCGAGGGGACGAGGGTGCATTTCTATTTAATATATATTTTACAATATTAAATAATTAATAAGTAATGATTTTATTATTTCGATTTTTAAAATTTAACGTGGGAATGTATAAAACAATTAAAAAAAAAAAACAGCTGATCGTTATCTTAAAACACTAATTATATTTTACTAGTTTTTTCGTACAGTTTTTAAATGGAACGATAACTATAAAATCGATGAACGTCAAAAATTAAATAAAAAAATATTTATTCTTATTAAAATATAATTTAACAGTTTATAATAAATTTATACAAAAATGTATGCGTTACTATAATATTTTATAAAATATACAAAAATATAAAAAATAAAAGATAATACGAGACGATTAGTTTTAAAAATTTTGCAGTAGGTAAATATATTTTATGTATAATTATATGCAAATATAGAGGTTTGCCATTTACGTTAAATTCATAGTACCTACCTGAGTCCATAATCAAATAAATATATTTATACGAGTATATTTATACATTCCTTGAATTTGATACATTAAGAATTAAGACCTCAAGGTAACACCACTCATATAATATATAGTTTTGTATGAGAATTAATTTTCTAAAATCAGAAAAAAAAAAAAAAAAAAAAATACGACGACGAATACAAAGATTTGAGGGTTTTGGTTTAAAACAATCTAAATTGGTCGAATTAAAAAAAACTTCGAGTCAGTATTTTAAAAATATAAAACGAGGCATTTAAGTATTTTTATAGGATTAAATTAACATATTTAAATAGAATATCAATGATATTTTAGTTTTATTTCTTTCAAACAACTACCTATAAATATTGAATCATTTAATTTAATAGTAAACAATAAGTAACAGCAGTGATGGGAGTTATCTGAATATAAATATATACGTATATGGTATATTATAATCAATTTACATTTTACTAAAACAATATTATTGTCTTTTTCGTCGTAATATATAATATAATCAATAGCGATTTGTTTAATCATCAATACAAGGTTTTATATTTATTTAGTATTGAAATATTTAAATATTCCATTATAATATTGTATAAAAATAATATTATGATTGTTTATTATTACTACCCTTAGTGGCCATAACTATATGTTATTATTTCTTGTCTAATGCCAATATTATATACAATAAAAATGTCATTCATTTTTAATATATAAATATTAATTGTAATGTATTTATAAACTAAATAGTACTATAGACATATTATATGAACTAACATTTTTTTTTTTTAAATTGTTCGAATGATAATATTTTAATTAGATTATTTGATTATTTCAAAACATATGTATTATCAATTCGTACATCTAGAACAGTAGTGCGTTATTTTAAAAATAAACTATATATATGACAAAACTAATGATATAACATATAAGATATCATTTTTGTGACATAATAATGATAACAAATAACGATGAGTTAAAGAATCTTTGTCTTTGGTTACTTTGATAGCTTGATTATAGATTATGTATCTTTGGCAAAGATATAATAATAAAACAACTAAATAGCCAATTCCGGTATTATATATAGGAGCGAAGTAGTCCGTGTACCAAGAGGGTAAATATACGCGAATGATCGCTGAATTTCTAATCACAACAGGTTTTCTAATTTAATTTAGAATATCATAATATTATATTTACATATAGCTATATATTATGCATTATTTGCAATCTTCTTTTTTTTTTTTTGTTATCATGAAATATGAATGTAAATGTTTCCCTATTAATATATTATTTCCCAATTCACTCGAAAAGCGTATAGATAGCAGGAAATCAGCTAGGTATCTATAGTTATTTTTTTTATATCCGTGTAGAAATAACTTGGGTAAAATAATGTAATAATAATATATATTATGACAATAATAATATGTACCTACGAGTGAAATTCTGAAATTAAATATCGTGTACGCGTATAGGTATACTTATTACATACTTACATCTAGTGATGAACACGTGTAAGGCGTAATGTATATTTTGGAAAATATTATTATACGCTGTACTTAATTGTACTATGTACGAGTATATGTATAATATTATGGTAGTGTTCTGCCATGACAATTGAAATTGACCAAGTATACGCGTGCAAAAGAAAATAAATAATGAGCCAACACTCTATAATTTCTCTTTTTGTTCGTGGCAAAAGTCCAATATATACTATATTTATATTTTAAATATAATCATATGAATTATGCCTCAATAAATTTACGAATTTTTACGAAAATTTCACCGAATCGTCTCCGTCTCTCGTTGGTGCGCGGTACGCAATTTTTATAATAAGGTAAAACAGTTATTACAGAGCGGATTGATAACAGATTTTCAAAATTTAAACTACAATAGCGGTAAAGAAACAAATTAATTATTTAAATTTTTGAGATTTTTAAGGTATCATTTTAATCTTTTATTATTAAAAAAAAAAAAAAACAAACAAAAATCGTAATCTAACCATTTTGTAAGGCGTGAGACTTTTTCCCGTAAGGTATGTTTTTTTTATATTTTTTGCATAATATATAAAACCCGTATCGGTAAAAGCCCCTCAATGAATATTAAAATTAAAACGTATAGTTATATTGCAAGTGTAAATAATTAATATTATACGAATACACGTATTGTAATGTGGAAACGTTATGAACTTATAACTATGTAAATCTTATTTTTTATAGTATTTATATGTATATTATCGTCACTTGTACTCATAAGTTGTAATGATGGACTGAACAATAAAAAAAATTATTATAAATTATAATCCATCATGTAAAGTATAATAATAGTATATTATTATACATTTTTTCGAGGTTGGATTAAGAGCCTGTATAGGATCTGTATAGGAATCTGACGGGGGCACAATTTTTTGTGTATATGTATATCCATTTATCGTAAAATAATTAACTTTCGTTTCATCTGCAAATTAAATTGGCTCGATTTAAGATAAGAAATGAAGTAGCCAAGTAGGTAATTTTTATAGAACCTCTTTTATTAATCCTGGTCTGAATATTTATTTATTTTGAATAATATTAATATAGTTTAGTATAATATGTATTTCAATGTTTATCGATATAAAACACATAAAATTATAATAAATTTATGATTTAATATTTAAACACCAGACGTTTTAAATATTAGAGTTAAATATGGGTACTTAATATTATTATAATAAATTTAGTGACCTAAATTTTTTTTGCTTTCGCCCTCGTGCATTATAAAAACATTTAAAAAAATATTATACATTAATTTAATATTAAAATATTATTACATAATGTGGTTAGTACAATAGTACCTATATAGTTTTTGCGTCATTAATCAAATTAAAAATATTCCCTGCCAAAAAAATTTCTTTTTTTCTGTAGATAAAATTCAATTTGCCATCACAACAAAATAAATAATATATAATATTATTTTAAAGCCATGCAAGTTGAATCACACCACAGATATATAATAATATATAAAATATTGTATTATGGCATTATGCGTATCTGTGGATCACACGTTGACCTTGGTGTATACCATGAATAATCGTGCAAACACAAAGTAGCAGATATCTAGGCGTCGAATGTATAGAATTAAAACAATATACCTAATATACATAATTATTTATATAAATATAATGAGATATATAAGATTTATAGTTTTAAGTATTGACTGGTGGATAATTAAATAAATAAAAACCCAAATCCACAAAAAATTTACTTTTATTTTAAGCAAATACGTATTTCGGTAACAAAGTTGCCATCATCAGTGCAAAACACAGACATTGTGTACTTTTTGCACTGATGATGGCAACTTTGTTACCGAAATACGTATTTGCTTAAAATAAAAGTAAATTTTTTGTGGATTTGGGTTTTTATTTATTTAAAGAGATATATAAGGATTCGTATTTTTGACGAAACAGTTGCAATGAACTTCACTGCCAAACTAAAATATATATGACATTGACGATTGACATATAATTTATAATGTTTTATAACAAGATCGGTTTATATAGCTACACGCTGCAAACGGGACAATACCTACATTATATTATTTGGCGTGCAATAATTATCGACATAAATAATTGATTCGTGAAAACTCATCATTTTGTACCACCAGAAAATCATAAAAATTGTTATCTAGAATTCTATAGATCTACGTATTTTTTTTTTTTTTGTTTTCAATATTATAGTAAAAAATTGTTTATTATGAATAAACTGGTTCTAAAACTAATAAAACCCGTTAAGTATTGTATTTTAATTATTATAATATATACAATGATTAAAAAAGTTATTAAAATATCGAAAAAATTCGATGTTATTACTTTTTTTTATTTTCGTAACATAATTTTTGTAACTTATACTCAAATAAACTGCACGTTAAGCGAAGATTTACCGCAAGGAAGAAAAATATTTCTCTGCGTCGTTAGAAATTGCAAAGAGCCAAAGACCAATAATAATTAACAAAAGATATCGGATTTTTTTCTCGTGTTCTAACACCAATCATGTGAGATTTTTAATAAATAAATACGTAAAAATAATTTATTATTATATATTATAACTTGACGGCCAAACAACGTTCGTCCATTATCCAATATTGTTCGACACGATAATTATTCGTATTCGTATTTGGTCGAATGGTATATACAAGAGCGCGTATAAATTATTTTAAAATAATAATAACGAAAACTGGTTGTGTGGAAATTACACCGTGGGAAATGCGCGACTAGAAGTCGAAAAAGTCATACGGAAGAAGACGGTAAATTCATTCGTATCGTGCGCGATCGATTAAAATTTACATTATACGCGCGACTATATCTTATAGGCATGAACAGTCGTGGTGTTTATATTCGTATACGGACACGCGCCGAAGACGATTTGCGAACGCCGTCTCTCAGTTTATATGTTTTTGACGTTAAAATCATTCATAATTTTCGATAACGGAACATTAATTCATTTGTCATAGTCAAGTACGCGGATATCATATTATTATTCGTTTATTATCTAGTATCTACCTATATATCTGTTGAAGTATACCGGCAAGGCGGCAATCATAGGCGCGAATAGCTACAAAAAAAAAAAAAAAAAAAAAAAAAAAAAATGGACGGGACCCAAGTCTCCCATAATATAGTGGCCTATTTATTTAGCAATCGTCATCATAAAAATACAAATTATATTTCTTAGAAATTTTTTTTATTTATTTATATCAAAGTAAAATACTATTATACAATATGAAATATTTTTTGATTAATGATTTTTAGATTATTTCATTTTTGTCTCTGCATCCACATTATTACTTTTCAATAAAAATTAAAAAGATAATATTATTTGGGGGAAATTGGATGTATTTTGGGGGTCTTAAAACCCCAAGCCACCCTCTATTTACGTCTATGCTGACAATCCTTTATTCCGTCATTTCCCGTATTTTATATTATAATTATTATTTATATTATATTAAATTTCATTGTCGATTATCGCATTAATCAACAATACTGTCACACGCAGACTGCAGAGTATCGACAAACGAACGACAGCAGCCATTGAATAATATTATAGGATTTTTTTTTTTATTATATATATTTATTCATTGATGCAAATGAAAAATATGTCGTCGTAAATTTGTATATGGATAAACCGTGTCAACTACGAAAATGAAAAAATGCATTTGCTTGAAAACAAAACGCATCTTTTTTCAAATATAGAATTGAATTTCATTTTTCATACCGTGTTTTTATTATAAAAAAATATTCTTATATATATCGCTGACCTAAAGTCCTAACTCCATTTTTTTTTTTTTTGGTTTTTTTTTACTATTTTTCGGTCCTCCGCATGAAATCGATATAAAGAAATTGTCGAAACACTAAATTATGACCACGAAAAGTCATATCTCCGATATAATTATTGTATGTCGTATGATATTGTTAATAATTTGATTATAAATTAAAATATTTTTTTTTCTCCTGAGAATAATTTGTCATTTTGTATATACTCGTACGACCTTTGCGATTTAGGCCGACGATATGGCATTGTTGAAGTCTTAAAAAATGGAATAATCAAGAAATAAATACATAATTAAAAAATAATTTTATAATAATAAATTACATAATATCACAATAGATACGATACCTATACGATTTAAAAATATCAAATTGTAACACTTTATTTGACCGATATATTATTATTTTAGTTATGACTTTATGAGTGTTATAGCTATTGGTAAAACCGCATGAGCAATTATAATATGTAAATTTTAAAAGCATAACGGATTTATTTTCTTTTAACGTAAATAGTAATACAATTATTTTAAACCACGCAAATTATACTACGATTGTGATACATGCCAATTATTGCATTTCATATATACGTACTTAATATATTATATGCGTCTTACCTTGTACACAATAAACGTATATTTTTACAGTTCTTAATATTAAACGCAATAACCAACTGATAATATAAATGACTAATAATACTGACTTTCGCTTTTTGGCGAAAGTTTTATTTTAGGTACCTATTGCGATTTATTCTAATACGAGTAAAATGCGTTTTGAAATTAAATTTTAAATTTTTGAAATTAAATTATTCTTTTGAATTAAAATTAATTGTGTGTGTTTTTTTTTTTTTTTAACTTAAATTTTGATTAAATTAATTATTTATTTGCGATTTATTAAAATGTTTGTTAAATTTTAGTTCACACCTATACAATTGAAACGACATAAAACAACTATGAATAATGTTATTTTTGAAAAACAAGAAAAATGAATGTACTTTTTATTATTTTTTCCTAGTTCCTTTTAACTATAAATAAAAAAAAGGACGGACCAAAAGAAAAAAAAGAAAAGGATAATGTAAATTAAGAATCAAACATTTATATATTTTATAATATTATATTTATTTTATTATAAAATTTATGATTGAAGGATATAGCGGGAATTATGAAGAAGAGAAATGCCTGCAGACGAGGAATTTATATATACTAAATAATCATTTGTATATAGGAAGATTGGGAAAAGTAGAAGTTACATCGTTTTCCCAACAAGAGAAGAGCATCGTGAATCGTGATAATGAATGAATGAATGAATAATTATACATGATGCCATGTTGGTAATATCATATTGACTTGAGGCGATTTGCCAATGAATTAAGATTTCGTAACAAAATCCGAACATCGATCATTTAGATAACGTATATTATTGCCGAAGCCCAAAGATAAGATATGATAGTGCGTGATATTGAGGTTATATGAATATTAAGACTAAATATTATAAATTATAAATAATATAATTTAGTTTTAGTCTTAGTCTATATATTATATTATAATCGGGTCCACGTGCCAACCAAATATATAAAAGAAAAACGCTATAATTGTATATGTACCTACTATTTAAACGCACATAAAATAACACATGGCGCGTAGATATGTCATGATAATAATAATAGCAATAACTAAAAAGTATGACGTAACGTACTCGATAAAAAAATGCAATCATATACGAAAGTTGTTAAAAAAAATACATTTGTGTATATTGTGTATTAATGCGTTTTTATGCGTCTATGAATTATGATAGAAAAATTAATTATACATTCGACATCAAACAACGTAAAAGTAAATGTGTTTTTTCTTCCTTCTCGCGGAGGGAATCACTCGACATGATAGTCAATGCAGTATTTAGCAATAGTACCTAGTTGTAGTTTGAAATCGTTCGATAGGATTCCATTTTTCATCAATCCGATCGCAGAGCACTGGCTGTTTATTATATCACGAGTATTTATTATTTTATAAATTAGATATATCATATATAATTTAACCATCAGTTTGCTTCTTAATATCGCATTATACGATATTCATACGACAGAATATATTACGGATTTAATATTACTCGCGTAATCGTATAATGAAAACTGAACGAGCTGCTACACGTCGCGTAAACAGCGTAACGCGTTTTTATTTATTTTTTAATGAATGACCAGAGAGATATATACGATAATATCATAATTCATAATATTAATATTATTATGCAAATTATTATTATTATTGTGGAATTTATATTATACGATATTGCTATATAGACGTGTGGCACTCGTGGGACGTCGTTGACGTGTCGACGATGGACGAGCACAATATAATAATAATAATAATAAAAATAAAAATAAATAATAATAATAATATAATATTAATAAGTAGTATTGTTGTATGTATGTATTTTACTATATTACTATACGCACGTGCCGCGTTGCAGGAACAACCGCGGCGTCACGTGAAATATTTTAATAACTGCGTATGTGATTAACTTTCGATCCATTCATTGAACTCTTCGTGAGACTTTTGATGACATCGTGTAAACAACAATAATAACAAAAATGTCAACACGCGTGCAATGCCACGCTATGAGACAACGACCCGTTACCCGGTGTATACGTGCCGGGGCAACGGTCGCGGTTATCTTCTCCGCCCGCCCGTTCTGACAACGACAACTATGTTTTCATAGCAGCTCTCCGTGGCAGTTCATCGACATCACGGCTACCGCGGTATGTGCGTGGTTATTCCGTTTCCGTTGGAAACTACCGCGCAATAACTATAAGTTTACCTACATACGCGCGCGCGCTCACACGCATTAATGTATAACATATAAATTGTATTATATTGTACGCGCGCAAGAAAATAATTTCATAGAGAATATTATTATTATTATTATTTTATTATTATTCTATGATCTGCTGTGGCTAGGATTGTGATACTGGTGGGGAATTTCCTCGAGGCTAAGCACATTTTTCTCTTGGTCCACGCGGTACAGTGTAATATTATAAATTTATAATACGCAGAAACTACGCTGTATAGTAGTATACGCATCACACGTGCGAGTCGCACAATCGACCGCGACATCCTCAAGGTCGTTCTTGTAGGAATGGTCAACGATCGACCACGCCCCTTACCATAAATACAACAAGAAGGTTGCAGAAGCCAACGAACTCAATGCTGAATACGATAAATGATAAGAGTTATCATAGTGTGAGCACGCACAAATTATACCAATTTAAATATTATTATGCGCTCATTATATTAGTTTTCCTCGGTATAATTATATATAAATATAATATTATATTCGAATATTATGTTAAAAGTGCATACGACTATTTCTAAACAGTTTACAGGAAGGGAACGAAAGTTTGATCAATAAAAGAAATAAATATAATAAAGGGAATATAATGTCTTTGGTAGTTGTGTGAAAAATGATTAAATAGTAATATTGTAATATTATACCTATTATGGGAGAATCAAGATTAATAAGAATTATACTTTATTTTAAATTTTTTTTGTAATTAATCAACTAATATAAAGTATGATAATATAACCATATAGATTTATCGTATATGTAAAAAATACAATAATTTTACAAGTTTTGAATGAAGCGAAAAAATTTATTGGTTTTACAATGATATGCTTTTTTTTTTGTTTTAATGTTTTTATGTATAAAGACACTTTTCGACTAGAAATAATGCTCCGATTTTGACGAAAAGCTTATGTTTCCGGTTAAAAAATGGATGTAGTTGGTATTTTATTTAGGTCATTTTTCGAATTTCTCCAAATTTACCCTATGCAATAGAAAAAACGACCAAAAAATGATGAGAAAACGGCATTTTTGAACCTAAATACTTGAAAATTTTATTGAGAGTTAAAATAGGTATTATATATACGTACCTAATAACATTTTGGAACCGTTACGTTAATTTTTCTACAATATATGGAATTTTGAATATTTTCTAAAATTTTTGTTTTTATTTATATCATAGTTGATAAAATTGGTAATTTTGGGTTTTGGGGTATTAAAATTTTACTGAAGTATACTCACAAACTCACATATTATTTATCTTGTTATTAATTATCTGTTTAGAGTTGATATTTTTAGTGTAATCAAAAATCTAAGAATCCATATAAGTATTCTTATTATTTCTCAATACTTTTACAATAATGATTAATAAAAAAGACATAATATTTTTAAAATTGTATTGAACCTCAAATACATATGTACTTAACTCAGTTTAAATTAATTGTAATTTTTACATTTACGATTTTTTCTTGTAGCTGTTTCAAGTATAAAAATCAAGGGAAGGGATACTGGTGTAAAGAGGATATAGTGTTAAACTTTTGAATGCAATGAGAAATCATTAGGTACATTCGAAACACGATCACTATCAGATTTAGGTGTTTAGCTGATTAATTTAGGATTTTAAAGGGTATATATATTTATGTAAATGTAAAAATTTTAATCAATATATATAGAATATAGGTATATTATTATCTGATGAACTTTGCTCAAAATCGTATTTCCTAATGTAATGATTTATCATTGTATTCAAATTTTAATAAAAAATAAACACTATCCGCTTTAAACCTGTAACCTTTCCACACCTGTATCCCTGCCCTTGATTTTATATCGTTTATTTTGAAAATACCATTGTAGACTGTAGTATATATTGTATTTTTATTCCTATCTCCTTGGATATTTACATACGCGTTGTACAGAATAATGATAAAGATAAAGTTCATAAAAATGGACATAAAAGGAAGACTTTTTAGTCAACATATAAAATAAATAACATAATATACAGTAAGTTGTTCTGTTGGCACCTGCAACGATTATACTTAAAATCCTGTGACCTGCATAGTGATGTATTCACTCAGATGGAATTTATAATTATTAATTAAAATATTTACTTATTATAATATTTTGTTTATAATTTTTTTGGAAAGTTCGGACTGGAATCGAATTGAATGTGTGCGCCGTGCGGGTATACGTATGCATTATAAAATAAGTTTATATTTGTAAAAACAAGGAAGCTTCAACGGATTTAGATTTGATATGTGTGTGAATAAACCTTAATCGGGTCAAAATCCTTTTCGTTAACCATAACAAATTCTCAATATTTATAATAAAATCGTGCCACATCGAAAGCTTTTACACATTGCCAAAATTTCCGTGAGTGATGGAATTAAAATATTAAAATATTATATTATTAGACATTTTTTATTAGTTATTTATTTTAAAAAAAACCTACCCAATAATTGCTGACTTTTTATAAAAAAAAAATTGGTTGAACAATATAGAAAACGAAATTCCTCGCATTCGGAACAATTATAAAGAATAATTTTTGAGCGGGCCAAACTGTTGGACGGGAATGCGCGTATAACCGTTAAGGTATAATAAGGTGTGTTATGTGTTAAATTCTCTAGTGTTATAAACTATTTAAAATTCAAATACTTTACTTGCTATAATAATGCTAATATCAATATGTAATATATATATCAATTATTAAAACGCGTTTATAATTTAAAATATTTAAAAGCATCAAGTAGGTAGTTTCTAAAAATATTTTTTTTTTTTTTTTTTATTTTATCCCATACCCGTACTCGCTGTAAGTGTATACTTGTTATCACGCAGGGGCAGGGTCGTTTGATACGACAACACATCCTACTTATAAGTGAATAATAATAAATTTATTCAAATCGCATTTCTAATATAATAGTAAAATATACTCAAAATGTGCCAACGATGTTCTTTTAGCCCCCCTCCAAATCAATTTTTATAACGTCGTAATTTTATTGCGTTTTATATATATTATTATTGACAACTAGGTAGGAATGTTTTTTTTTTTTTTTTTATAAATTATAATACGACATACGTATATAGTTTCCATTACAAATTTCATCGCATTACGTACATTTTTTCAGTCGATATTTATAATAATATTATATATGCCCGTGGCTTACAGTGATGGTTAATCATCATAATCATCACATTTACGATACCGATACGTTCTATTTACTTACGTGTATAACATATACATAAAATGTATAATAACGCGTACATTACAATATTATTATTATTATTATTATTATTATTATTATTATTATTATTAT
>JAIUCT010000007.1:24248905-24270872 GCA_021307375.1 Tetraneura akinire | reverse complement strand
TTATTATTATTATTATTATTATTATTATTATTATTATTATTATTATTGGGAGCACACAATATCGTACAATACAATATTAAGATATTTTCATTAATAAAATATAAGACGTGACAAAATTAATATAAGTAATCGATTACGATAAAACAAAGCGATTAATAAATTATAGTAAGCCATTAAAAAACGTACAGTGATCGTGATAATATTATTATAAAAACAATTTGTAATTTATCCGGAGATGACTAATATATAAATTATTATTATTATTATTATTATTATTAGTATCATTATTATTGTTTTTCGACCGCGACATTTATAATAATTATTGTAACGAGACGAATATTAAATAGTCTGTCATTAGGAGACGTTAAGTCATTTCATTATATAATAATATCATTATGAGCCCACGTATACGAGTCGCGGCGTAAAAATAATCGTTCGGATTAATATGATAATATAATATAATAATAATTGATAATACATATTATATCAAAACACGAATAACGTATTAACGTTTTGTCGTGGACAAATTTAGTAAAAAAAAACAACTGTATTTTTCTAGGACACACGTTACCGTATGAATCCGTATCGTTATATATTATATATTTCACTTTTATTATACGTTTTTAACAGTAAGGAATGGTAATTTTACGTATTTCGTATTCACGAGCAACAGAATAATAAATTTATTGACGTTTATTGTTCGATAAACATATAAATAAAATAACTATGGTAAAAGCCACTTATTATTATTAATATATCATACGTTACGACTTAAGCCCGAGTACTATAATAAATGAGTAATTTAAATAAATATATATATAATACGTATATTATCATGGATTTCCAGAGAACTATATATAATTTCCTGTGTATATTTAAATTGATAATAAAACGGTAAAGAAAACGTGTAAAACATATAATTTTAATAACTTTTAAGTCTTATATATAGTTATATATAGGGTTTAGATATATATTATATTTTATAACCATAATTGTGCAAAAAAAAAAAAATTCAACGATTATTATATAGTTATTGTATTAAAAAAAAAAAACGTCTCCTTATATAAATTTTAAAATTCAAATATATAAATCTCGTACTTAATTTATTATTAAAAGTTAAAATTACGCGATTAAAAAAATAAAAAAACGTAATTGTACTATACTTTGTGCGCGTTAAAACGATTGTGTTTAACAATCATTACCGTATTATATTATTGTAATATCATGTGACAAAATAAATTATACTTATACGCGCGTATATATTATTAATATTAGGCACCTTTATTATAATTAATATAAATTGATTATTCCATCCAAGCACATTACTATATGGGACAATATGTCAATATTACGTTTAATTAAATTTGTTATTGAGAAAAATTCCACATTTCCGTATTACATTGAAGTTATAATATAATACGTTATACTTATAAATTATAATATTATATTAATATAGTCTTTGTATACGTCGAATTTAACAAACCGATATCTTTAATATTACATTATCACCAACTGGCATTGTTGGACTAATTAAATATATTATATACTTAAAAAATATTTGTGTATTATAAACATTCATTTCCGGTTATAAGTATACACATATTATTATATTTTATATATGGTTTTTGATAAATTATATCTAATTATGGATATTGGATATACAAAAATAAAAAATAATAATAATTCCAGTAATAAAGTTTTTATATATTTTTTTATTTACAAATAATAATAATAATAATAATAATAATAATAATAATAATAAAATATTATAATTAATCAGACCTCATTTGTTACTTATATGTTTACAATAAATTATAATAATATTATATTCGATGATAAGTATATAATGGAATTTTAATCCATATGTTATATGCGTATGAATGTATATGATATCATGCTTATTATTTACTCGTGAGATTAAAAAATTATCAGAGTTGACTTAAGCTTTAATGTTTAATACTACTTGTAAAATACTAAAGTAGACAGGTACCTTCAGGTACCTATTTAATTTATCATACAGTTTGAATATTTTTCTGGAGAAATAAAACAAAATAATGTCTATTTGTAATACATTGAAGACGGTAGAAAACGAGAGTTTTTAAATTTTAATATAGAAGAGTAATTTTTTGATGTAATTTTTCTGAAGTGGATATTCATATTTTATAAGAAACTAGAAATAAATAAAAATTATTAGATTATTATTTAACATTATTTATTTTATTTATTTATTTTTATTTATATTTAAAGAATACAATATTATAATATAATATTAATTAGTATATGATTAGTATTATAAAAATAATTTATTATATTTTCTAAAAAAAAATTGTCTTAAATAATTTTTGTGATTTTTATGTTTTTTCAGACTTATTCAATACATTAAACCGTATTAATGTTATACACCGCGGTAATATTGTACGCAATAACATTTCTCTTTGTACAATTCAAAGCGTGTTTCGAAATGCATCCCGAATAAGGTAAATAAGAGCGCGTAACCGGATACACGGGATCTAGCTGAATGCTGCAATTTCTTTGACAAAATATTCACAATAAATTTCTCTTGTTATGGTCGTTGGGTCGACGTCTTTGAAGGCCGCTATTTCAGAGAAGAAATTCGTGGGGAGATCAACATTGACATATTTTGAACGAGTGTGTTCCCCTGGAGGACTTATGATTTTAAATAAATAATGTAAACACACGGAAAGCAGAAATCAATAGTAACGATCAATAATAATAATATCCGAATAACGTAAAGAATAAAATTACTTTTCATAAATCTGTTTTTAAATTGCACAGACCATTCGCAATACGTCATATCGTTATATTATGATTATTGGTCAAATTTCAAGATATAAAATCATAAAATATATAAATATTATGAAAATTCAAAACAATACGATCGAAAAAAAACGAATTGTAATTATACTGTCCGTTAAAATATATTTCGTAAATAGTATACTCGTATAATGAATATAATAAAGGATGGTTTCATGTTATATGCCTACTCAGAGGTATATTATTATACGAGTACTATATATAAATAAATTCTTTGGAGTAATAATTTTTAGTCATTCCCACAACGTGTTACCTTGGAATTTTTACTACATAATTATTTTATAGTATGCTATATTCAAGCCTATTATATTATTATAAAAATAGGTTCAATGACAATAATTATGTGTTGTTTGTAAATTGTAATGCGATTCATTCATTCATTTTTATATAAATTGGTAGTACGGTAGGTACCTATCTATGTATAAAAAATAGGCATACGCATACATGCGACAATATATTTTTTGAGGAAATTAATCGAAATAACCATGTGCCACACACAATAGGTACCTATACAAGTTGCCAACACACAATTATTAAAATGCTTAGATTTCATTATTATTATTACTATTATTTAATAATTTTTCAATATTTCAATACAGTAGAGCATTTATACGTACATTTCGGACGAAATAATTTCTAAAAAGAACCTCCCTAGTTCCAAAAACCAAAATGTGTTACGAGAAATTTATATTTTATTTAAAATTAAACTAAAATTATGTCATTTAAAATGTTCCAATGCGTTTGCGATATTAATATTTAAAATTTCACTACAAAGAAGATGCTTTCAAAAAAAAAAAAAATTTTGATTCAAAAATTTTTGATTTTGACTTTTGTTTGGTAGAAGTGACTTCATCTGAACTCGGAATGGCTATAGTCGTTCAATTAATGGATATTAAATCATTACAGGTACATCGTTCCCAAGGACTGTATTCCTAACTATATATGATATCAGTACTGCAGGGTTTATAGTCGTCTTTTAATTTGTCCGTTATCTACTGTGCGAATAAAAATATTTTAATATGGACAATGAAGAAAATTTGTTATTATTAAATCTTTTTTCATTATAAAAAATATTTTTAATTAGATTAACAACTTTATTTGTTTAAGAATCAATTAAAATTACAAAATGATATGATTTATATATTAAAACGATAAACAATATAGTGTACGTTAACTCTCAAAGTCTTAACAAATTATATTGTCATTGTATGAAGCTAATGAATTATATGTACATATACAATTATTATACATATTATGCTGTTAAAATTTAAATATGTAAAAACTATCGGCCTTATATTATATTATACGCGAGCGCATTCATAATTCAAATTCGGTTAATTATATTATGTATATAGGAATAACTTTCTAGTTTCAATGTGTGCTTCATTGTTCATCAAATATACCAAACATTTTTCGAGTGATAAATCTTTTTTTTAAACCTTTTTTTTAACATTTCATTTCAATTTAAAAAAAATGAAATCATAATTAAATTAATTAATCATCATTATTGCTTAAAGGCTAAAATAAAACAACTGTCCTATTATTATTTTTCAACTTTTTATCCTATATATATATATATTATATATTATATATAATATATGAACGGCGAACTATTATAATATATTTAAATCAATTCAAATTACTTAATCTTTTAATATAATATATAGCAATATTATAAATCGATTTTTTTTATAATGTATAATATAGGTACTATAATGATGACATAATGTATAATTATACAATATATATACCTATACTATATACGACACTGGCCACAAACACGAATGTTATCCTTATCATCGAGTGTTATACTTAAATAAACGTGTACCTAGTTTCATTCTATTTGAAATAATAATTTTGCGTCATAATACTCGTACACTATACCTTGGGCCTATTTATACATATTACATTGTTATTTATATTATGATAAATACGTAGGTACGGGTTTTAACGCCAATAAGGCATTGTTATTGCGATTCATTCATACAATCGTGTGAGTATATAGGTATATAATATAATGTATATAATGAGATGTGAGGAAGTTGTAAGCACGAATTTCAGAAAAAAAAAATCGTACACGTCGACAGTGAATGCGATTTCACGTTCTATACGTACTTACGTGTGCGCACTTGTTGTTTGCATATATTATTATAATAATTATTTATATAATAATAGTATAATAAAACCGTGTACTCGTATATAGATAATAAAATATTGTTCTTCGACGATGGCCGACGCGACGCTTATATAGGCTATAAAACTCGAACAAAATTGAGACGCGTTATCAGTTTATTTCCATCGACGTTACGTTATTGATTTAAATAATTTAATATTTTTAAAACGGGCCGAATTTATCTATATTAATCGATAGAAACTATATAATGATAAAACATAGTGATAAGTTAAACTTTTATTACGATCCTTGAAATATATAAAAAATTAATATAAAAAAAAAAAGAAAAAAAAAGAGAGACCTCGTACGCATCAGTTAAGACGATTCGCACAAAATGACTAATTATTTTAACTTTAAGGCGTACGCGAAATTGTAATTATTATTTTCAAATGAAATTATATTACATCTAAAGAAAAATTACAAAACGTAGCGATTATAATACGAGTATAATATATTTATGAAATCGTAAATTATATATAGTTATAAATATGTATTACAATTATTGCATTTTGAACACGTAAGTGTAATTTGATTTTAAATTTAACGACACAATATTTCACTACTCACTTCCGTATAAAAATAAGCCAAACATTATAAACTCTATATTTTATATTATATATATAACACGTATATATGAATACATAAAGGGGAATGATTTTTAAACAAATATAATAAAATCGAATTCGAATTATGAATTTTTTAAAATATTTATAGACATAATAATATTATTGTATAACGTTGGGGGAATACACAAAAAAAAAAAAAAAAAAAAATCACGCTGTATTATTATTATATTCGTACATAATATTTCAACAAAGGCGAAACCGTGATATAGTGTTGTTCCATTCGATAATGAATCGCGTATACGAATACAATAATAACATTTAAATACAATTTTAGATTTGAAGCCAAGCGTGAAATGTATCGGTTTTACAATGATGTGTGTCTTTTTTTTGTTTTTACGTGTGAAGACCCTTTTACTACCCGAAATAATGCTTTGATTTTCACGAATAGCATATGTTTACGATTGAAAAGTGGATGTAGTTGGTACTACATACTAGTTGATTCAGGTCATTTTTTGAATTTCTCAAAATTGACCCTATGCGATAAAAGAAACGACAAAAAAAAAATGATGGAAAAACGGCATTATTCACGAAAACTGAAATTTCGACGAATTCGATTTCAATATTTCACGATAACTAAAGCAATTTTGAAGTTTGAGACGTGAAAATTTTTTTGGGTGGTAAACCGTTACGTTAATTTTTCAACAAAATATAGAACTTTGAATATTTCGTAAAATTCTCGTTTTTATGTATATAATGTTTAATATAAAATTGGCAATTTTGGGCATTAAGGTCTGAAAATTTTACTGAAGTATACTTTCATATTACTCAGGCGCGGATCCAAGGGGGGGGGCTATGGGGCTTTAGCCCCCCCCTTTGGACGTGTTATATGTTTTGTAGGCATGTAATTATTACTTAATAGATATGTCTTAATATTAATACTAAATTTAAAATGTAAATATAATTATTGCTGATAAGCGATAAGTGATATTGCTATCAAATGTTATCAATGAAATGTATAGAAATTATCAGTAATAATCATTCGATACCTACGATTTCAAGTTAATAACGAACTTTTTTAATTGAATTAAAAATAAAAAAATCGTTTATTTAGTGTTTCATATTAACAAAGCGTAATTTTATAATATTATATCTGAACACGTTACACGTATAATATGGAAGAAAAGAAAAGGAAAACAAAACCTATATTTTCATATTTTCACAAACAACCGAAAGAAAATGAGGAAGAATCTATTGGAAAAGTAGTAAGTATTTATTAATTAATATTATAAAAAAATAACTAAGCAATAATTATTAAACTATTAACTAAGTGGATATATAAATAAAATATTAAAACTAAAATTAAAGTTGTTTAGTTTATGCGTTTACAACACTTTTTAAATAACACGTTATACGATGAAATAATAATTAATTCTCGTGGCGCGATGGTGTATTCCTTACAAATCGAACTAGAATAACGGAGTTCAAAACTTTTGTAATAAAAAAATTTTTTTTTCATATTTTAGATATAATTATTGTAATATAACTCTTTCTATAAAATACGATTGATGTTACATTTGATTTAAGCACGTTTTTCTTTTTAGCTTAATCAAGGAGAAGAGGAAAATCCAAAATCAGCATTAACTGAAATTACAGAAGATATAGAATTAATTCAAAATGAAACGAGTTCTCTTAAAATTAATGATCAATTGGTAATGTTAAATATTAATATTTCTTAAATCTGAATACTTTTATCTATCTCTTTAATTTATTTGATTATTTGATATTAAATTTAGCAGTTGAATGTGAATGCTTATGATATTGGTTTATGTCTTAATAAACAACTTGATGATGAAAACAAATTAATGTTCTTAAAAAATACATGGACACCAATGCATGGGTTCGTTTTTCCAATTGTAAAACAAGGAAAGCAGAATAGAAGTTTTCAAAGAGAATGGTTGAACATGTTCAAATGGTTAGCTTATAGTGATTTTAAAAAAGGCGGTTTTTGTAAATATTGTGTACTTTTTCAGCCAAGTGGTGGTGGTCAAGGTTGTCAGGTAATAATTATTTTATAAAATTATCACAATTTAATATTTATACAAAAGTTATGCTTTTTTTTCAGCCATTGAAAGGTTTGGTAACTGAACCATTCATAAATTTTAAAAAGGGAATAGAATTATTGAAAATTCATGGTTTGACAAATTACCATAAACTTTGTACTGAAAAAGGATCTTCATTCATTCAAAATTATAATACAGGTGGATCAAAGTTTATAAATAATATTCTTTGTGATAAAACTAAGTCAATAGTGGAAGCTAATAGAAAACGGTTAACTTCAATTATCAAAACTATAATATTTTGTGGTCATAACAATTTCTCTCTAAGAGGACACAGAGACGATGGGATTCTTGACACTGAATCATCAATAACAGGAAAAGAAGGAGTTTTTAGAAGTCTTTTAGCATTTCGCATAGACTCTGGTGACAACATTTTAAAGGACCATATGAAATCGTGTGGTAAAAGTTCAACCATGATTAGCAAAACAATACAAAATGAAATAATTCATGTTTTGCATCAAGTAATTACCGACAGCATTGTAAAAAATATAAAAAAAAATGTTTTTTTTTCAATTATTTGCGATGAAACGACAGATGTCAGCACTAAAGAACAACTATCATTTTCTATTAGGTATGTTTTTATTTATAGGTACAATCAAAATTTTCATATTAAAATAATCATTTTTTACTTTTGTTTCTAGATATGTTGATATGGATAAATTACAGATTAAAGAGGAATTCCTGGGATTTATAGAATTAAGTTCAAGTACTGGAATAGCTATAAAAAATGAAATTTTAAAACAAATGAAAAACTTTGGTTTGAGTTTAGGTCAGGTTCGTGGTCAAGGATATGATGGAGGCTCTAATATGTCTGGTCGATTTAATGGCGTCCAAGCTTTAATTCTTGAAGAACAACCTTTAGCTGTTTATACACATTGTTTTAGTCATGGCTTAAATTTGTGCATTTCAAAAGTTTGTGAACTATCTTCTATTAGAAATATGGTTGGGATTGTAGGCTCCGTTTCAAATTTTTTATCTTCCTCAGCTAAACGCAATAAAATATTGTTAGATGCCATTGAAGATACTGACAATGTGCCAGTGCCGAAAAAAACAAAATTAAAAGCCATGTGTACAACTCGTTGGGTAGAACGTCATGACTCAATTATTACTTTTCGTACACTTTTTCCATATATCGTGAATGCTCTTGATATAATCGAAGAAGAACTAGACCGTGAAATATCAACTAAAGCAGTAAGCTTCAATTCTTCCATAAAAAGAAGTGATTTTCTTGTCAGTTTGGAAATAGCTGCGAATCTGTTTTCATTCACTAAAGATTTAAGTATAAGACTACAAAGTCCACAACAAGACTTATCTAGTGCATTCTCACTCGTTAGAGAAGTAATCAAAATATTTGAAGAGAAAAGAAATAACGCAGATGAAGAATTTTTGAAATATTTTAAAAATGCAACTGAAGTTGCATCAACAATTGGGGAAGAAATACGAATTCCAAGAGTATGTGGTCGTCAAACAAAAAGATGCAATATTAAAACTTCAAATCCTGAAGAGTGGTTTAGAATAACTATTTTTATTCCCTTTATTGACCATTTTATTAAAGAGTTGAATTCAAGATTTAATGATAGGTTTAAAGATATTATCCCATTAGAAGGATTAATTCCTGTCTACAAAAATAAATACTCAATAGAAGACATTTTAAAAGCTGCATTAATATATAATGATGATATATCAGCAAATTCTGACCTAGAAATACAGGCTGAATTACAACTTTGGAAGGCAAAATGGGCCAACATAGAAAATCCAATGCCAAAAACTGCTATAGAAACATTGGTACATTGTGATATATTTTACCCAAACATTAAAATTTTACTTCAAATTTTTGCAACGATAACCATAACATCGGCAACAGCCGAAAGATCATTTTCTTCTTTACGACGGTTGAAAAATTATATGAGATCCTCTATGACAGAAGACAGGCTAAATGGGTTAGCAGTCCTTCATATTCACAAAGAAATATCAATTGACATCGATGATGTGATTAATAGATTTTCTCGACAAAAACAAAGGCGAATGAAAATTGAAGATTGGTCAAAAGACGAATAAACTTATTAAAATAATAATTATATTTTTAATTATTTACATCTATTTACTAAAATTATATTTTTTGTCTTTCTGTAAATAAAATTTAGCCCCCCCCATTTAATATTTCTAGATCCGCGCCTGATATTACTTATAACATCATATCAAAATATTAGAAAAATTCCAAGTGTCAATTTTTTTTTATAGCTATTTAAAGTTGAAATTTCAGTAAAATCAATATTTAAAGTATTTATACATATAATAATGGACTCTTCTTATTATATTTCAATATTTTATAATAATAATAAAGCTTAAAATAATACATTTTACTTAACTCAGTTCCAATTAATAATTGTGAATTATTATATTTACGATATTTTATTTTTATAGCTGTTTAAAGTATAGGTAATTAAGCAAGGGAAGGGATACTGATGTGAAAGGTGTAAAGAGGATATTATTGAATTTTGATTATAATTTGAATGCAATTATATTCGAAAAACGATTGTGAGCGAAGTACACTGTCAGATTTGGGAATTTAAGTGACTCATTTACGGGTTTTATGATAAAAAAATAATTTATATTGAACGTATAGAGACTGATAAATGTAAAAATTTTAATCGGTGCATATATTATCTGATGAACTTCGCTCAAAATCGTTTTCACGAATGTAATGATTTATCATTGCGTTCAAATTGTAATCAAAATGCAACACTATAGCCTCTTCCTTCCACACCGTATCCCTCCCTTGCTTTCTATATCCAAATTTCAAAACAAAATTTTTGTACGGCTGTAAACCGTGTTTCGATTTGTATATAATACTCGTTAGAAATAATGTTAGAATAAATTATGGTAATCGCGTCTTTTAAAATATATCCGAGAAAGTTATTATATTCTTATTCGTTTTTTTTTTTAATTCGTATATAAAATATAAATATTATTTCCCTTATCTATACTCCTTTCTACTGCGATATAAAAAAAATTAACGCGCGTACAAAAAAATTTACATAAAAAAATTACACGATTGATATTATTCCGAAAATTTCGAAATATTTATATCGGTTAGGTTAAACGGTCGGATATATTTTATTATGTATTATAAATATTATAAAATGTATATATAATATAATATATACGAATAGCAGCCTAAGGGTATAGCGTAATAATTTGAAAAATTGTACACGCTTCGTGTAAAACGTATACCGAAAGGTCAAAATATTATTATCACAAAAAAAAAAAAAAAAAAAAAGAAAATATATATATAAAAATATAATCACACGTTAATAAGAATAACGAGGAAATTTTATATTATAATATATTTAGATACGTTTCATTCATAATTATTATAATATACACACGAAATGAATATATTTATTAGCTTGTAACGTGAAAAATTAAAAACTTACGTTTGGTCCGCCATTATTATATATTATATTTTTTACGACCCAATTATACTCGGGTATATTTTTATTGTATATTCGTGATGTTTTTTGAAACATTAATTATCTCCGATCCTCAATGGAAATCAATCGTTAAACGAGTTGTTAGTTTTTTTTTTAAATTTTTTATCGACGTTTAATTATTATAATTTAACGAATTAAAAATGCGTTTGTAATTTAAATAATTTAAATAATAATATATATATAACAATATTAACGCGTGCTCATCCTGTGTTTTGACTCGTGCGTTGTTTATATTATTTGTTATCATTCGTTGTTCAAACATGGTATAAGTATAGCAAAAAAAACTCTTTAGGTATCTGGTTTATGTTAAAAAACGATAACGTACTGAACTATATAAGCGTGTTAATTAAAACGTACGTATCGTTATTATTCATTTATTTTTTTTTTTTTTTTCACGAAAAAATTAAGTCTTTTCAACACTGCAGTTATTCGTACGTATATAATTTTGGAAACGAAACGAAATTCGTTCAAAACGTCGTGTATATAATGACGATTTAAAACGGTTTAATCAGCACGGTTACAAAACGAAAATCGACAGAAATAATACAAAACGATGAACTTCACATCCGAAACCGAGGTGATAATATTATATTATATTATATATTTTAATATACCAATTATGATGTGTGTGTCGTTAAAACAAAAGAGCCGTTCAAAAACGCGTTCCAGACGATTGTTTTAAGTTATTATACCGATAATATATTATGTTATAACGATATTATTTAAACGAAAAATCACCGTCACAACGGGCTAAATCAATGGGCTGTAATTAGACATTGTGAGAACGTTTTATACTCGAACTGATATATTATTATTATTATTATGTTGGCCCGAAGTCGGTGAAGTTCGGTAAAGCACAATGAGTATATTATATGGATAACTCGTAATGTACGAAAACGAACGATAATTCACGTTTTCACCGCAGCTAAAACGAGTCCGGCTATCGATTCGCAACGACGAATATTATATATTGCATCAGACAATATGTGATGACTGATGAGGTTATACGAGTATAATATTATCGTTTTTCCAACCGAGCGTTTCTTTTATTTTTTGTGTTTTTTCCTGTCCGATAACGTCTTAATACGATACGTTTCGAAGAGAAAAAAATAGCAAGATACTCCGTCCCCCCAAATCAAGCACTGTATAATATTACAGGGGCGTACCCAGGAATTTTATATAAGGGGAGTTCAAAAATTATATCGAATATTGTTATTTAATTAAATATATTACAAATTGTATAGTGTTATTTTTATATACGTATTTGTAAAAAATTTCGATTGGAGGAGTCAGGACCAGAAAACCCTCCCCCCTTGGGTACTCCCCTGTAATATTATATAAGAAATCATTCTAAAGTCTAAACCCTCCGACCGCATTCTTTCATTCTATAAACACTCGGACTGCGAACGTGATTAGGTACAATAATTATATATTATAATTTATAATATTTAAATAGTAAAGAAATAACGTGAAAAAAAAATCGTGTCCGATTATTGATGTTAATTATTCTTATTCGCACCCTTCCGGTGACCATCAGCCGAAATAAAAATGCCCAATGTATATAACATGGAGGTCTAGAAAATACGCCGTCAATTTGAACCACGATGAGGAGGACTTTCATCTTGGCGAAAGTGTCGAATAGAGCTGTTTTTCGCGTACATTATATTCGACGGGTTTCACGCTTTTTCACGTTATTTTCCGATTATGAATTTATAATATATTATAATTTATAATCTATTTTCGGTTTTACATCATTCGGATATTAAACGTTGATTACGGACATCGAAAATAATAACGAATCGCTCGATTATTTCTCTGGGATATTGTACAATATACCGCGATACCGCAGGAATACAGGATATTATAATATAATACGTTCTCGTGAGTGTTATATTTATATATCGTAACCGCGGTATTCTCGATTCCGGGAATAACGAATACCGCGGTCGTACCTATATAATAATATAATATTTATGTTATTAATATTATTATTATTATTATAAAGTACGTCGTGTCGGATAAACACGCGTCCGCAATAGCCAATGGGTACCGAGGACACGCCACTGACAGGTATATAGATGGCGAATAACGAACGCGCAATAGTCGTCGTGACGTCACCGATTGCCTGACACAACGTTATCGGACGCGTCCGGGTACACGGCGTAACGAGGCCAAGGTCGTGGAGTGGGCGTAGCAATGGGGGAGGGGAAATTTTTCGGGGGAAAGGGGTTAATCGAGACGAAACACGGAGGAGACGCAATAATTGATTAATGTTGTTATCAATCGGACGCACCGACCAAATTGATATCGTCATCGATTCGCCGTCTCAACCCTTCGGATATAATCAATACGATAATAATTATATAATATACTTATTATACATCATAATAATTATGTTCGTACTCACCGCTGAAGGACTGAAGGACGTCCGGACTTCCGCGGCAGGTGCGACGGCGGTCGATCATGGCGTCCTCGATCGAATTATCATCGCGGCCCCGTCGTGGTCCACCGGTCGAGTCGGACGCGACCGAGGTAAAAAAGTATAGATAAAAAAAAATAAATAAACGGCGGCCGATACGTGATAAGAGACAACTTCCGTACGGACTGTTATCACGATGCAAAGTTTTCGGCGCACCCGTATATTATTATTATTAATATTATTATTATTATTATTATTATCGAGTTCGCGTATAAGTATACGTGTTTTGTAGCGTATAATAAATAATAATAATCGTCGCGTCGGGCCGGACAAAGCACGAACTTTTCGAGTAAAGTCGGTCGTTATCAATCGCTTATACGGACATCAATATAATATTATTTTGTGTGGACACGCCACGAGTAGCTGTTGCTATGTCATATCGTGATAACGCGAGTCATACATATGTTATGTTATTATGTACATAGATATAATGTGTATGTATGTTTATATAATACATAAATAGGTATATAGCAATTTATTGACTGGCGCACGTCGTTCCGCGATCATATGACCGGGACGGATTTCGATTTACCGGCAGAGTGCGCCTCGGTCGTAACCTCGCCGAAAATACGCGGATGTGTAGAGTAGCGTTTCGCAATAATTTCGGCGTTTATTTATTTATTTTTTTTTTTTATATTCTTTTTCGTGTTCGCCCGAACGATAATAAAATATTAAATAATAAAATAATATCGCGTTATAGGCGCGCGCGCGCGCAGCTCAATCGGTCGGTTCGAACGCGGCGAAAGTCGTCCGGTCGTCCCCGTCGCGTTGAAGGAACAATATTTTAAATCCGATCGATTCGAATCGTATTGGCAACATCCCCACGAATTAAACGATCGTATGAATATTATTGCTTATAATATTATAAACGTCGATTGACTATTTCGTCGCGGCAGAACGATAAAAATGAATTTCATAAAATTCAATTTGAGATATTAAACTAAAAAATAAATTTATTTACGATTTTTTCCCCCAAAATCACTAGCTCGCCATTTTCCGGCTCACTGGTCAATTAATATTTTAATAACCATTCTCGGCATAGGAATACGAACATTTTTTTTATTATAAACTCGATCGATTTTTTCACGAGGCCAGTCCCTTTTTTCCTCGTATTCGTATCAAAAAGTTTCAAATTAGACACACCGCTAAAAAAAATGAAAAAAAAAAAAATATATATTAAAAATAAGTCGTTTTCATCTGTAAAGACGTAACTTTTTTTTTATTTTCATATCTCCGCGGTCGTCTTCGCGATAATTATCTGGTCCGTTCGATAATATTCCAGCGAGACGCATTGGCGACGTGCACACAGATGGATTATGGACTTTGGAATAAAAATCGTTTTCAACAAATTACTTAATTACATACCCGTATATATTTTATAATATTCCAACAATTATAAAATCTATTCGTCATTTATACCGACTGGCGTATTGGCGTATTGCTGTATAGATTTCGCATGGAAATTCGGTATAAAAATTTCGTAAAATTATGTCCTTTAAAAGACGATCTGCAGAAAAAATGTGTGATAATTTATGGCCAGTCGGTGTCCAAATTTATCGTATAATTAAGTCTTCGGCGAAGCGGCAAAAATAAATATTCTCTCGACGTGGGCAAAACGAAAACGAAACGAAATTATTAAAATATGATAAAAAACGAAAATATTATGAATTACATATGATTTTTTTTATAAACGACCTAAAAATGTACGTTATAAAAACACGTCATCACAATGTAAAAATAGAACGTTTTAAACTCGTCGATAACTCTTTTTTATATATTATATTATATAAACTTTAAAAGCACGAGACAATAATTTAAATATTATGCTTGAAATTCTAATTCGATATGAATTTTAGAGCGATTAAGAATTTACGTCTTGAAAAATGGGATATAAATATTTTTTTTTCACGCGTATATATTTTCAAGTATAATATTAATTTAATACTAATAATGACTTCTGGGGACGTATTTTATCATTTAATCTCATCCCTGATTGGCGAGATAAACGATTAGATAAAATAATCAGTTGAAAAATCCTTCGAAAGATTACATCTCTATATATTACGTATACCTATATGCTATATATTATGGTGACCAGACGTACTTTTTTCGTAGGACAGTTCTCTTTTTGATATACATTGTCCTATATGGGTGCCTTAATAATAGTGATAAGTACGTGAAATTGTACTATTTTTTTTTCTAAATATGAGCTAATTATAGATATGTTAGTTTGATTTCATTTATATTTTATGGTTTCTATACCTAATGATGTATTCTAAATATTGACGAGTGACCGATAACGGCGTCACAGCTGGAGGATCTCGGCCTGTTTGACGAAATTCGAATAATAACGATCAGAAAAAAAAATGAAGTACCTAATCTAATAATAATAATAATAATAATAATAATAATAATAATAATAATAATAATAATAAAAAAATTATATAGATGAAGATAATATGGGCAAAACGGCGGTAAAAAAATATACACATTGGACAATTATGAGTTATTTAACAGAGGTGGAGCTACGTTTTAAAATGTACTTTTTTATACCATGGTCACCATATACGTATATATATATATATATATATATAAATTATTATTATTATTATTATTTGTTGATTTAATGCGTTCTGTCGTAATTTTTAAACATGTTATAATTATAATAATTTATATTGCGCAGTTTAAATATATATAATTATTTCAATACCTAATTTGTACGGTGTATAAGATGAATTAGGTATATATTATAATACGGTGTATTAGGTATACCTATAACGTCGTTTTTGCCGCTGTGTTATTACTCGTATATCGTTTTATTAACACGTTATACACGTGCGCGCGGATTTTTAATTTTTACAATCTAATATTACGCTCGGTTATAGAATTTTAGAAATTTCGAACGAATTTAATAGAAATGAAAAAAAAAACTGGTTTCGATTCGTTAAAAAACGTATTATTATTTTATTACACCGTTTTAACCAGGATTTTCGAAATAACGATGATGATATACACACACTTGTAATTATAATATCGTACTCTTATACCGCCGGAGGACATAAGAAATACACTGCCCAATCGTCATCACCGTTCGCGAAGAGGAAGACTACTCGTAATTTATCGGACAAAAAATATTACACACACACACGATCTCGTGTCGTACGCGATTGTATAAATAATTCATGCGATTTATCGTATAATTATTATTTTAATGTGTGTTTTTTATTTATTTTTTTTTATTTCTGCGATTAGAGCGTACGTGTTATATGGAAAAAAAAATGATCGACGACCAAAGATTTGATGTGAACACAGCGCAAACTGTGTTGAATCCGTTTCTGCAGTAGGTTGTACTGTTGTAGGTACACTCCCGCGGTCGTATTATAATAACATGAAATAATTTTATAACGTGTTTCGAAATCGAGTTAAAATTCCAACGGAATGTGTGAGTATAAGTATAGGATAAATGACGAACTCGAATTTTTATTAGTATATTTTCCGCGTTACATTACCGAAACTTCGTTCCAGTTTACAGTTATGGATTAAGGTGTATGCGCGTGTATAGACCACAAACGTGGTTATAGTGGTAATGTAAAAAATATTAATAATAGTTTGACGTTATTCGAACAAAGAAATATATACGTGTATATGTATAGGTAGTATTTATTTTAAAATTCGTTGTTCGTTTGTGGTATTATATAAAAAAAAAATATCGTACCGTACCGATTTATGTTAAATTTTATATCTATTCCACGAGCTAGATTTAGGCACCCGTATAATTTTTTTAAAACCAATGTGGAAAATTTTCATTGGAACGGTTCGAATAATTAAAAGAAAAAATAAATTGTAAAGTCGACAATCGGTCAAATTTATACTAAGCAAATAAGTATATAATTATTATGATACTATAGCAGATTCACAAATTTGAAAAATAATTTAAATAATCTTTCGTTCCGACTGTTAATAATTAATTTAAAATAATTGTATATTTATATTTTATTTTGATTACCGAACGAATCGATTTGATCGTCGTGAAAATGTGTATAAATTACAATTGATAACGTTAATATTATTATCATTATCTATTATAGTTATTAATTTTACGCGCGTGCGCTTAAATATTTTATCGTACGCATCAGCGCATCGCAATAATATAATATTATTATTATTTTGTTATTATATTATAATAATACGTATGCATGCGTTTCACGGTATGCGCACGTGAGTATAAGGCTGCTATTTATAATTTTTTTTTTCATTTTATAGCGTTTTCCATAAAATAAAAAAAATAAAATAATAATGCGCATTAAACGTACGGGGCAGTAAATATAACGATAAATTATTAATCGAGATATAATAACGGTAAAAAGGACGATTATAAATAATATTTGAACTCTTTGGTCCAAAAAAAATTCAAACATACATATTACATAAAAGTAATATATATAAGTTATAAAACGTTGTACGACTGTGTTTAGTACTGAAGATGATAACATCGTTGTCGAAATACGTATTTACTAAAATAATAATAAAGTAAATTTTTTGTGGACTTGGGGTTTTTTTTTTTATTTATTTATTAATTATTTAAAACGTTTATAATATATTATTAATTATCACGCGTATTATAACGTCTTTGGTTTATCGATTATTTCTTCACCGCCCCAAGTACATTGTATGAACGCGGGAATTCAAACTTTAAATTAACTTTGTATTCTACATATATAATATAACATATTACATATATATCAAATTTACGAGGATAGAAAAATTTTTGATAAAAGTTCGAACTCGACGTTTTGAAAATTTTGTATTTTGATGCTCGACGCCGGTTAGGCTAACGGACGTGAATAATATTATTATCATACGAGAGAAAGTCGCGGAAAGGGCGTAAATAAATCTATACAGTAATTACTGTATATAATGCGTTATGTAAAGGGGAAATTGATGGGAATTTTTTTTTATCATTTTTATTTAAAAATTAACGTGAATCACCACGTGGCGTAAGCCGTGTTACCAAGATACTATAAATAGTAGTCACGCAACTGGGCATTATTATTAAATATTTTTATCAATATTTGAAAAAAAAAAACAGAAAAATCCTTTTCCAGCATATTATCCGTACACGTAATTATTCAACTCTATAATCATATTTTTCGGTCGTATATTATTATAATACATTATAAATTTTTAATATATTTTTCTAATAGGTACATCGTACATCGCAAAGTATATACGCGTGTTCGTCCACTTAAAATATATAATTATATTATGATAAAAATTAAAAATTATATTATCGTTATCAAAATATAATTATATGTATATACGTATAGTAGGCGTGCGGATTAAGATTAAAAATCATACGACATTGTTGTGTCTTAATAATAAAAATTATGTACGTCATCACAATAACAATAATATATTGTATATACGTAAATAATTGACGTGTCTTACGAAAATTTCAATTTTAATATTATTATTTTTTATATCGTATTTGTGAAAATTTTAATAATATAATATAATAAATAAATTATTTTTCATCGACTACATTAAGACGCGATCGACTTTCGATTTTAAATATTAAATAAATGTAAAAAGTTTTTCGCGCCAGTTTTATTAACTATACGTAAAAATAACATAACATAAACATTCAATACGTATTATTTTGCAAAAGTCTTTAAATTTCATTTTGAAATTAAAATATTTCCAATAATCAATATACTAACCAAATTTCCAAGTATGTAACCCAAATGAAGTAACCTTTATATTTACTAATGGGTAATGTCATCACTTTACTTTCACCACATTTTATATATACGTCTAAAATTAATAAAACTTATCATTTACAGGACTTAAAATAATGATAATGATAAAAAAATATTCAGATTCAAATTTAATATTATTAATATTATAATACGTTTTTTTTTTTCGTTGGACGGAAAAATATACCAAAGAGTACTTAACTATTTGAATGGAAAATTTTAATTTGAAGATACCAATTAAAAAAAAAAAAGTAGTATTATTATTGTTTAAACAATATTGTAACGAACATCATTAAAAATAAATTTTGTATTTTGTCCGATGGAGTAAAATAATATAAATATAATATTATATTTTCGAAATTTCGCGGATTGTAAGTACCTAATTACAATATTTCAGATGTACGAGTTATTACCCAATTGGGGAAATGTGGCGTTTGAAACCCATCTGCGCCTGTAACGATTCAAATATGAGATTATTGTTATCAAACCATTCGCCAAATATTTATCTCTTATTGTATCGACATTTTATTTACATTATTTGTTTTTTCGCGCGTTTTCATATTATAATATTTTTGCTGGGTACGTTTTATAAGCCGTAATTATTATTTAATTTTTCAACTAAACATGTTGTTCGCTCGTTTACATTTTTTTTTTTCGCAAATTTAATTAACTTTGACGTGTAATATTTACTTAAATTCGATTATTTTTATACCCGTTCCGTTTTTAATATTCAATTTTTAACAAAAAATAATATCGGATAACGCCGCACTACCCACACTATTTTCTACATATTATATATGATTATTTCAATCAGTTATGTTCTGTCCACGTATACTGTATACATAAATTCCGAAGGGTGGATTTAATATTAATTGTAATCGCATAAAAAATATATATTATTGGGGGGTGTTTACCTATACGAGGATTTAATGTCGCCCAAATACATTTTTTTCTTCTAAATTTAGAATATATATATCGTTATCAAAATATACTTTAAATTTATTACGAATAGACACTTAAAGAAATACAATAATTAGTTTTATCTATTAATGGAGCAAAATGAACGCGGGTAATAGTACCATTAATGGTTGTTTTTTTATAATACGAGCATCAGTTTTTTTAGTTTTTTTTAGGTGGGCCGCACTTTCTTATATATTCAGCGGTCATGATAGGTATATTATAATATAATCAATCGATGGCTTTTATTTAGAAATACGCGTATATAACATAATAACGTTATTATGATGCGACCGATCGTTGTTTGTGGCGAACTGGCGACGACGCGGCTTAGACGTGCAGACTTAACCTTATAAGCCCGCGATGACGACAATAATAATATGACGTAGGTAGTATTTTTCGTTTTTTCCAAAGTACGAGTATGTATACGGCGTAAAAAATTGAAAACGCGATTTTTTCGAGATTAAAAAAGTACAATAGTGTTATTAATTTATTATATAATATATATTATATTATATAGTGGCGGGAATAAAAATCAAAAACAACAATATTAAATGTATATAATAATGACGTCCGCGTGCGTTCTTTATTCGTCAAAATAAACATTGAATAATCGTCAGACCGCGACTATTCCGTCGTCAACAAAACAATTAGCTGTATATTTATAGAACGTGTAAATATATACGATGTGTTAATATTTGTTGTCGGAACGTGCACGATGTCATCGTACGATTTGTCATCGACGTCTAAATAACATATTAGATTCTAAAGGGCGCAACGCCACGCGTACGACAAAATGTCGCACGCGGAATTAAAATAATATCGTGGTACGTTCGGGTTGAATTTAGAGTTAAAACAGCTGTTTTTTTCCCCGATTATTTCCTTCAAAACGTACATTTCAAGAAATGTCACGGGGCGCGTTTCTTTTTTTTTTTTTTTTACTGGAATAGGCGTAACTTCAATTATTAAATATATGCTAGGTCAAATTGAATTATTATTATTTATATAATCTTACTCGTAAATAATGCTACCACTTATACGGTTATGACTATCGAGACACCTTCCAAGTTAAATTTTATGTCCGATGTCCGAATATGAAATTATGAAGACGACTACACGAGGGAACATATTTTATACTCCCTAGAATTTCTAAATCGAATGATCAAAAGAAATAAAATTGGAAAATTAAAGTTGAAAATAATAATTCATAATTTGTGCCCCTCCGAGTTATACCGGAAAATTAAACGTTCAATTTTTTTTTTTTTTTTTTTTTTTAAATTATTCAATAATAAAGATGCAGATTGCAAGACCAATTAATATAACCTTGGTTATATACGGGTTACCGCGTATAATGTTATGATAATATGGAAAACCAATCCCGTTGAAAAAGAAATTAAAAATTTAAGTATCATTATATTTCTTAATATTGGCATTGCCTCGACGAGAAACCTTCGTCCTCGTTGACACGTACATTTTTCAATATAACACATTAATACAATAATAATATAATATACAAATAGAGATCAATGTTCGCATTATTTTTCAACAACACATTACGATAATAATAATAATAATAATAATAATAATAAT
>JAIUCT010000007.1:24231879-24247997 GCA_021307375.1 Tetraneura akinire | reverse complement strand
ATTGGTGACCTATAGTACGAAACACGCGAAAAGGAGTTATTTGTGTAATAATAATGTCGATCGCGAACGTAATACAAAATGACGAAAACGGGGATAATTCCAACGTTAGTGCCGCGAGAATGTTTAAAATACCGGCGTTTTGGCGTGCAAACCCGGAATTATGGTTCAAGCAAATCGAGTCCCAATTTATTACTATGCGGATTACGGCCGACGCCACAAGATATCATCACGTTGTGGCATCAATCGAAGGCGAGGTATTACAACAGGTTAGTGACATTATTATTTCTCCTCCCTCGATAAATATGTACGAGACGCTTAAAAAAAGAATAATAGAACGTTATTCCGAATCCGAAGAGCTACGCTTAAAAAAACTATTGAGCGCAATAGAATTAGGAGACCAACGTCCATCGCATTTGTTGTTGGAAATGAAAGAACTCGCGTCGGGAAAAGTAAGCGACGATTTACTTAAAACGTTATGGCTACAACGACTACCTACTCAGGTCAAAGTTATTTTAGCGGCAAGCGACGATACCGTGACAAACCTCGCGCACATGGCCGATAAAATAATTGAGGTAGCCGATCTTAAAAACAATTACGGAAATATTTCGAGCACAGAGAACGTAGTAACTCGTTCTACTACACGTTCTGTAGAAACCGAGAGTTCGCAATTTACAAGACTTGAAAAACAAATCGCTGCGCTCTCGATGAAAGTCGAGAGATTAACACGTGAGAATAGAACCAATAGGGAACGATCGCGCTCGCGGGGAAAACGTCCTACGTCAAATATATCGCGTGATAAACCTAAACACGAGTTTTTTTGGTATCATTTCAAGTACGGCGACGATGCAACAAAATGCAAAGAGCCGTGCAAATTTCATTCAGGTTCGGAAAACTAAATCGCTTTGTCGGCGAGACGGCCGCCATCAAAGTATTTCGTTCACGCCGTCTATTCGTTACGGATATAAAATCAAAACACGAGTTTCTCATTGATACTGGCGCCGATTTTTCAGTGTGGCCGGCCAACCCGTATCAAAGACGCCACAGCAAGTGTAATAATAAAATATTATTATTCGCCGCAAACGGTTCGGTTATTAAAACTTACGACGAGAAAGTAATGTCGTTAGATCTTGGTCTACGTCGTCCATTTAACTGGCCATTCATTATCGCCGCAGTACAGAAACCCATAATAGGCGCAGATTTTCTTCATCATTTCGCTCTTATGGTTGACTTAAAAAACGCTCGCTTAGTCGACGAAAATACGAAATTATTTACCGTAGGAAAAGTAATGAATACACCGTCCACGGGTATTAGTGCTTTTAACGAAAATACGAAATATCAATTACTGATAAAAAAATATCCACGGTTAATACGAACATTTATGTCGCAAGCAGAAATTAAACACTCGGTAACACACCATATTATTACACAAGGCCCACCATTATTTTCACGTCCAAGACGATTACCTCCTGATCGATTAGATATTGCAAAAAAAGAATTTGCCTTTATGATGGAACAAGGTATATGCCGTCCGTCGAAAAGCCCTTGGGCCAGCCCACTGCAAATGGTTAAAAAAAAAGATGGAAATTGGAGACCGTGCGGGGACTATCGACGATTAAATGCCGCCACGCTCCCCGATAGATATCCTATTCCGCATTTACAGGACGTTACACAACGACTGTATAATAAAAATATTTTTTCTAAAATCGATCTCGTTAAGGCATATAACCATATACCAGTTGAACCAACGGATATTCCAAAAACGGCAATAACCACACCTTTTGGTTTATTTGAATTTGTTTTAATGCCATTCGGTCTTAAGAACGCGGCACAAACATTTCAGCGTTTTATACACGGAGTGGTGAGAGACCTCGATTTTTGTGAGGCTTACCTAGACGATATTTTAATTGCTTCCACGTCAGAACAAGAACACTATGATCATTTAAATATATTATTTAAAAGGCTCGATGATAATGGCATCGTTATTAACCCGAGCAAGTGTTTATTTGGACAGAAAGAAATTGTGTTTTTAGGACACATTGTTTCCGGTGCAGGATTAAAACCTAATCCTGAAAAAACACAGGCGATTGAGAATTTTCCACGTCCAAAAACAATACAAGAATTACGACGTTTCCTGGCAATGTGTAATTTTTACCGACGATGCATTCCAAAAGCAGCAGACACGCAAGCACCTCTTCACGAGTTCTTTAAAAATAGCAAAAAAAACGATAAGACGCCGGTAAATTGGAACGAAGATGCAATTAACGCATTTGAGAAAACAAAAAGCGATTTAAGAAATGCTGCGATACTACAATATCCAAATTCTATGGCGGAAATACAGCTGTGTACGGACGCGTCAGACGTAGCAATTGGCGCCGTAATCGAACAACGAGTAAATCAAGTTTGGCAACCACTTTCTTTTTTTTCAAAGAAATTAAATAATGCTCAGAAACTATACAGTGCTTATGATCGGGAATTATTGGCTATATTCGAAGCCGTTAGGTATTTCCGTCATTTATTAGAAGGCCGTTGTTTTCGAATTCTAACTGATCATAAACCGTTAGTTTTCGCATTCAGGCAAAACTCAGATAAAACACCGCCACGACGGGCAAGACAATTAGACTTTATCAGTCAATTTACTACGGACATTCGATATATCTCAGGACCGAAAAATGTCGTAGCAGATACACTATCTAGAATCGATTCTATTCACACACCGCCGTCATTAGATTACGAAAAATTGGCGCAATTACAAATGAACGACACTGAATTGTTAACTTTTTTAAAAAATAACCAATCTTCATTAAAACTAAAACAGGTTGATATGCCTACGGCAGGAATCAAAATTTATTGTGATATATCAACCGGGCAATCTCGCCCGTACTTAGTCGGAGAATTTCGTCGACAAATATTTAATTGTTTACATGGTCTTTCACATCCAGGAATACGCGCAACTGTCAAACTAATTAAAAGTAGATTTATCTGGCCGTCAATAAGTAAAGATTGTACAAATTGGGCACGTGCATGTATAGATTGTCAGAAGTCGAAAATCGGTCGACATGTAGTTAGTCCAAATGGTATATTTAGACCACCTGAGGAACGTTTCAGCCACGTCCACGTTGATTTAGTGGGACCGTTACCTACGTCACACGGATTTACATACTGTCTTACGGCAATAGATCGTTTTACACGATGGCCGGAAGTATTTCCACTGACAGATATCACAGCGGAAACAATAGCACAATCTCTTTACGAAGGATGGATTTCTCGATATGGCGTCCCACACAAAATAACAACGGATCAAGGACGACAGTTTGAAGCGACATTATTCAAAGCTACATCAAATATATTAGGGTTCAAAAGGATACGGACTACAGCGTACCACCCAGCAGCTAACGGCCTGGTAGAACGTTTTCACAGAGTATTGAAAACAGCAATAAAATGTTACGACACTCAACGTTGGACAGAAGTCCTACCGTCCGTTTTATTGGGCTTACGAGCTACTGTTAAGGAAGATTTGAACGCTACACCAGCGGAAATGGTCTTCGGTACGACGTTAAGACTACCTAATGAATTTTTCGAACCTGCAAGTAACGAAATGAACACATTTTCATTTATAACAAAATTTAAAAAATCAATGGATATTTTACGTCCAGTAATTACATCTAATCACTCTAATAAAGCTATTTTCGTTCATAAAGCATTGTCATCGTGTCCAAGTGTATTCGTACGCGTTGATCGCGTTAAAGGTCCATTGGAACGACCGTATGAGGGACCGTACAAAGTCATAACCAGACTAGAGAAAAACTACCTGCTCCAAATTAAGCAAAAACAAGTTATAATCTCCATAGACAGACTGAAACCATGTTTTACAGAGAACATACAAGAACAAACTCAAACCACGACAAACGAACACGAACCCAATCTAGAGCTACATAAGACACAAAGGTCGAGAGTGGGACGTATAATTCGTCTCCCAGTAAGGTTCCAATGACGCTATCACTGGAAGGGGGCTAGATGTGGGGAAATTCACTTTTCGAATTGAACATGTATGTCGTATTAAATATTAGTATTAATAACATATTTAATTAGTATATGGTGGGAAATTACTCTTTTCGATAATAATCGAATGTTATATTTTTCGCTTGTAACACATCCGATTAGTCCCGACATCGCGGCGTCTCTAGTCGGTTGTGATTGTGATTGTGTACAGTATTTATATAAATTCTTGTAAGATATTACGCGTTATTTAATGTTCAATCGTATTATTAAATATTATATTTTCTTTTTTTATAATTTGTAATTATTCATCTTTAATGTTATTTTTTTTACATATTATTAGTTTACGTGGAAATATATATATATAAAATATACTTAACCGTATTCAGTATAATCTAATAAATTATTATTATATATTTATATATTGTGAGTTGAAACTACAAACCACAAATTATATCATGTTGTGTATCATCAAACATTAACTTGGACACATATTATATAAGGAACCAATAAGAGCCAAGGGAGTAACAAAGGTATAAATAGAAATGGGAGAAGTCACCCTGCTGTAAAATTTAAACAATTTGAAACAGATCCATCTAATTATCATCAAAAAATTTATCTTGTATAATTATTTATCTAGATAAGTTAAATTTTTATCTTAAATAAATACTTAGATAACTTATATTTATTTATCTAGATATAGATAAAAGATAAAAAAATAATTATCTAGATAATTTATCCAGATAAATTTATCTAGATAAGTTCTAACACTGAATACGAGGCGTTAAAGTCAAATCAAGAATATATTATTCTCGTCCATCGACGCATAACACGAATATATTAAAAAATCAATTTCGAACAGAAATATATACGCAGGGTTTGTAAAAGTAAATGTCATTAAGTCAATTTAAACCTAATTTATTGATTATATCGGATGATATTACGATCAATATATTTACTTATATTTACCGGTATATATTTTTTGTTCGTATATTTTGTTTAATCCATAAATGTGACGTTATATATTAAATTATATGTTACAAAAAGAAGTGTTCAAATTTCAAATATTTATTATCATTTTTTTTTCTCTGCTTTATACTTATTATTATTTTTTGACCGACTACATAATATTAAATATTTCATATAGTAGGTATTGTCACAAATAATATTTCGCGTCGTATTAATTACGAATATTATTTTGATTTTTGAACGTAACAATAAACATCGTGACATTTACGATCCTATTGAAATTGTAATAATATTCCACATATTAATAATATTATAATTTTTATTTTCACGTAATTGACATTGGTCATTTCGACATCAACATATTATTATTATTATTAAATATATGGGAATTTGTAACGTTAAATTATAATATAATATGTGTTTATAAATTATGTTTACTCGACGAATGTCTATTTTTTTTTCAATGCGTCCTTCGATACGCTTCGATCATTATTATAATAATTAAAAATGAATATATTAAATTTATGCATTGATAACGATAATAAATTAATAACTATAATATGTATTTTAAAATTTTATTACAAATAAAAATATTTTTTCAATAAAAACACGTATTCGTCGAGAGTAATTATATAATAAAAGTTATATATTCCATTTCACTATATGTACCTATCTATTTGTTTTTAGGTTACGGTGTCCATTACGTTCATGTCGATATTAAATTTTCATATTTTGGGTATTTTTAATATATTACTATTTAATAAATATACGAGGGGATAATATATTATTTATTTTGACCCTTTGACGTGTTATTCGTTCGTCCATCGATCCTCTGTAAAATTATACCTGACGTTTGTCACTTTCGGATTTATACCGACTTACGTACGTCGAGGGATCAAGCGGACGAGAAACTTTTTTAAAAAGCTTCCAAGTCTCAAAATTCAAATACTTAAGACTTAAATAATACGTAGTTATATATATGAACATCAACATTATACTCTAAACTTGTACGGACGAACCAAAATTTTTTTACCAAAAAAATAAATATTGTTAACAATATATTATTTTTTAGATAATATAAATCGTTGAAAATACTCGTATAAATATTTTATAATAATATATTGCGAGTACGTATAAAATTCGATAAGACAGATTATTTTTTTAACAGTATAGGTACGTATTTTATACAGTATACATAGTAGTAACGAATTTTATTTGTTATTATGTTTAATTTATTTTTTCTATATTTTTTCTATAGTTTTAAGCTAAATTCGTTTCGTCATAATTTTAAAGTTTAAAATTTAAATTAAAAACGATATTAAACGGGGGTGCAGTATATTATAAAACTTTATTTTATTTATAAATGTATAATTATAATACGTTAATATAATAATTTGAATGCAATGATAAACCATTGCATTCGAAAAAACGATTCTGAGCAAAGTTCAGTCAGATTATAATTTTCGTTTGAACTAAAATATCAACTTAAAACAGCCATAAAAAAAATTGAGACTAGGGATTTTTCTAATATTTTAGTATGATATTAAGTAATATATAAATATACTTCAGTAAAATTTTCAGACCTTAATACCAAAAATGCCTAATTTTATCAAACATTATATATAAAAAAACGAGAATTTTAAGAAATATTCAAATAAGTCCTATATTTTGTAGAAAAATGAACGTAACGGTTCCAAAATTTTATCACATATATATAGTAGCTATGTGAATACCCCAAAAAAATTTCAGGTCTCTAACTTCAAAATTTCCCGAGTTATCGTAAAATATTGAAATCGAATTCGTCGAAATTTGAAAAATGCCGTTTTTTCGTCATTTTTTCTACCGCTTAGGGTCAATTTTGAAAAATTCGAAAAATGACCTAAATAAAATACCAACTACATCCAGTTTGCTATCTGAAACATATATAGTATATACTATGAAGTATTCCAGTATTCGAGCACAACATATAATCGCGGTTTAACACACTAATAATATATTTTAATATATAGGTACACGATTTTCACGTCACCCCGACTGTCTATTTTGCCCCACATCCTTCTACTTATATAATAAAATGAAATAAATATCGTTATAAAATATTATTCCAGCATATACTTATACTATCAGTTTTATATAAGTATAATAATAATACGCGTTTTACCATTGATTATAAATCTTCTTCTTCTTTATCTTCGACTTTGTCCCATGTCCATGGGGTTAGCAACTATCGTATCATTTCCTTTCACCCATCCCAATCCATAACCATAAATACTAAATAAAAATAGTATTTATAATCAATAATGGAATGGTATTACGTTAAATTTTTAATAGTTATAAAAATGTATATAGATTATGAATAACAAAGAAACATGACGTAGACAATTTTACTCGCCTATATTATGTACTCGTATATATGAGTATTATGTGCGTAGATAATAATAGTTTTTAATTTTATACAAAATATTACATTATTATACGTAATACGTGTGATTGATGCGAAATCATCGCGCGCGTAAATAAAACAAATTCGTTTTATTATCTATTTCAAAAAAAAATTATTTCGCGTCTACTGCAAATATAATATGTATGTTATAATTTTATCATAATTATTGTACTTAAGCTTAATCGTTGTTACGAGGAAGAAAAAATTGTTCATATCGAAAAAAACACGCGTACGTCGTTTTGTAGTCGAATGATTTGTGTCTATACAATTTTGGAGTAGGTACTTTACTCATCATAAAATTATCTATATAAATTTCATTGAAAGTTAATATTCAATGAACGTATAATATTATAGTATACATGAGAAAAAAAAATACGTGTCCAATGTATAATTAACTTTATTACATATCATTATTGATCGAATTAAACAATAATATTTTAGATATATATATAGTGTTTACAAGAATATCATTTTTAAGTACCTATTTTTTCTTTTTAAGTAATATTGATTTTTTCTTTTTTTTCTTTTCTTAGTTTTTTTCACGTCTTATAGAACTGTAAAACAATACATTTGTTGCGTCAGAACAATATTTTTTATTTAAAATTAAATATATAATATTATATTGTTTCGTTCATCGATACACTCGATTGTTCTATATTATATATAGAACTACGTAGAATATTATATAAGTATATAGGTATAAGGTATGCTCATGGTATATACCGTTTTATAATATTTTCAAATATTATGTGTAGATAACAAATTTGTATTTCGTATAATATTTGTACTCTTTTATATCACAAAGAAAATGTAGGTTAAGAGTTAATAGGTTAAGTTGTATCACGATCGTGGGCTCAACTAACATCGAGGGGAAGCTCGAGCTACAGGTTTCGTTTTGCAAATCGTATGTACTAGTCTTCTTCCCTTATATATAGGAGATATAATTTATTTGCCTAAATGTAACGAATTTTTTTTTAAAAACGATTCTGAGCAAAGTTCAGTCAGATAATGAAGGAAATAATTAAAATTATTTTGACATTTTTTATGAAATATTTAAAACGAAAAATTGTATTACACATATAGGAACCATATAGGTACACAATATCATGGTTTTAACTTACTTTTTCGGCGTTTGGAGGTTATATTATAGTTCGAAATAGTAAAGAGTAAAGTAAATAATTAAAAAAAATAATAATTATCAGAATATCTGAATAGGTACTTTTAATCATATTATGGATATACGTATTATAGTTTATTGTCTAAATTCAATTGTTATAAATATCGTCCGTGAAATTAAACGATATCGTTTATTTATTCCTAATTTCCAATTAAAATACATAAATACATAATTTTATGTTTTATATATTATATTATCTTTTATTAAACTTTTCGAAGGTTTTGTACACGGTAAGTGGTAACTACTTTGTACTTGCATATTAATATATTACGTATATAGTATTTGCAGTTATTGTCTATGTACCTATTTTTTATTTCTTTTCGACTGTAAAAAGTTATTTTATGTACTATGATCCCGAATAATAATTGGAGAAGACACGTGAAAAATGTTTACTACGTTTTATACTCGGCTCAGTCGGCTTCAGGGGCGGACTGGGACTAAATTTTAGCCCGGGAAATCTTTAATTTAAACAGCCCTTCATAATTTTCCAGCCCAAATATGTTAATAACCAAATTATAGGAATATTAAAATTTCACATAATACCTAAGTAATAACTTAAAAAAATATAGTATATAAACATAATATAATAATTTATATACATAATAATTAAAAATTAATAATAATAATAATAATAATAATAATAATAATAATTACCGTTATAGGATTAATTGATATGGTATAGTAAAACTATTTGTTTAAATAAATATTAAATATAAATTAGTGAAATAAGTATCTTCTATAATATAATAGATGTGTTATTATAATAATATATTTACATAAACAATTTTTATATCTATGCCCCGGGGCGCAAAATGTCTTAATCCGGCCCTGATTATAATTTTTTATAATTTTGGTGTTCCGGATAATTTCAAATTTGTTTTACGTATCGTACACTATATTAGTATATTATTATTATGTAATACAGTATAAAAACAAAATATTGTAATTCCTTAATTAGAAATTGATATTTTTCACTATAACACGAACAGCGGCCCATCGGGGAATTTTCCCGGTATCCCGCCGGCCAAGTCGTCAAGTCCGCCCCTGCAGTCGGTTCTGTAGTAAAATATTATTATAAATAATTTTTTATAATTAATTGAAATACAAAAGAAGGGGGTTATAAGTTCAATCTTAAAAAAATATCAGTGATGTCAATATTGATTATTATAATATAAACGTTGGTATATTAATTATTAAATAATAATAATTTTAAGTTGCGTATAGCTATATCAAAATAGCAAATATCACGTTCTCATCGCGATATTATATCTTTGTGTAAACACCGATTTTAATTATTGACATTGTACCTGCATGTGTATGAGAGCCAATAAATAATAATAATAAAAAAAAAATAATCAATAACTTTTAATAATTAATTCAATATGTTTTAAACGCTATAATATACGTCCTTGGTATATAGTCGTTACATTGATTTTCTCGGTCGATTAATTAATAACATCATACTAGGTCGATAATTTTAATAATTAATCAGAGAAGGGATTTAGCTTTTTTGCCACTATATATAGACATTTAAATATTGCCGCTCTTCATCGATGAATAAAATATTATATAGACTTAATATACAGGGTCATATTTATGCAGGGACAATTAACGGGGCAAGAACAGTAAAAAAAAAAAAAAAAAAAAAAAAAAATTAAAAATTAATATACCTATATTATAATATAGGTATATACCTACATAAAAGATATTGTTCTCTTAATCTGCGACGAAAAATTTATTGCTAACAGAAAAAACATGAAAATATATAATTATATGATACTATTGTTTGCCGAATTCAATTTCGGTATTAAATATTAATGATAATTAATTTAATGCACGATAATTAATAATATTACCGTGTCCTCTACACTTCCATTATCGTAATATTACAACATTGTAATCGTTAATAAATACAGGCGGTAGGTACCGAAAATATTATAATATTTCTTTTTAATTCTTATAATCTCAAATATGAAAAAGGTAGGTATAAAAAAAATTAGTATTATATGGAATTATTTAAATCTATTAAAATATAATAATGTAGGTACCCATATAATAATAATAATAATAAAAATAATTATTATTATTATTATTAATTAATAATTAATTATTTAATAATAATAATTATTATTACGAGTACCTAATTAATAATTAAAAGAAAATGGAATTCAAAAATCGTAATTTTTTTGAGAGAATAGAGATAACCTAGATTATCTAGATAGAATAGGTACCTATCTATATAAAATTATAAACTATGCAGTATACATAAATTTAATATTAAATTTTTTTCAAATTATTATTATTAATTTATATTTTAGACACACAGAACACATAAGTACCAATATGTTAATCATTGTAATAATAACTGTTGATTATAAAAATTCCAAATATCTTAAAAGTTAAAAGAAACGTCTTGATTCTTGAATGATTTAATTATGATTATTTCATAATAAGCACTAAGCAGCCAAGCAGGTACCTATTATAATAAAACTTGGGAATCAAAATGATTTTACTGAAATAGCTAGTGCCATCTAGAAATGTTTCTGTTTACTTCTATTGACCTGTTATCTTGGAAAATGTAATACACGCTCACCAACCGCGGTTAAAGTAATGTCTCGTTTATTCTATGACCGTCCGAACAAAAAGAAAATAATTTCATGAAAGAATTGATCATTTATGGCGTTGTTGCTATGTCGTTTTCTTTGTGCGTTGTTTTGTTTCGTCTTGCAGGTTAGAATTTCATTTTTCAATCGCTCGCCGACATCTTTTCTAGTACTCCGTTCTCCATTCTTCATTGCCGGTTTTGCATTCTAGTCTATGGTATTTACGATTCAATTTGGGAATTGGAAATAATTAAATAAATCGAAACGTCTTGATTTTGTGACGTTAGCGTTTCTTCCGGCTCTTGTTTAGTTGTTTCTTGTTTGTACTTACGGATCGGTCAAATACCATGGACGGAATGGACCGTATTACGTATGAATGGATATTGTCTACAGAGGAAAGAAACCACGAATATAAATTTCTGCGAGAAAATGGACTTTTTCAAGAGGACGTGTATAAGTAAATATCGATTATTTGATCATGATATTATTTAATAATGCCTATGTATTATAATATATTATTAATCCGTTCCTGGTACGGTGAAAAATAAAACGTTGCAGCGAACAATGCAGCGCGTGACACGTAATTTTTATAACATTTTATATTTTGATCGTTTTACATAGAGTATTTGAATAATTTTATGCACACCCAGTTACAATTATTCATTACAATACTATAATGTAGATGATTGTTCCGGATTATTTTTTAAACATGATTTATTTCATCTTTTTTTTTTTTTTTATTATTATTATATAGGTATAGGTAGTACAACGATTATAAGAAAACACGATATTGTGTAATGAGTAACAACAAATAATAATATAGAAAAAATGATTAGATTTAATGATTTATGTGTAAATGAGACGATAGCATTATTGACGAGAGAAGAACGGTAGACGAGAAGAGTTGAATGTGGGAGATCGCATACGATTTTCACATAACCTATGTATAGTGCAAAGAGGGCATGAATTAAGTGGAGGAAACAATGTTTAGAAAGCATACATTATTGGCCAGGACAAATACGACAAAATGAAATAATACGATTCATTTAGTTTTTATAAATTATCATTAACGTAGAGTAAGGTTATAGAAACATGGTTTATAACAAGGATGTCAAATCTTTCGTACTTGTGCCTTTGGCGGAATGTTGTCCAAATGTCAATGGGATGCAAATTTTATGTTAGAATTAAATTATTTATCGTAAAAATAAATCAAATTATAATTTATGACTAATTTTAATGATAATTTTTTTTATTTATTGTTGAAGTATTAACTTGTGGATTTGAGTTTTTATTTATTTAAATTATTATTATTATTTTTTTTTTTTACTTTATTATATGAAAATACACAATCTATACCTAAAAAGGCACAATAAGTATATGTGATAGATAATTTTAACATAAAGCTTAAAAAAAAAAATTTAGATATAGCCATTACCTATTTAAATAATAGAAGTCTTTGTAATGAACAGTTATTCACTAATGACACTCAAAGTTTAATTTAAAATTAACGGATTTTGTTTTTATCACTGTTAAAGGATCATTACCAAACATGGTTCTCAGTGGAGAGCAATTATTTATTAAGTTTTTAAGGGCGTTGGATACCACTTTGTATTTTGGTCACTTTAGACCAAAAAGCAATACAAAATTAAAGATACTTATAATAATCCAATTACAGTTATAATTGAAAATTGTTGATAACTCTTCTATGACTTCCAGAAAGCAGAAATTAAATATTTTGATTGAAAATAATTTTAAAACATATGCACTTTATATTATTTTAATTACTAAAATATAATTTTGAAATTTTGGTGGTAATGTATGTATCAAAAATTTACTTCATAGAAAACATGGTAAATAATATAAATTTATTACTTTATATGGAATTATCGATTTGCTTTTTATATGCAGAATTTTGTTGAACTTCTAAATAATTATATTATTTTATGATATATTATAAAATATATTAACTTTAAAGAAATGTATTATATCTGACAACACGTCATGGTATTTATAACGGGTCATACTAATATAATATTTATTAAACATTTTAATTTAGGTATTAATTTTATACATTTTTGTTTATTAGAATGATGGTCAATTATCGTATACATATTGGTATGAAAATAGCAAATAAAACAGCTACTAGACATGAAGTAATAAAGTTTATTGAAGATGAATATATTTTGTTCCTTAAGTACCAAGAAATAATTAAAGTAATTATAACTAATATGATAAATTGATAAGAGTGCTATGTTGATGATATAAGCATTTATGTAATATGTCTAAAAGAGAACTAAAAGTTGTTTATTTTTTAAAAATAATTTATAAATATTACATTAAATAATTTCGTGAGTATCTTGTTGCTTTTCATGATTTTTTCTTTTTTTGTGAAATTTAAATTTATAAATTATTATTGCCCATAGGTTTTTAGTAAATTAATATTAAAACTTTAAACATTTGATTCTAATTATATCATTTTAATTTTAAATAATTGAACATTAAACTTTGTATACTTTTAATGTGTTGGTACTTATTTCAATATAATAAACATTGTAATTGTATTTAATAAAAAAGACGAGCTGATACTCCTGCCGCAGGGATATAGGTGTGCAAATCATAGTATTTAATTAGAATTAGAATATTTGAATGCAATGATAAACCAATACATTCGAAAAAATGATTCTGAGCAAAGTTCAGTCAGTTAATGTAGGTATTGATTGATATATTCCTGTTTTTTCATCATTTTTTTGTCGTTTTTCTAACGCATAGGTAAAAAAAAAATTTATGTTTTATTGGTCATAATTTAATTTTTATATTTTGTTAAGTCCTAATAAATGTTTTATTTTTTACTATTGGGTACTTAATTATTAATTAATATAATATATTTTTTTAGATGTCAGTGTCTGCGGATTACATTAATTTGGAGGAATTGACTGATAATAGAACATGTAAAATGATAGGCAAACACATCGTACTTGCATATGATTATATACTCGAATCGTTTATTATTGATATCGATGAATTTTTACAGATAATAAAATTTTGTTCAAGTAATGTAAGTTTTAATACTAATGCTATTTTTAATAGGTTTTCGTATGTTGTGTTCAATAAATTTAAGTAAAGAAACATAATTCCAATTTAATAAAATAAATATGGTAATATATTTATTTATTTATTTATATATGTATGTGGTCTACCTTGTTAGAGCCATGGATTCCTCTTGAAATAATTATTGCATTCGCCTAAATGTATTTAATCTGGAATTTATATTTTATACATTTTATTTAAATTTTATACATATATTTTTTATTAAGTCAAATATATTCCATATATATTAGGGATTGACCACATTAAATTTCAAGACCAACATAAAATTTATTTATTTATTTTGAAATTCAATTTAAAATAATAATATACTATAAAGACACAAAGTATAATAAATTAGCCATATAGCTAATTTATTGTACATTTAATTAAATTTATGTAATTTAATGAAGTACATTTAATAATATTAATAATAAAATGACTAATGATAAATTTGTTTTTAGGCTCGATATTTTGATGCCTCTCAATTTGACACGTTTTTAAAAATTGTTAAATTAAAAAAACTTGATCAACAAGTTTGGATTGAATTAATGAATGTGTATCTTAATTTTGAATTTGATATACTGTGTAAGTTTTTCAAAATGGCATGTGAACATTTCAGAGAAAAATCAAGGTTGTTCTGGGTGAAAATGAAGAATTTTGTAAGATTCAAGTATGATGATACTAGTGATGGAAAAAATGTGGTATGGTTAATTAAAAATACATAGATTACAAAATAGAAATATTGGGTTTTATGACAATATAATATATTTGTGAATGTACAAATGGCTTACTTCAATGTTATATTTCTCGCTAATTTTTGTATGTAAAATACAATCTTTTTATTACATATTCTTCCATACATATGTTATGTTACAGATTGATAATTTTTACCAGCATGCTATTAGTTCGCCACACAGAAATATCTCGTTGGAATTTAGGCCTCAATATTTTAAATGGTTTATAACACATAATGATGATATAGAAACGGTTCGAGGAATGTATAGTAACTTATACGTTTTGAAACCTGTATGTCATGAGTTATTTGAATGTATGGCTGAATATGAAAAAATTAAAAATGAAAAAAACATAGGAAAAAGAAGAAAAGTGTGGCTTGACGCTGTAAACGAATTTGGCCTTAATGACTTTCGTAAGTAGTTATAAGGTTTTCAATTATAATTTTTCAAATTAACTAATACATATATTTATAGGAGTTTGGTACAAATTAATTTGTTTTGAAAATGAGTTTGGAAACAAAACTTATGCGAAAAATGTGTATCGACATGCAAGAACAACCTTAGACGGATCTTTAATAGTTTCATTGATGGTAGCGATTAAGAAACTTAATATTGTATGTATTATAATTATAACTATAATACTTTTATATAATTGTAGATATTTATCTAAACTATTATTTATTGTTTTCAGGGTTTGATTTGATGAAGTTATTTGTTCAAAGAATGTATATAGTAACTTGTACCTTTTGAAACCTGCATGTCATAAGTTGTTTGACTGTATGGTTAAACTCATCTTTAAGAGTTTCATTGACTGAAGAAATTAATGAACTTAATATAGTATGTATTATAATTATAACTATAATACTTTTATATAATTGTAGATATTTATCTAAACTATTATTTATTGTTTTTAGGGTTAGGTTTGATGAAGTTATTTGTAATTAAAATTTTTTCTTTATAATATTTATAATTAATTTTTTAAAATTATTTTATTTTTTATTTTAATTTTATATAAATATTAAGTAATATAATTATTAATTAATCATAAATTTAAAATTTTTATCAAATTAAATATTTAAAATTTTTATCAAATTAAATATTTAAAATTT
>JAIUCT010000007.1:24217224-24231869 GCA_021307375.1 Tetraneura akinire | reverse complement strand
TCAAATTAAATATTTAAAATTTTTATCAAATTAAATATTTAAAATTTATATGCGATTTGGTGGAAAAGAGGAAAAAAATAAATTTTTATCAGTCACTTATCAGAAGTCCATGCCCTGGCTACGGTGATTAACACCTCTGAAGCTTTCGTGATTGTTTCGCAGGATACGCCACAGGCTCCCATTTTTAATTCAAATTTAAAAATGTATTTACTAGTGTTTTTTATTTTAAGACTTTAATTTTTGAAAATGAAGTTAGTATCAATTTAAATTTTTATATATAAATTTTAATTGATTAATGAAAGGATATTGGAAAATACTTCTCATCATTCCATTTTGCTCTAGTAAAATAAATTTTATTTTCACTTAAAATTAAATAATATATATTATATATATTATTAATTATAAAAAATCATACAGTCCAATAATCATCATTTATTGATTTACTGATTTACTTATTTTAATAATTTTATATAAAAATTAAAAAAAATGTATAATGTTGACACTATTCTGTGTAACCAGTATCTACATAACCCTTCATGTTATTGGATTTTACATTTTCATTATCAATTATTGTCTTGTTAAACATAATTGAACATGCATAACAAATTTACTATAATTCATATTTATTATATATTATATTGTATTATATATATATATTTAACATATTTATATCTACTTGGAACTAAAAATATTATTTTTAATTAAATATTTAATAATTTAGTGTAAATATCTTGGTTAGAAAAAAATTCTAAAGAGAAATACATTATATTTATATCCATATTTATTTATTTATTTATTTTTTGAATCACATTAACTTTTTAAGGCCGTATTTATGTTGTGTTGAATGCAAATCTACTACTACTTTAACAGCAATGTAAACTCTCATAATCTTTATAGTTTCTATAGAAATATTTTGGGGCGTAAACAGCAGCAAGGATTGAATGTAAACCCAGTACAAGATATAGGTATGTATGAATATAATAAGGACATGGAAGTTTCTATAATTTTTATAAAAACTTATAATAGCTATTAAATTTCTTTTTTAAAAATTTTAACTTAAAAATATATAATTACCTACAGTACCTATAATCTTTTATATTAATTATTATTTTTAAATTAAACTATATTCATTTTAAAACTTAATGAAAACTACTTTTTGTCAATATATTAAGTAATTTATTTTTAGAAGAAATAATTTTCTTAACAGAAATATATTGCATTGTTTTAAATTTAAATTACAATATATTTATAAATTTGGACATGTTAAATTTTATACATTAACTATTTTTTTGAATTAAAACAAATTCATTGTATTTAAAATTTAATGGAGACACTGGCAAGTAATCGGTCAAAGACAGATAAGTTTGAAAAATATTTGATTTTTGGCTGAACTATTTTTATCAAAATATAATATAATTAAATTAGATAATTTAAAATACATATAGGTATATAAATATTATGCTATCTATTTTCATTAACAAATTTGTTACTTATAAAAAAAAATTTAAACATCAATTTATGTAACTTTGAATTATTTTTTTAAGCAAATATTTTATACATGATAAAACTTCTTAATTTTTGTTCTGTCTTTTTTTTTTTAGTGACGATTGAATAATTTAACATTAACTTAATATTGTTTTAAATTCAATTCATTGACTCAAAAATTTTTATATTTATAAAGTAGAAGTAAAAATATCTAAATTTTTGGTATTTTTTAAAATACTTTATTAGCTTTTTATTAATTCAAATTTTTAATAATGTATATATTTTAGAATATTTGCGAATGGTGCATTGATTGCATAAGTTATATGCAATATTATAGTACACTACTAGATATGAACAAAATGTTCACATATCCAATTGGATTAATTTAATATTTACTTTTATACTTAATATATTATAACAGAGACCTGAATTTAGGGTTACCATATTTTATTTAGCAAAAACCGGGACAAACTTTTTTTAATTTTTTTTTTTTTCATTAATTTCTAATTATACAATATAATTTTTAATACACATTATATAGATAATAATATTTGACACTTTAAAAATTAAAGAATACATAATAAAATACACAATTTTTAATCTGTGTCCGATGTGTTTTCCGTCGGCATAAAAGTTTGTGTTGTTTGATACTTAATATTTGATAATATGATTATGTATTAATACTGCAGTTTCTCCAGGTAAATTGGAAAATTCAAGAATTTTGTTTTTACGCCTGCAGTGGTCGAAAAATAACGAACAATTACATGCAGGAACTAACTTAATAGCTTTATAATTTGATAATTATCTCAGATCTTACTTGTTACTTTTTTCATCAAATGTCTAATAAAAGACACTTATAATTAATTAAAGTCTCATTCCGGGACAATATGCTGTCCCGAAAAACATTATCGGGACACCGGGACGTCATACTCAAAACCGCTACTGTCTCGGCCAAACCGGGACGTATGGCAACCCTACCTGAATTATATGTGCTAAAAAGGATTGAAATATGATGCAAATATGCATGATAAAAATGGCAAAATTTGCTTCAATATGCACCATAACTTGAAAAAATATACACTAAATGCATTACAAATATGTAGGAAATAAAAATAAAAATAAATTTTTTTTCAAATCTAAACTACATTTTTTATTGTTAAGTAGGTATATATCTACATAATAAAATAAATACCGATTAATAAAATCACAATTTTATTTATTATAAAGTATTTAAAATATGAACAAAAGAATATAATATAACAAATTTAATAGATTTTAAAATAATAAAATAGTTAAACAAGAAAAAATATTATTCAAAAATCAAATTTTTCTGTGATAATTTCAAAATTAATTTTTTATGAACATAATATGTATTTTTAATTGTGTAGTAAGCAGAAAAGAGCAAAAAAGTACAAAATTCTATAAAATATGCTAATTATATGCTTTAATAACAAAATATATCTTAAGCCTTCAAATATACATTAATATGCAAAATAAAATTTGGTCTATAAAATGAATTAGATTTGAAACGCCCACATTTCAAACTCTCTAAATTGTGCATATACTCAGTATGAATATACAGTTGCATATAATTCTGGTCTCTAATTATAACATTAAATTTATTATAATAAATATATTGTATTGAATTATTATTGGTAATTCTAAGATTTTTTAAAATTTGCATTAAATATTAGTATTCAAAAATACATTAAAGTAAACTTTTATTCATTGTATTTGAAAAAAAAAAAGTAAATTTAATACTACATTAAATAATATAGTTTATGTGATAATGGAAATTTTCATTTTTTATATTTTTAGTTTATGGCAAAAATTTGCAGATAATCTTCATTATTTATATTAATTTTTATGGGAATGGTAAACTACAAAAATTGATAATCTACATGGACATAGTGTTATCTCCTACACAAGACAGTGTAGTACACTCCTACACAAGACAGTGTAGTACATTCCTACACAAGACAATTTTATCTCTACAGCACATCCAACACTATCAATAATATTGACAATACCAGTATTTTCAATATTGGATTATTTATTCATATTGATCTACTTTAAATGATCAATATTACTAACAATGCATTTATCAAAACTAAATAATTTTGCTTAGGGTCTCTTTCGTATTTGTGTTTAAACTCTAAATTTTCAGTCTGATATTTGTGTTTGAGTAGAAGTGATATATGCAGTTTTATTTTGATAAAATAAAATGGATAATTGTACTAAGTTTGCTTAGTGATTGTAATGCCATTCTGAGTTAACAACCACCATCGGAGGAAATGCAAATGTTGGATGAAGGAATGGCTGAAGAGTGAACATTATTCTCATATTATGCTTTTGAAAGAAATCAACCTCTGAAATGTTGGAATATTTCTAGAATTACTTTCGTATGGAGGAAATAATGCAAGCTTGTATGAATTGAGATCATGAAGGATTGTTGGAAATATTGAAACTTACCTTTACACGATCAATAATGACAATAATCCAGTATTGTTGCAAAAATAACAGAAAATCCGAATTTCTATGTATACTATCATCAATACACATCAATGTCACTATCAATATTGTCAATACTCAAATATTCATGTAGAATTTTCATGGTTTGCTTTATACCAGAGACATTATACTTATGGTGACCAGATATAAAAATCCAAAAAGAAGTACATTTAAAAAAGTAGTTCCAACTCTGTCATAATCATAATGTCCAATGTGTATATTTTTTTTATCTGTTTTGCCCATATTATCTTCATCTAGATAATTTTTTTATTAAATTAAATACTTCGTTTTTTTTCATCAACAATAAAAACTAATTATTTAAATTTTGTCAAACATGCTGAGATTCTCCATCTGCCACCTCCGTTATCAGTCGCTTGTCAAATTTTAAAACGCATTGGGTAGAAACCATAAAATATAAATTAACATCTATAATTAGCCCATCTTAAAAAAAAAAAACCATAATTTCATGTACTTATCACTAGGACATTAGGATAATGCATCAAAAAAAGTATGTCTGGTCACCATAACTATACTAGACTCACACAGGTAGTATGAGTAATGTTTAAAGATGGTATTTTATGAAGTCATAAATTACATTTATTAACACATTTTTAATTTATTTATATTTACAATATTAAAATAATTACACATTTATTTACATTAATTTTATAGCTCACCAATTTAATAAATTAAAGGATAAAGATAGCTATATATTAACATTTTCTGGTCCATGGACCCCTTTGAAGTATGAAATATAATCACGGACCCCACTAAGAAAAATAATATATATATTTGATATCGGTAATTTTCTTCTTTATCCGGTGAAACCCCAAATAATTTACCAAGCATTGAAGGAGCACCATTGGTGCACAGCGAATCTAATTTATTTTATGTTTAGAAAAAAAATTAGACAAACAACAGTTTGTAGGAAATTTCACTATCTTTATCTGGCAGGTAAAGAATGTCTGTATAGATTTAAACTTATTCAAAAAACTCATTCGTTTTGGGGTTTACATGCAGCCATTTTTATTAAGGCTCCAGTTATATAATAATTCAAATTATATTTATTATTAGGCAATATAAAGATAATAAAGATTATTTAGACATTGTCTAGATATAAAACTTTAGATTAGGATTTATGAAAATTTTAAAAATAAATTCCAGTCACAATTTCAAGTTTGAAATAGATGTTTTAAATGATTACTGACTTTGAAAATGCTGTATCATTAAATTTAATTGAATAATGGGACTTTTACCAAAATAAATTTTATACATTGAGAAATCACATATTGTAAAATACCCACTTTAAAATTATTTTAATTTTAGGTTTTACTTGATATGTATTTTAATATTTTATTATTACAAGTTAGTTTGATTTGTAGTAAAATATTTGAAACTTGCATAACAAAAACAATATGAATTAGATGATATATAATTAATGTAAACAATTTGTGACGTGGTGGTGATTTATTTAATATTTGTATTTTATTTTTTGCAGATTGGACGAAGTCTTGATGAATTGGGTATTCTTAATTCTTTATAAGGATACATGCTTAATTTTGCATTTTATTCTCCTCTAAGTTAACCTAATCAATAGTTCTTCCTGAACTATAACAAGACTGGAGAAGTTTAAATGTTACCTAAAGAAAGTACCTACTAATTACCAGAAACACTAATTTGGAGTGTTTGAATTGGAAAAAAGTAGCACCCCTTGATATAATTGAATTTAATTAAAATTAGAATGGGTACACTATAAAAAAATTAAAAAATATGTATTCCTCCCCCCAGTCCCTCCTTTCCAATTTAATTACTAAATGAGTATTATTTTGGCTCAAACAGTGCCTTTATACACGATTTACATATAATATGATTTTCAAATATGAAAAGAAACGCTTCATTTTAACACCTTTAGGTACATTCAACTGTGGAAGTAGATTTATAAATTAAGAGGGGCTTGAACCAGGGTTATCTTTATTTTAAATTTTATACTAATTAATTTTTGCATACAATTTTGGGGTTGAAATTGGTTTTAGGAATTAGGGGGACAGCGCACAAGTCCTAGTTATGCATTTGAAAATATCTATTGATATTTTGTTTATAGGAACATCAATAAGTAACAACTATACTTCTAATTTGTATTGGATAAAAAATCACACTATTAATATATACATACAAAAATGTCGATATAAGGAGTTTTATTATTTTTCTATAGAAAAAAAGTTATTGTGGGGGTGCATTTTTTATGATTCACCAGGGAGCCATAACACCTAAATATGGCCCTGGTACCTGTATATTGAACTTTTTTTTTATTAACGTACTATAATTATAAATAAAATAAAGTTTTATAATACTTGTGAAGCTCTGTCAGAGAGCAAACCTCCGTATTTATTTTAGGCTGTAGAAAAGTGAAAAGATTTCTAGTATATTTAGGATTTTGTAAAGGGGGATATAATTGTATATTAAATTGACCCAAGATTGGATATATTTGGGTAAAAACAATTCTATTTATCAAAAGATGTAAAATATTCTTGTAGCTTAAATGTATGGAGGGATTTTCCCTTCCGTTTATGTCATTAGAAGTAGATACTTAAACATTTATAACAATAAGTCGTGCACACGATTTTTTAGGGGGGGGGGGTTATTAATTTAATTCCTATAATATAAATATCAAATATGAATTTAATTAAAATAAAATTACATTTTTTAATTAAATAGAAGTGTTAAGTAATATAGTAATATATATAATTTTCTCGTTTTTTTCCTATTCATCTATTCTTTTTTTATCTAAATTCAAGGCAAAAAGTTAGTAATTTTCGGCATAATAAATTTTAGATTCTGAGCGAAGCGAAGATTGTATTGGTTTTACAATGTATGATTTTTGTTTTTATGTCTGAAGACACTACCCGAAATAATGCTCTGATTTACACGAATATAATGTTACCGATTGGAAAGTGAATGTAGTTGGTATTTTATTTAGGTCATTTTTCGAATTTATCAAAATTGACCCTGTGCTGTTGAAAAAACAGCATTTTTCACGAAAACTGAAATTTAGACGAATTGTATTTCAGTATTTGACAATAACTGGCAATTTCCAAGTTAAAGACTTGAAAACTTTGAATATTTCGTAAAATTCTCGTTTTTATGTAGGTATATTAAGTTTGATAAAATTGGCAACTTTGGCATTAAGATCTGAAAATTTTACTAAAGTATATTTACATATTACTTAACATCATATCAAAATATTAGAAAAATCCGTAGTCTCGATTTTTTTTATAGCTGTTATTCTGTTAAAGTTGATATTTTAGTTTAAACGAAAATCTTCGTATCCATACGAAACGAACACTTATTATTTTTCAATATTTTTGCTATAAAAATTATAGAGAAGTTAAAATGTTTAAAAAAATTTTGAAAATTTTATCGAAGCATACTGATATATATCTTAACGTATTTCCAATATATTAGGAAAATTTCAAGACTCAATTTTTTTTATAGGTGTTTAAAGTTAGAATTTCAGTTAACTCTAGATACTTACTTAAAATATCTATACTCTATACACATACATTAAGTTCTTCTAATCTCTAATTTACAATGAAAATATTTATGATCGCCCGTATTATAGAGAACGTAATTACCTACCTGTATATATGTAATACATGTTTGTATATTATTAATATTTGGATGTTTGGTTAATATTTGTTCAGTCTTATTAAACGCAAGTAATCTACTTGTATTGATATAATGATCGTAAATTATTGCAAACAATTATTAAAAATAACATTTAAAAAAAGCCCAAGGGATGGTTTAATCTTTGAACCCCTAAAACCACCCCCGTGGATACGCCACTGGTGTAGGTTTCCGTCACGAACTAAGCTAGTCCGTGGCTTCTGCGTCCAAAATAAATTACGACGATGACGGTCGACTGCCTGTACAAATGATGACCAAAATAATAATTTTATTACTATCATTTATACTATTTTTATCAGCCAAAAAGCTTACCTTATATCAAAGTGTTATCCAACATTTACCGCCCCTAAAGTTACACTGCCACAAAGCTCCACTGCCCACCACTAAATACGTCTCTGCCTGTATCCCTTCCATTGCAGATAAAGGGTATTTACAATTTTTAACTAATATTTTGAGACGAAATATGTAGTACGAAAATTTAGGTAATTAAGGGATTGATACATATGTATATTATATATATATATTATATCTATTTATACACTAATAAAATAGCCAATAGGTAATTTTTTTTAATGGAATTTTGAATATTTTATTAAATTGCAAATATTATTAACCGTTTTGTGGCTACTGCGCCTGTGCGCTGTGCATTATTACAAATATGCCGTTCATTATACGTGCAATGACTTTTTGTTCGAATAAATGTGGAACTTTATTACTATATTATATAGTCTATATAATATAGTAATATAAATATTAGTTTTATAAGCAATAATTCGTAATTTAGGATAACGAGACGAAAACAAGCTGGATATTGACAAATAAATAGTAAATAGTAAATGTCAAATAATAAACGATTAATGAGAAATTTATAAAATCGATAGACAGCAAAGACTTGATATATTATTAGTATCACATACAGGTAATAGTGTAATACCTATATATTATATATATTTATGTATTATTTGTATTTTGTAATAATTTGTAATAGTCACCACTTTGGTGTGTATACAAATATTACAAATAAGAAATAACGGTTGGATGGAGTGTTAGCGCATTACCATTATTTTCACTTTGTTAAATTTGTAATTGACTTTTACGTGCAGGAATTCTTGTTTTAATTCGTCCTTTAATTTTGTCAGGTATCCTTTTCCGAAACCAGAATTTACCGCATTTCCAGTATGGCAGTATCACATTTTTTCGCCGCCAAAAACTACACAGAATATATTATGCATCATTTTTTATTACGGGCATGTACGTGAGACACGCCAAATTTGACGTCGGTCCGTAGGTCATTAATTATTAATTTGGATTTATCACGTGTTAGTATCCATTTTTTTTGAAAACGTATAATTAGTATACATTAAAAAAAAAGAAAAGAAAAGAAAATAATACGTATCGACGTATAATTAACTTTATTATATTTATATATAGGTAATTATATACGAATAAAACAATAATATTTTAGATAGGTAATGTTTACAAGAATATAATTTTTAAGTAGGTACCTATTTTAGACTCTGAGCGAAGCGAAGAATGTATTGGTTTTACAATGATGTGTGTCTTTTTTCTTAAGTATGAAGACACTTATACTACCCGAAATGGCCGAAATAATGCTCCAATTATCACGAATGGCATATGTTTCCGGTAGGAAAGTGGATGTACTTTATTTAGGTCATTTTTCAAATTTCTCAAAATTGACTCTAAGCGGTAGCGGTAGCGGTAGCAAAAACGACGAAAAAATAACGAAAACTGAAATTTTGACTAATTCGATATCAATATTTCACGATAACTCGAGCAATTTTGAAGAGACTTAAAAATTTTATTGAGTCAAAGCATAGGTATTATATGCGAATATATATATATGTGGTAAAATTTTGGAACCCCTAAGTTAATTTTTTTACAAAATATAAGACTTTGAATATTTTGTAAAATTTTCGTTTTTTTGTATATAATGTTTGATAAAATTGGCAATTTTTGGCATTAAGGTCTGAAAATTTTAGTGTAATATATTTATATATTACTTAACATTAATTCAAAATATTAGAAAAATCTCTACTCTCAATTTTTTTTTATAGTTTAAATTTGATATTTTTAGTTTAATCAAAAATATTATGAAAAAAATTATATTGTTGACACTATTCTGAGTAACCAGTATCTACATAACCCTTCATGTTATTGGATTCTTCATTTTCATTATCATTTATTGTCTTGTCAAACATAGTTGAACATGCATAACAAACACCAATATCTTTCCAACACTCTTCACAATGTATATAAACACAGCCAATGGTATTACATCCATATTGTTTTCCAGCTCTAGTTTCGGGTTCACCACAAATGAGGCATTTACGACGTGCACATGAAAATCGCACCAACCAGCTAAGTGCTGTTGGGAACTTGAGTCTAAGTAAGATGAACAAATTTAAGTCTTCCTGAAAAATGTTTAAAATAAAAATCAGTATTGTTGAAATTGGTAAACTGGGGGAACATTTTTTGACCTTCAGTTTGTTTTCTTTGGCTAATTTTTGCACTTTTTGCTTCATGTACCGAAAAAAAGCTGTTCGCTTCCGTAATGTTTCATTATACAGATACAACACACGACGTTTTTCTCTCTTTCGAAAGAATATGGCACATATTAGCCTTTTTAATCGACTTGTATATGCTGCGAACACAGTCATCATAAACACTAGTGCAAATGTGCCATATATTTTGTGCATGTAATATGCGTCCAATTTATGAGGATTTGGGAGACACACTATATAATAATAGAATATTATTATTCAGATATTCATAAAAAACAAATAAAATAAAAAAATTATCTAACAAAGCGAAGAATTTGTATCGGTTTTACAATGATTTTTTAGTAGGTATTTAAACCAATTATAATTTATAAATTTAACAATTGGACAAGGGTTTTATTTTGTTTAAGACTAGTTTAGAAGTAAATAATTTAAATATAACTTGAAATATTAAATTTTATAATTTTACATTTAGTAATATTAGGTATATAGTTTAATACATTATTTGAATCATATTATTTATTTATAAAGTAATTGTCACACAACACAATGGATCGATATTAAATTTGATTATTATTTTTAATTACCTATTTGTTTATTACATTCTTAATGTATTTAGGTACTGTGTGTTCTTTTACTGGTAATTTAGTTGGTATTTTTTACAGTAAATCTAATTATCATTCACATATTATATTTGTTTATTATTTAAAAACTTAATTTACTATAATTCATATTAGTATTGATTATTATATATTTACATCTACTTACCTAATAAAAATATTATTTTTAATTAAATATTTAATAATTTAGTATTAATACCTTGGTTAGAAAAAAATTTAAAAGAGAAATAGGTACATTACATTTATATAATTTTTTTTTAACTTTTTAATGCTCTATTTATGTTGTGTTGAATGCAAACCTACTACTACTACTTTAACTGCAATGTAAACTCTCATAATCTTTATAGTTTCTATAGAAATATTTTGGGGCGTAAACAGCAGCAAGGATTGAATGTAAATCCAGTACAAGATATATGTATGAATATAACAAGGACATGGAAGTTTCTGTAATTTTTATAAAAACTTATAATAATAGCTATTAAATTTCATTTTTAAATATTTTAACTTAAAAATATATAATTACCTAAAGTATAATCTTTTATATTAATTATTATTTTTAAATTAAACTATATTCATTTTAAAACTTAATGAAAACTACTTTTTGTCAATATATTAAGTAATTTATTTTTAGAAGAAATAATTTAGATATTTTATATTTCAACTAAATATTTTCTTATCAGTAATATATTGCATAGTTTTAAATTTAAATTACAATATAATTATAAATTTGGACATATTAAATTTTATACATTATCAACTATTCATTTGAATTAAAAACAAATTCATTGTGTTTAAAATTTAATGGAGAAGTTCATAACCTAATTGGGCTGGCACTCTAGTACCTAAGTAATCGGGCAAAGACGGATAGGTTTGAAAAATATTTAATTTTTGGTTGAACTATTTTTTTTATCATGTTCTAATATTAGGATAGGTACCTATTTAAAATTTTTAACTAATATTTTGAGACGAAATAGGTAGTATAAAAATTTAGATAATTAAGATTTAAGGGACTGATACCTATACATATTACATCAATTTGTACACTAATAATATTTTTTAATCGAATTTTGAATATTTTATTAAATTGCAAATATTAACCGTTTTGTGGGTACTGCGCCTGTGCAATATTACAAATATGCCGTTCATTATACGTGCAATGACTTTTTGTTCGATAATAATTTATCTTTATTTCGTAAAAAGAAATTGGAGGTCTAGGTGATTTTTTGAAAAAGTTGGCACATTTTGGTACATAAAATGTTTTTTTTTATTTTATGTAATCGAGGTGTAAGGAACGTTTCTACAGAGTTATCAGTATAAGTATAAAATACAAGTCTATAAATAATAAGTTATTAAGTTGACGTATATTTTAAGACGCGTTATTATTGTTCTCTGTATTTTATCAATCTGTTGCAATCGTTTTGCAATTTCTGAAAGCTGAAAAAGGTCGTTAGTCATTGAGTGCTTTGATAAAAAACAATACACTTGAATCCTTTTAAATTTTGATATAAATTCTTGTACCTATATAATAAAATAATAATACGCCTGTGTGTTATTATAATATACCTATTACCTATTATAATATAATATAAATAAACGTATAATTCAGTTGGAGGTACCTATTTTTAGATGGTAGTTATGGCGAGAGCACTTACTCTCGTTGCTAAGATTAACGGTGATATTTTTTTTGAAATTGAATCTGTCCACGACGGACCTGACGAGGTTGGCAATCATCCCGGTGCCTTTAACCTTGATAGTCAGGTCGTGGTGACCGGTCTGAAAGTAGTCGATTTTTGCGTGTCTCCTGATAACGTCTAGCGCCTCGTAAAATACTATGTCCAATAAAACCAGTGACGAGGCCGCAACTATTTCGAACACCAACTTGATCAGAGATTTAAACTAAAAAACAGACCAATTTATAATTATTTTATTTTGTTATTAGCTACCATAACCGTATATTTAGGCATGTCCCAAATAGATAATTTTAGTTGAGTAGGTATTTATTTGTAATGATAATACGAAATATCATCATTTTTTCTTAACTGTAATTTTAAGTAGGTATAGGTATACAAGTATTATGTAATAAACGGATTATCATACATCGGAATACCGGCACGATTTGAATGAACAATTAAATTATTTCTCCAATGTAGAATGTGTCGATTTTTACAATTTTTCAAAAAACACGAAAACACGTATGAGTACCTACATGGCGCCGAAGTATAGTTAGGTACATAAAATTTAAATAAATTTGTTAATAGTATATTATTTTAAAACGTAGGTGGTGTAGGAATCAGCGATCATTTAATATAGGTTGAATAGGTTGAATGTTTTTATGTAATAATTGGAGTCTGGAGGAAAAGTACAAAACGGTGAGGTAAGATTTGTTAGGACATACTGGTATAATGTATAGGTATATATTTTGAACAAGAGAAAGAAAATATTTTTGTATGATAAGATCGGAGAAAATTATTATATATTTTCAGACTTCTTAGAGACCGTAGGCGATAATTTGTACAAAAAAATAATAAAAAAAAAAAAATTCACATATAAAGTTATACATTTCATATGGGAAATATACTTATTGAAAACTAACAATTACATACTTACCTATACTTAATATATTAATATATTGTACATTTTACAATTATATTAGTAGATGGAACATACAAATTACATAGGAATAGAATAAAAACGAGTAGGGTATATACGTACGATAAAAATAGGGATAAAAATCAATAAAACGATGATGAATGATTATCCCTGCCTGTACCTATATAGAGTTATTTACACATTTCCATATCATACGAATACCTACGTGTATAATCACGAAATATGGAAAAATATATACCTAGGTACTTTGTTCCGAGAACGCTTATACCGAAAATCGAATATAACTTCTGTTATGTTTTTTTTTTTTAAACACACTTTGTTCTAAGAAAACAATATATAAAAATTTTGTATCGTGCCGTAATTTTTTTTATATCATTTTCACGCGTAATTGAGGAGTTTAATACCGTTTATACCGCAATATGTCTGTTATCCGTATAATATAATATATCCATGTATAATAATATAAACGTGGAAAATATTTCAGTTTTTATTATTGCTCGTACGTCATTTTACGCGTGGACACAACGGTCTTAACGGGCTTTTAATATCAATTTAGTTAACTTTTATATAATATCACGATGTATCTATATTATGTTATAATACAAATAGGCGGTACACGCAATGAGAAAGAGCTCTTTATTATTTTTACTGTTGAAATTTTATTCGTGTCGTTCCGTACATTTAAGATGAAAAACCACCCCATGTATACCTACCATCGTATTATGTGAGTTATTTTACGATGGCTCGAAATCTCGTTTTAGTAATAATAAAATGTTTTGATAATTTTTTAACGGTGGGGGGGGGGGTTAGGTTAGGTTATCTATATTCTATAATTTTACGAACGGATCGCACCGTAAAGCTGGTCTTACCTATATTACATAATAATATTATTATACCTAAACCTGCAAACGAAATTGTGTAGCTGGTTTATTACATTTTTACGTCATAATATGACGTTTTAAATTTTTACTGATTATTTCTTTTTCTTTTTTATTACCTTTAAAAATGGACGAAATTTCATAGAATTTCAACAATACAATTATCTTATTAGCCGTTTTAAATTTATATTATACTCGTAAAAATATATACGTTTACGTTAATGCATGAAATTACGATATAACATATAACACATAGATAACAACTATAGGTATTTTATAAAATAACGAGCGATTTCAGTTAAAGTTTTTTTGAATTCGTGTAAAAATAAAAACTGTAA
>JAIUCT010000007.1:24138550-24187224 GCA_021307375.1 Tetraneura akinire | reverse complement strand
GAGGACACAATCATATTACACATACGTGTAACGTAAGTTATATTTATACACAAATTACATTATATATATATATATTTTTTTTTTTTTTTGATATCTGATTTTTGAAATTTACTAGTACATAATATGTTATAATAGGATTGAATTACATATTTTATTTGATCTACTGAAATACAACATATTAGCAATTTAGAATTTTATACACTATATTATATAGGTAGGATGGCAAATAGCATTATAAGCTTTAAAATGTTAAAATTTAACGTTGTTCGTCACTCTTTACCTATATTATAATGAACGCATTTGGAAATTATAAGCTGTAAAAATATTTTGATTAAAATTAAAGTGAATATATGCCATTAACTCGAATATAATTTTGAATAGCTAAATGTGAATTGGGTAAAATTTGTTGCCGAGGCAGGTGAACACAGCGGGACACACGTTACATACAGTGTGAAAGTGGTCAGAATTTCATGAGATTGCATCGTTTATAACACAATATTATTTTGATCACTCTATATTATATAGTATATACATAATATTATATATCTCGACCCGAGACCGAAGTGTTAATACGGTTTTGTACACGTGCCAGTAGGATCCTACGCACTGCAGTACGTTATGTAATTTCCCATGAATACACGTATAGACTGTGAAGGTATAACGCCACCGAATGAAACAATATTATATAATAATAATATTATTTCCGATTACCAAATCGTTTTATATACCTAGGTAATAGGATAATAGGAATATGTATATTGGCTTTGGCTTGGTACAGCACGAAGCAATTCTGCACACGTGTCGGATATTGTATATTTCGCTTTTGCTTCGAAAAATTTAAACAATAAGGACCGTCTTCAAGTCTACACGTCGTCGTTAAATACTTAAACCCATAAAACATATAAACAAATGTTATGATAACGATATTATATATAGAAAATTAAAAACTAATTGACTACCTACCTAATAATAATATGTTATATTTTATTAATTCAAGATATAGACAATATATGTCAAGAGATATCTACGTATTTTACCCGAATGATGAGCATCATATATTTTGATATGGGTATGTACTTACATTTTATATTTTCTAAAGTTATTAAACTAATTAAAGATCATTAATTTTTAAATGCTTTAGAAATTATGATTACAGCATATTAAATTGATAACTTATTTTCATGACTTATGAAATACGAAATATTTTATAATATCTGGTATTGATAATACTACATCTGTTTGGTGTTTACTGTTTAATAATATTTTCTTATTCCTTTAAATTAAACTTTTATATCGTTTGAAGCGATATCATTTTAACAACTTTAAAGGTTTATATTAAAAAAAAATATATTGTATTCTTTGTATTAAATTTCTCAAATTCTTATAAAATAATCTTAAAAAATAATTATAATTCAATAAATTAACGATATTTTTTATTTAGTTTTATTTATTTTTTATTTCACGATAATATTATACGAGAATGACCATGTGGACCAATTTAAAGGATTTTGACCATGACATTCTAATAATAGTTCATTCCGAAAAGTTTCACATAATACTAAAATTTTTGTTTACTTTTACATTAATACAACAACATATACTTTTTAAAGTTTTAAATGTCCTTCAGTAGGTAATCGTGCGTTTCTTTTTATTACATCCTTAATGGTGTACACTTATATTTTAGATGCAATTTTAGTTATTTTCTATTTTACAATCTGAATGAATTTTTGTGTGTAAACGTATAGAAGAGAAAAGATGGTTAAAAGATTTATGGACAAAAATTAAATCGCAAATAAAAATTGAAACACTTCAATTTCAATGAACGAGAAAAATAAAGTAATTTTCTTAGGATGAAAATGTTTGTTTTTTTCCACGTCGCGTGTTTAAAAAAACTAACGAGTAATTGGCCAAATTTAATACGATGGCGTTCGTTTATAGAAGGGCGTTTTTTGTCTATTAAATTCGTATTTTCAAATCGGTAGATTAAAATATTTTTTTGAAAGACAATTATTTTATATTGATCACGACGTCTCTTTTTCACGAAGCAAAACTAAAACGAGTCATAAAAAACATCGAGTTTCGTACTTCATTAAGATTTACAATATAAGCAATCAAATACATTTGAATTATATTATTTTCGAGATTAAATCATGATTTATAACATACGATATTGTATATAATTATTCGATTTAAACATTTATTTTTAAGAATATAAATCATAAAATAGTATTTATACTTTTTCATAATATTTATCTGTCTCGTATAATATTTTTACAATTTATCGTCGTACTCGTACGTTGTTTCCATGAATTGCGAATAAAAAAAACAATTATTACCCATCGGTTCATTTTGACTCGTACGAGTATTTAATCATATTTGATAAATTTATTTTACGAGACGTTTTTTTTTTATTTATTTAAATTAAAACTTATAACGTGTTTGTACAATACAAGACGACCAATTTAAATGCTAAACAATATGTGAAATTGTAATGAGCCTTACGTACTCGTATAATAATAATATTACAGCGAGTATAGAAAATTAATAACACTATTTTGCGCGCTTAAAATTGTACGGAAATGATATTCGTATATAATGTTTTCAATAATTCGCCTTATGTGTTATAATATAAAATAAAATAATAAAATACATCGCAAAAGTATAAACTTTAAACCGTAATATAATATAGTTTTTCCGGCGAATAATATTCGAACAAAACATTTTTACAATACGCGTATCGTATCGTATAATATTATTATTACGCGATAGATGAAAAATCGAAATTACGCGTTATTGTGCTTTTATTCGATTAAACGCGAAAGAAGAATGAAATAATATAATACGTTTTCCATAGGAATAATAATAATAATTGTTGTGTAATGCTTGCGGTTTTGAATTTTCAAAGTACTGCGTAAATAAATACGAAATAATAATTTTTTAAATATTATATTTTAAAATATTAATAATAGAAGGTAACATTAAATATTTTTATACGACGTAAACAGTTTGCAGATTTTATTTACACGAAGGTTTTTATTTAGAGTTTTTTTCATCATTTTCGTCGACAAAACGCAGCGCGATTTATAATATTATATTCTGCACGACCGATGCGTATATGTAGGTATACGTAAAATGTACGATTATATACAGAGTTTTCGTTTTACGCCGTAATTCTACCGACTCGAACCTTTTCGTGACATTAAGAGAACAAAATTCATTCGGGCACGTACTCTTGTCATATTATTTTATGATATAATATTACGTTATTTAACGTTCGTGACGCATAAAAATACGTTTGCATTATCAGGACGGCCAAAAACTTACGTCGTCTCTCGCTTGACGAGTGGTCTTTTCGTGAAAAACCATTGGTGGAATCAGAAAAAGTTTACCGTACGTATTGTTTAAAAAAAAAAATAATAATAATAATACCACGCGTTTTACGACTATCAATCAAAATTTAAATTTTTAAAAAACAAATTTCATTACTGGGTTATTGGTTACAAAAATTAAAGGTCTAATATAATCGTTTAGTCGGCCCCGTCTGCAGAGATGGGAGAACGAGACTGAGAAATAATATAATGGTATTATTGCAATAAATAATAACATACCAATATTGTTATGTTTTTAGAGTCGGGGTTTTGCGGCCATTATATTTTATTCTTATTACAGTCACCTTATTACAATATTATGCGTGTAAAACATAACTTTTATACTTATATTTTTCCCCCCTATCTCTATCATCGTCGTCGAAGGACGCATAAACGCACATGCAAGTTGTTTCCGGAAAGGGACGCATCCGGTCGGATGTAGGTCATAATATCTTTGTGGCTAGTTTTTATTTCTCTAAAAAAAAAAAAATAAAACATAAACGCGTACCTATCCATCACTCGAGTTCCGGTTTTTGTCACGTTCATCATCTTACATCTTCACCATAAACGGATTGCGGTCATATAACACAGTTATTACATTGTTTATAGTGATATACCTACCCATACTATCCAGTCGAATACATTTTTCATTGTCATATCATATTATCGTCGTATGATCAAAATTTTATGTTCAGCTATTTCCTGTCCTTTTTATATGCGTGAAAAATAGAGAATGAAAAAAAGTAAAGGTACCATGAAAAATCATCTTTTATGCAAATATTAAAAATTATATTTTAATGGTTTAACATTTTCCTATCGTCCTTTTTAAGGAGTTCTCAGAGGTTAAATTAAAAAAATCCTTTGGAAATGGTTATTTTTATGGTATAATTAAATTAATGTTAACGTAATTTCTTAATTAAGGTAAATTCTGCAACGCAATGATCAAACGTGAGAAAAAACGTAATAATTATAGATCTATATTATACAAAATATGAAATACTGAAAATTAAAATTCTTGATTTTTTCCATCATTCTCTTTTACAATTAAGTTTTAAAATAATTTTTATCGCGTCCCTTGTTTTCGAGACAAGTGCTTATTTACGATACTTTAAATTTTGACTCAAGTGTAAATTTATGCGTATGATATACCGTATATTCTAGAAATACCTGAGTATGACTTATTATATAGTAAATTATATAAAATTGGATTGCACACTTATAAATTGTAACTGCTTTGAGTATCGTAGAAAACTAAATGTTTAAAATTCTATCTGGATTTTTGTATTTTTAATATATAAGTACAATTATAATTTATGTTTAAGTATACCTTATAGGAAGTTACCTAACTAACTATACCTAACTCGGTATAGTTATTACAATGAAATACACATCATAAACATAATAATATATTATTTTTATTATAATTGAATTGAATAGGATTCTAAATGATAATTAATCATTATATTATATATGAACTTCTGGATAGAAGGATTGTCGTGATTGAAAAATGGTATATAATGTAAGACGATGTGTTAACTTTTAATTTAATTATACTCGAGTGCAGTGAACGTGAACGTGAACATGAATTCCCTCCACCTCTGACACTGAATTCCAATGTCCGGATCACTGACGTAAACTAGACAAAGTTATACGAACAATTTAACTTTTGTTCCGGAAATTATTATTCTTGGATGGCGATTGTAACGAAGAAGGTAAATTGAAAGGAGAGACATATGAAATTCTGTCGATAGGGTGAAAATTCCGACGAAAAACGTTGCGAGTCGATGGTTATTATAATTTACAGTACGTTTAATAATATAATATGTTAAATTATGTGAATTAATACATACACGAATTTTCTTTATTTTATATAGCTATCTGACAAAATACCAGAAAATTTATTTTATACGTAATTTTCAATTTTTAGTAGAGATAGAAAAAAAAATTTACTTATCTTAGATTTAGGTTGGTAATAGTGTTTGTATACGTATGATTTATATCGAACAAAATTACCAGGTGTAGTTTTTGTGGTCGGAAAAATTATGGACCACTGTTATGACTTTTTGTTTACGAAAATGAAAATTACTTTTTGTAATTTCCAAGAGAAGAAAGAAAACGCGCGAGCACTATACGCGTTTAAATTCCCCGCGAACGAAAATATTCTATTCTGGAATTCGTCTATAACTAAAAGTGAATACCGAGTTTACGATTGTACTTAGTCGTTTCGAAAGTTTAAATAAAGATTTACGAGGTCTTGGATTTGTTTCGAGTAATTGCTTATTTTGTATAATATTCGTATTTAGAAACTCCGTTGTATAGGCTTAAAGAACTCGAAAATTATATTCGATCAATTCGTTAATTTCTAAAGTTTACTCAAAGATTTCAAAATGTATTTTAAAAATAAATTGAAATGGAAACGTAAAAAATTAGTATTAAGTAGTGTTCATTAGTATTATTTATAAGGTAACTGATATAATAAATAATAATTGATATTTACCTAATTAATTATTTTAATCTTTTGACGAATATAAAATGTTTATATACAAATTCATGTAAACGTTAACTGTATATTGCTTAGAGTTAGACCAAAGTAAGTAATGAGTCAATAATCAAAACAATTCGTTAATTACACTGTAGGATGAGTATATATCTTCAAGGTTATTTTAATTGAATTAATGAAGTGAAATGTGAGTAAAATGTTGTTTTGCGGAAATGGGTAAACATTCTGAGAAGACCCCGTGAAATTGATGGTGACGTGAACAAACGTCGTGAAATTTAACAAACGGTGTAGCGAATATGATGGAAACTTTAAAACAAAATTGCATATAGGTATAATAATTTTAAATTATTCGTAACCGAAATTTTCAACGTGTACAAAATGGTAAAATATTTTATTATTAATAGTATTGCTACAATGCTACGTATACAGTTGTTTAAAATAAAAGCGTTTTAAAAATATCACTCATCCTTATTCGTGATCGTGTAATTTTTTTTATCCTTACGATCATACAATGTGGTTTTTGTCTATTAATACGATATTGTAATTTAATTTAGTCATCGTGGTGAAATTATTTTTTCCCAGATGTTAAACTGAGAAAAAACGGTTGAGAAATAACGAAAAAAGTTTTGATTTTAGTATTCCATGGTATCATGAAATCATTTTTACAATTATTGATCAACTATTCTGTAGGTATAATAAGAAAATGTTATTAAACACGTGTTGGTTTTTGACAAAATAAATGACAAGATTTAATGATCACATATCGTCGTATATTCATAATGTTGGGCTGACATTAATATTATTTTAAACTGTTCGGCAAAAAATCAATTTCTAAATCACAATTATATATTATATTATAATTTATACTCGTAAATTAATATTTGTTATCAATACTGTACTTTTTCGTTTTAAATATCTCGGTTAAAACACTCTATATTCCTGAGTTGAAGGTATGACGTGTTCGGTATGGTCTCTCCAATCCGAGTTGTATCCAAAACGGCAACGTGCGTATAATAATTCGATTTTTTCCCGTCTTTCAAAGATATTTAATTAGATTAAAAGGTTTCTGAACATAAGCGGCCGATGATATTGGGCAATGTTATGTTTCAATGTCGGAATAATCAAAAATGATAATAGTCGAAACATTCTGTGTCATTGATCGTAATAATAAATGTATTATTTTGACTATTTCTATACGATTGCCTCTCCCCTTAGATTTCTTTTTCTTTTTTTTAATCTTTATATAATTATTAATACATAAAATTGTTAATATCTGTATACGAATAAACACATACATTATACAGTACAAGTTTATCAGTTGAAATGAAAGTGATTGATAGATTTGCAGGACGTAAGCGAAATAAAAATTTTATACTTTAAAATATAATATTATAAATTTATATATATATTATTTGTCGTAAATTTTAAAATACAAAGTGTTTTACCTATATATAAAAATCAACATGAATTTTTTTAAAAAAAAAAAAGTTTTATTTAAAAATTGTCCCTCTCTAAAATGATAGCCAGGGACGCCCCTGCATCTTGTAATATCTTGTTTGAAGAAAAAAAATAATTCTGTGACAATAAACTGGCTAATCAAACATAATTTCTGAAAAAAACATTCTGAAAAAACATTTGAGAACTTTAATATTACAAATTTAAACTACTGTAATAATTTATTATAGGCCAATATTATTGGTCCATAGTTTTTCACTAAGAAATTTTTACTACTTATTGATTATCGAGATGAAATTTATCCTATATTTACATCGAAATGTAATATGAGTAGGGGAGGGGAAATAATTGTCTAAAAGATTTCATTTATTTTCGTACGAAATGTTTTCTACGAGAACTGAACAGTTTTATTTATTATAGTAAACGCCATCAAGATTAAGTAAATTATCTATAAATAGTACAAATTAAAATTCCAAATTAATTATTTATATAAAATGTATATTAAATATTTGATTTTTGATATGGAACACGATGTATGATTAAAATGTTTTTAGGTTGTTACACTTAATATACGTATTATGAATAAATGCAGAATATTATGTAATGTTAGTATTTTATGTCGAATTTATTGAATAATATTACGGTAGGTCTAGGTATATTCGTGTAGAATAGTTAATTACATAAAGCGTTTAATTCAGCGAATATTTGTAACCGCGTTAAAATAACTTAATAATAATATTATTTGATTATACTCGTGAATAAATAGATCAAATCGATTTAAAATGTTGATAATATGTTTTATACTATAAAAATAATATTATTATTTTGTGATTGTTGTTATCATTTATTTCTCATAATAATATTACGATTGCCATTCCGATCTAATTACTGATATTATTATACGTACTAACTTAACCTAGTGGTTTTAAGTATTTGTTTTTATATTTATCGTCAACTCGGACTTCCTTCTTTGCGAAATTTTTCGAAATCAGCGTAATAGCTCTATTACTATAATAATATTATAGTCTAGCCGCGTGCAAGTGCAGTGGTAACGCGAGAGACGAAGTAAATTATTATCGTCTCGACTGAACATCGCCGCCAGACTCGTGCGGTCGAGATCGATATAAACGCCATCGAGGCCTATATGAAAATAATAATAAATAATAATGTACGGATTTTGTGTACTCTCGCAGTTTAAATTGTTGTCTTGGATTCCGTTATACGAGAAAATAATATTATACAATGTCTGTAAGTGTATTTTACTAATATTAAGTATTTTATTCTTAAATTTACTATTCAATCAATTTAGAAGGCATTTCTATTTGTGACAAATATTAAAAAATAAAATGTTAAAATTGCCCCGCGGTAGTGACAAAAAATCGGAAATAAAGACTAAAACAACATTTTGTCTATCGATGAAGATTTTAACGTATTTCATTTTGGCGCGGATATGTTTTCCTGGTAGTTATGCAATATAAAAATAATAAACAAAAACCAATTTGAACATTATTTCATATTTTTTATATTATAATACTAGTGGGCGGTTTATTTTTATACGAAAAAAATGAAATTTGACGAACGGGATTGTGTTTTTTTTATTCTATTTCGCGTCTTTGTATATTTTCAGCGCTTCGAAAACAATTATTTGCCTCGAGTGATGGTTCTTACGAAATCTTAATTTATATACCAAACAACATCCGAGTGGATTTTTACTTCGTTCTTTATTAAGATTTTATTATGTGTTTTAGCTTTGTTTTTTCCGTTTTAAAATTTTGATTTGTTCCCCATTCTTGTTCTATTATATACTATATTTTATTATTAAATTTAAAAATAGTAATTTTGACGTCATAATTTACATTTACTAAAGGAATTGCTGAGGTAAAAATTAGATTAAAAAATTAGGTTATGAATATACATATATTATAAATTCTACGAAAATTTAAAAGTATTACGTATACGAACTGAATATGGCAAAGTTTTTGATTAGAAAATTTAAATCCAACGCTCGTAAAAATAATAAAAACGTTTGTATTTACAATTCATAACAAAATACAGAACGTGATTTTCGCAATTTATAAATAATTGATAGCAATAATTCGATAAAAATAAACACGTTTCATAAATATTGTGATAGCCGAAAATTACAGAGGATTGGGGGGACCATCAGTGAATCGTAAAGTACTGAAGTCGATGAAAAAATACGCTTTATTATTTGAACGATATAATTAATGTTAACTTTGTATCCGTTTAGACACAGAACTTTTCCGTACAATAATATTATGTAAATTCAATATGCAGATATACACGTGGCAAAACACTTATAGAAATAATAATACGTTCATACCGCTAGGGCGAAAAAATTATATTTTTTTCTCTAAGAAAGCTGTGTGATGACGATAACTTATAAGGAAAAATGTATTTGATTTCGATATTTTGTCTCTTCGCGCAAGAGTATTATAAAATTAAATCTTATAGGTTGATGTACGTTATCCGACTAGAAAAGAGAGAGATTTATTATAAGTATCTATATAATGCCATGAACAAAAAAAATTGAAGAAATCAATATAAATCCTCGAATAATATTAGTAGGTATTTTAATCGTCTCAAAAAATGAAAAACAATATTTATCATGAATTTTTAAATATTATATTTGTAAAATAGAAATATTGTTATTTGGAATTTGGAAATATTTACTCATACATTCTTTTTTTTTTTCAAATCTCAGTGTACAATATGTTAAAATTACAACGATGATAAATAATATAAAAAAATATTGTCTATATTACGGTATATTGTGATTATTAGATGTAATTGAATAATTTTCACATATTATAAGTTATAACAATAAAATTTATATAAAAATTTTTGCATACTATTATGCGTATATTAATCTTGAACTTGACTTTGCATGAGAATAAAACTTTTTGTGTTTACGGATTTATATAAAAATATTTTTATAAAATTTATTATAATGGTATTAATAATAAAACAGAGTGATTTGAGAGAGAAGAAAATTTTCGTCGTTGATTAAGAAGATTAAAAATTAATACTCAGCGATGTTATAGGTAATTGTAATTATAATAAAATTCAAACAAATTATAATATGTTTAAGACCCTGAAATAATATGAAAATCCTTTATTATAATGACAAAAAACTGTTCTATTTTTATTATATTATTATCATTTTACAAAGTCATAATTATGGCATTAGTTGAGGGTGTTCCAAAAACTTAAATTATTTCATTTTATTAATTATCAAGGAAGTAAATAAGCGAGTAATTATATATCGTTCTGACCTATGATAACAATCATTTTATTGTACGATTTGTATATTATTATCTGTAATTTTCATCTCAAACAGAATATTTTTGGACTATATAAATTTAAAATTTACAAGTATTTAATAATTATTGTTTTATTTAAAAACCAATTATAATGTAATTGTACTATTGAAATTATATATTAAATTTGATGTCATTTTTAATTTTTATAGCTTAATAATAATATTATTGGTTTAATTTTTTTTTTTTTTTGTTTATTCCTATACGAATTGTTATTAATTATGAACTATTTTCGATTTATGAGTCTATTAAAGCAAAAAAATAATAATACATATTGTTATGTATTAAGTCACAGTAATCGAATATCGTTTTTTAGCAGTTTTATCAGTTTTTAATAGTTTTTATCAGTTTTTCGCCCTAAAACGCATCTTTATCATTTCGTAGAATATGATAGATGATGTAATGGTGTGTATTTTATATAGATTATTTTGTTGCTTAAAGTATGTAGGTATATAATGGGTAGTTTCCGATATTCAATTTAGTTGTAGTTTCTGCCAATTTATATGTTTTCACGTTTATACCATCGCAAATTCTAGAAAAAAAGAACTTATTTCTTTTTCTCGTATATCACGTTATCTATATGTTCACACACATTTTCGATATATTTAGAAGTCGTTTCCGCATTTTGGATGTAATAAATAAAAGTACATTTCATGGACGTTGAAAAATAACATATAGTACAATATTTGTTAAGTTAACCTTAACGTATATGCAATAAAGAATTATATTACTACGTTTCGCGTTATAAAAATAGTATCATAAGGGCCAATAAATTATTTTATTCGTTATATTCGTAAATTTTAATGTTATTTTTCAAAAATTTGTTAAAATTAATTTTCATTCTTTAGATTACGGTCTACGAACAAATAAACGATACGCAGGAAATCACGTTGAACTTTCAAACTATTTTAATTTACGGGCGAAAAAAAACGACGTATTTATTATTATAATTTATTATAACTGTGTACGGTTCGGTTATAGAGAATTTAATTCCGTAAGTAAATATTTATTATAGTATGTTATATTTTATAATACAAAGTAATATCGTTGACAAAGTGTTCATTTGTGGGATAGTCCAGTAAATATTTTAAGTATTTTTTTTTTTTTTTTATATAGGTACTTAAAATATATTCCAGTAATAAGTACTTACTTTCATATAATATTATTTTAATAGTTCATATAATATTCGTATATTCGAATCGGTGAGGATTAGAATACATCCATCCGATATCAGAAGATTAACGTAATAATATTTTAACTAGTTTTTAATTTTTTATACGAGCGTTATAAAATTTTATTTTCATCGAAATCGATATACGTTTTCGTATGAAATTATTATTTAAAAAAAGTGTTTCGTTCTCTGTTTCGTTTACATATATAAATATTGTATTTAAATTTTACAAACGTTTCTGTGTAATATGCCTATTGTATTTACGAATATATAAGTAAATTGTATTTATGCGCCAGTCGGAGATAACATCCAAGTAGGTTCCAGTCCTGCCATAAACCGTAGCTCGATTTACGCGGCCGAGATAAAAAAAAAAAAAAATACACTATAATACTAAACGTTGTTGTTATTATTATTCTGTATTTATGTCGATGACTGGGTTAAACGTTTTTGAGGTAGGGAATTTTTTTTTCTTTTACGATTACCGCGGTAACCGCGACGTTTTAAAATCCCGCAGGACGAGTCCGATGTGATTTTTTACAATAACCGTGTTTATGATTTTCTAATAAGACTTAGTTACAAGAGGAGTGTATTTTAGATATATATTCCATTCTCACTCGAAAGTGGAAATAAATTAAAAATGATCGATAATTTAATTTATAAATAATAAGTACCCGTTTAATTAATTCATCACTCGTTTAAATCGTGTTACCTACATTACAATTATAATATTATGCTGATAACTGATTAGAAAGGTACTTTTGTGACGAGCGTTTTACATTGTATTTTTTACGTCATACACGCAGACGTACTTATTTAAATAATAATAATAATTATTACTATTATTTATTTATTTATAAAGCTGAAGTGTAATACAATGGTTAAATTTAGAACGACCCGCGGATAGAGTACCATGATAATCGAAAATCGAATCGCGCGAGTTTAATGTTTAAAATAAATATAATTTTGATAAGAAATAAATGCTCGTAAACGGCGAACAAAGATAAACTTTGTATTGCAGAGAGAAGAGGATTTAATAGAAAAAAAAAATATTGATCAATGGGGAGTCCAAGACGCGTCAAAATAATAACATAACATACAATTCGTTATCATACTGCGTTATCATATTTAAAAAATGAATCGTATATATCTCGTTTTTTTTCTATTAAATGTTAAACAATACAGTTCTTGCTTGTAGATTATTATTTTCTTTTTTTTTTACGTTTTATTAGAAAGGCAAACTATAGGTAAAACTTTAATCCGACGCGTATTTGTTCGACACGTGTGAATTCCCAACTAAATGCAAACAGTACAAGTCGTTTCTCATATCACATATCGAGTGTTTATTCTTTATTATGATTTACAACCGCGACGGTCACAAACACTAGCTGTGCGAGTATTTTATTAATATTATCTTTGATTTTACAAAATACGATAATATAATAATTGTTCCGAAGCGTCAGACTAACACGCGGTTTCTACGTGTATCTACGCGATATCGTTCGTGTTTCGAATCGGATTATCTTGAAAACTTGACGGACCGAAGAAGTTTTATAAATTCATATTATTAGGTTGTGTGTCGTGTCTCGTGTGTGTACGTTCGGACGACGTATAAATAAAATCGGAATCGCACGTGATCAGAGAATGAACTACGAACGTTATTACGTAGGTGTTTTTTTTTTTCAATTTCATTATAATAAAATTATGTTACGATAAAACGAGTTGACGCCACACAGATCGTTCGTAAACGATTTTAACGATCGCGTTTTTCGAATCACTCGAAGGGCTCGTGACTTATAGCTCTAAAAAACCTTACTATAAGTGCAATAATATTAAAATTAAAATTAAAATTAAAATTAAAATTATTATAAAGTCACGAGCCCTGGCTTATAATATATAATGAGTTAAAAATTTTTTCTCTCGCGATTCGCGACTTATCACTTATATACTCGTATATAATATATTTAAAAAAAAAAAAAGGAAGGAATTAAAAAGAAAAATAAAAACTAATTTTTCCGACAATTGGATTTTTTTTTTTTTGATCCTACCATTTGACCCGTCACTCTATACGAGGATGCCAAAATACGACCGTTAATGCCAGGTGAAAATTCCTGTTAATTATTATTGTTGTTTTCTATATATTCGGCGACCCTTTACACCGCCGACGAGTACACAAGTCGCCCACTCGGGGGTGTATGTAATATAAAACGCCACTCTTCCGCGAGCACATAAGTACCAAATAATTATGACCAACAGGCAGTCGGAATATTATATAGGTGACAATACCGAACAGCTGTTATAATGTGCATTCGTGTTTATGTGTATAATATACCTACGTATGGACACGCGGACCGATTCCATGTTTGCACGCTAGTTGTATTGTTTTTCAAGGACGTTTCGAATCGTTTATATATTTTATATAGGTGGGCACACAGAGCACCCTTTAGGTTCGTCGTGAATTTTCCTATATTTTCTTAATAACACGTGACGTTTGGACTACAATAATAATAATAATAATAATAGACTTTGTGCCGGCGAGAAAGGGAGAAATGTGATAAAAAAAAAAAAAATAGATTTTAAAAAATTCATACTTTGGTACATTAACTATCAATTTGGTCATTTATTATATAATAATATGTTGAGTTTCGACTAAAATGTCGTTGCCACGTAGGTACTTTTAGTATTAAAATATATTTAAAATTTAGTTTAATCTAAAATTAACAGTCGAGTTCTTATGTATTATTATTAACTTATTCAAAAACAAATATTTAATTACGTTATGTTTTTCCGAAAGAACTTCAATATTGTCCCGATAGAAATTTATTATTCAAAACTTTTCCAAATTTTTTCCTATTCAACGTGATTATTATTATCATTTTATCACTTTTCTATATATTTTATTGTCTTTTTTCCTCACGTTTTTTTTTTTTTTTTTTTGACTATTAAAGTGAGATATTACAATTTACGTGATTTTTTTTTTTAAATATAATAATATTATAATACGCGAACGATACACATCGTAATAATAATACGTAAAAAGACGAAAATTCATTTTCATCCTGTACAGTATTTCTGTTCAAAATCGAATCCCGTCAGACTTTTTGCAGATTATTTCCTCGTCCGTTTGGCGGAGTGAATTTCCGGGCGCCGCGAAAAGTTGCGAGTTGTCAAAAACCGAAGAAATGCGTAATTGGCATTTGAAGACGCGATGACGTCAATACGGCCGGTGTATACACTTTATGCGGAATATTTTTATTGGACTGAAGCCCAACCAGAAAGCTTATATAGGTACACACGCCGCCGACGGATCCTTTACTGTATACTTTCTTTTCGTTCATTATTATTATTATTATTATGATTATTATTATGATTATTATTATGATTATGATTATTATTATTCCTATAAGTCGTATACCCCGAAACGTGATCGGCCGAAAGGTCACGACGTCCCGGTTTACGTGTGTTTTTTAATCGCTATATATATTCATTTTCATCGATTTCTTAAAATTATATTTATTACCTATTGATATTGACTGGCCGCATCGATGTAATTAATAAATTAAATTAATAACTTTTTATAAAAAATTATATTTTAATTATTGTTTTATTAAAAACATTATCATAAATCTAAAAATATAATAATAATTTAAAAAATATCAAGTATAAATGTTAGGTAAATATATCTTATAGAATATTATTATTTTTTGTTTTAACAAAAATTAAACTGTTCTAAACTTAAATGTTTTAAAAATTAAAATTAATTGTGTTAAACAAAAACAAATATTATGACTCAAAGGTTCAATACTTTTAGAAATTTTATATTTTAAATTTTTAAAAACATAATTTAGGTAGATAAAACGTTATCGATATGAGAATATACACAATGTTGAATAAATGAAGAATATAAATTATAAATTAGAATTGATAAGAATTTTGCCTGTTTGAACAAAACGAGTTTTGAATTAAATATCAGCCTAGTAAATATTATTTAATGGATGCTTTTTTTTTTATATTTTTTTATACAGTTTTATCGTTTTTTTCTCGAAATTCATTACAATTTAGTAACGCGATTCAATAACTAGTAACTACTCGTCTTATGTCGAACTGCATACATGTAATAACTATTGGGATTTTAATTTCAATCAATATTCTCATATTTGAAAATTATTGAACAATAATATGAAATTAATATTGCGATTTCTAATCCATTTCTAATATCGAACAATATTATATAGAAAATTCTGTTCATTTATAATTTATCGCGTCTGTACAAAATAACAATTTTACTTCGAAAGAGTTAAAGGTTTATTAATTTTGTCACGATTTAAGATGAAAAAACAAACATAATATTTTCTGTATTGTAATGTTTACTTTTATTTATTATTATTATTTTTTTTATAGGTAGGTACTGTTTGTTTCCTCTTTTTGTACGATAATTTATATGCGTTGTACATACTTGTTTGAATATCTGATCTACTATAAATATAGTTTTTTTTATTATTATCTTTTATAGATGATCGAGTTCATTTTTTTTTTTCATCGAATCGTTATCTGTATATTATCTAATAACGACAGAAACTTACAAACAAAACATGTTTTTTCATAAGAATTTATTATTATATCGCAGGTATAATAATGAATAGTTCATATATTAATGTATCTATTAATCTCAAAATAAATATTTATTCAATACTACTCGTACATCTCTTATACGTATTACGTACTACGTAGGTACTTTTTTTTTAGTCGTTTGGTTGGGAATTTGTAATTTTTATATTATCGTTTAAATAATTTTTATGTTATCTACGAGTGTTGCGTTATAATTATTGTTAAAATAAATAATATTAGCCTACTACGTACTTTATTACTTTTCTATTGATTGATAAATATATGATAATTATTATTCCTGATTTTTGTATTTAATAAATACGAATATAATAATGTAATAATAAAAAAATGATAATGTTCACAATTATTAATTAGTTATTTTCAATACAAAATATAGCGCATTCATTATAATTTTGTAATTAAGATTAAATCCAATTAAAATTTAAAATATAAGTGTAGATTTTATGCGATGTTTGAGTTTACGATGTATTATAATATATTATAAATCCGAATAAAATAATTAAGTATACCTAATTGAATAAGAAGTATATATTATACTTTTTATATTCCTTTTTTCTCATTTTTATTTTACTACATAGTATATAAAATTGATATTATATAATAATTATGATTTATTTAATATCTTTTTCTTCGACAAAAAATTATATTATATTTTTATAGAAAATATAAAGAACGTGAATATTCAAATGGATATCATATTTGATTAATCTTTCTGGGTGAATTATTTGGATTTCTCAAAGAAGGGCTATATAGATACATTCTTATAGTTATTGCGTACATATAAATTATTAATAACGAGGAGTTTGAATTTCTTCATTTTTCTAATGGTATTAATTCGAACGTCTGCATTTTCAAATAGACTAAACATCTAACTCGAAAACAATTAAATTTATTTATTTATTTTTAATAATATAAGGTTTGTGGTGAATATTATGTATTTAATTAGTAATTTTTTAATGTAAGTGTTAACATTGTTCTGATAAATTATAATATTGTATTCATATCAAAGTACTCGTATATTATAGGTATACCACTGGAATTAATGAATTTTTTTTTTTTTTTTTTATCTCATAATGATTTATAAGAATTAATTTTTTATATTATAGACGCGTTTGGTTTTAACAAAATAATCGTTTGTTTAAAGTATAATTTTATACTTTTATTTTGAATATTTTAGGTATTATTTCCTGGAGCCTATAATGATTATTATTATAATCAGAGTAATCGATAATTGCGGTGTCTTGGACGTTTTATTGTTACCTGACATTCGCAGCAGATTCGTATAATTAAAACATTTTAATATTTAAAATTTCTAAGAATTTTAAACATCTCATTGGCGCGTGTTCTTTAATCTTTATATAATGTATATATTATAATATACCAATATATATATATATATATATTGTCTGAACGCACTTAAAATATCTTTGAAGATATTTTTAGATATCAATAAATTGGATTTAAATTTTAGTTAAATAAACGTTGTGTTTTTTTTTAATGTTTAAAGACCTTGTGACTGATATTTAATGGCAAAATTATGTTCTTTTAACTGTACATACGACTGTATTGTAATATAACGAAAAAGTTTCAAATGTTCATAGAACGATAAAAAAAAAATGTTGTTTTAATCGTCGTATTATTATTATTTTTTTTTTTTTTGTATTTCTTATTATTCAATTATATAATTTAACATTCTATTTTGGTTTCAGTCGACTTTAAAAATAACTTATTTTTAGAAAAATGTATTAATTTTAAATTAATAGTAATATAATATGTTCAACGATTTTATCTTTGGGGTATATGACGACAATAACATAATACATAGGAAAATACAAACAAAACGATTCACGTGTTCGACGAAACATCATCTAAATAAAAACCTAATCCAATATAGACGTTCGTTGACCTCGCGTCGATGCTAACAACCACTCGGGTCTTGGTATACATTATTTAAATGTGCGCGTTGTTGTTGTTGTTGTTCTTCGTCGTCTGTGACCAAATGTAATTATTTCCCCTCGACTAATGTACACACGCAGCAATAAAAACGGATTTATCGTAATTATATAATATCATTACAGTTATGCTTATTCGAAAATGAAATTAAACGCGCACACACGTCATTATCGTTGTTTTATAACACTGCTACAGTGGAAAATTATGACTTCAAATCAAATTTATTACGTAATTTATATAATTTTCTATCGAAATGTATAAATTTAAATGAAATTTTGTGATTTTTTTTTTTTTTTTCATTCGAGGAGTACGTTTTTAAATAATTCATTTCGATAGGCAAAATATAGTTGCGTATTGTTTGTTATATATTTAAATTTTATTTTCGTTGAAAATTAAATTACTCGATTCGTTGTGTAAAATATAAAATTTAAATACATAACGTAAAACGTTTTTCACATTATAAGTTACCTATTTAAATAATATGTAGGTACCTATTTCATTTTATTGCACGAGTTATACGATTAAATTTTTATTCATATAAATAATATTATTCAATATTTTTATTTTTATGTATTTCAAATAAAAATGCTGTAAAAATTTAGATCATTAAATTTCGTTCATCGGTTATTGTAAATGTAGTCTAGAACGATCGTGTTTCGATGTAAAAAATTATCACGAAAATAAAATATGAACGATTGATGGTAAATATTATTATAATAAGAAGATCATAAAATATTATATTATTATAATAATAAGATGTTAATATACGAATAAAATGAAAATACACAGACTGATAAGAATAATGGTTTCCGGTCGAGCTCGGTATAACGATAACATAATATTCTAATTGTATTGTTTTTGCAACTCAATATTTTTTTTTTTATATACGTATATTATTATGTACGTTCATATTATTAATATCTTTATACAAAATATAATAATATTAATATTATATAATGTAATTTGAAGAAGTATATTATAATATTATTATTTTACAATTTTATTACAAAACCAAAAATTCGATTTGTTCCTTTACAGTGAACTTTTTTTTTTTAAAAAAGTTTTTCTTAAAAAAATTAAATATAAATTATTAATTAGTTTTTGTTTTTGTGGATTTAAAAAAAGAAAAATGACATATTATCAACATTTGTGAACGGATTTAGTATATATAGTTCGCAGTTAATTATTATGAAAATCTCGTGTTATTCGTAGGGTATAAAAAATTCATATCTATTAAACTTAGCCGAATAAACACGAAAAATTTTATTTGGGCTAGTACCTACTTTAAATCATTTTTATATTTTATATTTATGTTTCAGAAATAAATATTTATAAAATATATAAAAATTTAATATAATACTTTTTTTCATTTATTAACGGTCATTATAGTGAAATATTACGGAACAGAACGATGCTAAAGAATGTCTTCGTATCTTTTTTTTCTTTTAAAAAAAAAAAAATATTTACTAAACCGTCAGTTAAGCGCTGGAAGATGGATTCAATACAATATTAACATTAACATTTCGTTTGAAATTTCATACAGACGTACACAATATCACGTCATTTCAATGGCGTTTTGTTCTCTGACAAATGCAATTTATGAAAATAATATCGCAGAACATGTAGATTTTAATGAAAAGTAAGTGCCTCAGTGTCTGTCTGCGTATAAATTCAATTGTAGTTTATTATACAAAAATGGAGTGAAAAGAATTGAACGTGTCTAGACAGTTATTACGGTTTATAAATAAAATAATGGAATCAAACGTTTCTCGTGCAATTATAAATAATTTAAATTAAAAATTGAATTTTAATAAAGCTGCCACCTATTAAGTGAAAATAAATATTTAGTAAGTACCTAAATTTAAATACATATGGGATCACGCCGTTTAATTTTGATTTATCGTATAAAATGTCGTTGGATAAAAATCAAACGGGGTTTTTTTTTAAAATTTGCACGAAATTTATACTCTTATTTATGGAATATTGGTAATATTTTGCTGACCAGGTTTTTTAAAGTCTAATAACTTCCAAATTTATAAATCGATAGAGCAATCCATGGGTTAAAAAAATATTTAGAATGGAAAAAAAAAAAACGTTTTTATAACATTGTTTATGTATGCGAAGATAATCGTAAAATATTTTGTAAGTGAATATTGTCGTAAAAATATAAGTAGTAATTGTGTTGAAATTTCTATTACGAACGGATGTATGATATAAATAGTAACCACTAACCATTATTACTTTTATTCGTATCTAAATTATAAAAAAATAATTTCAAAACAATATGTCGTATATTCCTATAGCATTATAAATTTATAAATATAAATAATACTAGAATTATTTTACAATATTTACCGTTTGAGAACTCCATATTTTGATAAAAAGTCAATTAATTTGAAAAAGGCAACCAAACATCATTGAAAGAATTTCCTAGAACTTGGATAAGGTATGTGGACGATATTTTTGGAATAGTAGATAAAGATTTTAACGTAGAAAATTTCATAGAAAAAGAAAATATAAATTGCCAATATTCTACAATAAAATTCACTTTTGAAAAAGAAATAGATGGAAAATTACCTTTTTTAGACCTTTACATAAAAATAACTGATGAAATATTAAAATTCGAAATATATAGAAAGAAAACCCACACTTATGATATATCCATAATAATTCAAATCTTTGTTGGCAACATAAAATGGCTGCTTGGACAGTATGGTTCACAGATTAGTAAATATTTCAATGAATAAGAAAGATTTCGAAAATGAAAAAAAAAATACAATTATAAACATAGCCAAATTCAATGGATACGAAGAAAATATGGTTTTAAAACTAATCAATAACACAAATGGTCAAGAAAAATATTAAAAAATATTAGTATATAAATTAGAATTACAAAATTCAACAAATAAAAATCGAGCAGCTATCATTTTCATTCCACAAATATCACACAAAATTTCAAAAATATTCAAAAAATATTATGTGGACATAGTCTCATCGAGAAATAATAATCTCATGAGTCTATTGGGCAACACAAAAGACAAAATAATCGAAACCGAAAAATCAGGAATATATCAAATTCAATGCGAAGATTGCGATAAATGTTATATTGGCCGAACAAGAAGAAACATAGGTATAAGATTTAAGGAATACATCAAAGCACGAAAAATCAGGAAACAAATAAGTCTCCTATAGCAGAACATTTTTTAGAATTTAATCATAATATTAACACAATCAACTTATTAAAACAAGTCACAAATAATCAGGAATTAAATATAAGAGAAGCTATTGAAATGTCAAAAAATAAAAATAATCTTTTAAATTTGGATTTAAATCCATTACAAAATAACTTGTTAAAACTGTTACCACAATAATTAATATTAGAACCGGCTTCGTGTGATGACGTCACGCACGGGAATACACACTATATAAGGGACATGTACACGTCAGTAACGACTAACGGTCAGTCTGTGTTTTGCTTTTGCACTGATGATAACTTTGTTATCGAAATACTTATTTGCTTAAAATAAAAGTGAATTTTTGTGGAGGATTTGGGTTTTTATTTATTTAAATATATTATCCACAAGTCAATACTTAAACAATTAATAAAACAAGTCAATTAATAAAATTATAATGTTTGACATATTTCACATTTTATTATTGATTTGTTAACAATTTTAACTTGAAATTCAATTTTATTTTTTGTCGAATATCCACAAATTATTCACGTATGAATTCTACGTGTTGTTTTTTGAATATACTCGCTCGTAAATATTAATTTATAAAATTTTATTTGAATAATGTACGCGTAGGTATTCGTATATCGAATATGTAATAACATTATTCGTACAACAACTGTACCAAAAGATTTGTCCAAAATAATATTGCGGGTAAGCAATTCATTTATAAATTATTCACGTGGTTGTATCTTCTTCTGATGCAAACCATCTTAAAAAATAATATTCGCGTATAAATTTCTCTAAGTTTGTTTATTTTTCAAATGCGAAAATATATATATTATTTTTCCATGTAACGTTTATAAATAAAAATTTACGACACGGCACAATCGTCAGGATATCGTCGAATGATATACATAAAAATACACGTGAATATAGAACATCATAATGTTTGATAGGAGATGGACAATTTTGTAAAATCAACAAAACTAATTTTAAAATTTAAATTTAAATTTGTATTTATAACGAATCGTATTCAGCCAGCGAAAGTCGGATATTTATTTTAGTATACTATCAGTTATATTATTATCGTATAAATCTAAATATACGTCATGTGCTCGTAAGTATTAGAATTTAAATTTATTGTTGAATAACTAAAACTTATCGTTTTTGAGAAAGAATTAACCGTGTTAACACGGCGATAAAATATTTGGGAAATACAATAGATCAAAATAATAAGAAAATGTATATATTATCCTTATTATTATTATTATTATTATTATTATTATTATTATTATTATTATTATTATTAATATTATTAATATTTGAGTGTAATTTTTACCATTGAGAAAATATGATGTATACATCAATTTGCATACATAGTGGATTTGTAGATTTCAGTTCACCTTGAAAAATTGTCCAAATAATATACGGATTTATTTTTGTTTTACGAACGTCTCGAATGCGTGCCAAAATTATGGAATATCGTAAATAAAATATACATTATATGAAACTGAATCCGAAAATCTGAGGACGCGGAATATGCAATATGACTAGTTTTCTTTTAAACGTACGAGGATTGGCCGAGGTATACCGGGACAATATTGGATTATGAATAAATTTAATAGAATTTCGTTTGTCCGTCAAAAAGTTTAAACGAGGGTTTCGTCAGAGACGTGAAAGTACGAGAAAGGAAACTGTAACTAAATCTACAGAGCATCAACAATAAAATAGCGGGAAATGTTGCTTGCACTCGTATGATTTGGAAATTTGAATTTATAATTTCCCATCGATATTTTCGTCACGATAGGTGTACGCTTGCCGATGACAGCAGTATAGTTGTGAACTTGTCAAATAATCGTATTAGTTCATCGGGCTTTTGGATTCTTAGATTTTCAATCGCGTATTCACGGGATAAATCACGTCAGTCAAGCCTTAACTGTCATTCGAAATACATTTTGATAATTGTTATTAATTATTATTAAAATATATTTTAGGTAAATTCTGTTAGTCTATCACATTTTCAGGTTTCATTCCGTTACGATTAATCAATTGATTGCATTTTATTTTATTCGAAAAACCAGAGACTTTCAACCTTTTTTGACAATGAACAATTTTTAAAATATTAAATAGCTGATTGGTTATTTATTATCTATTTTATTACGGATCCATGGTGTTATAGATAAACTGGAAAAAAGTCAGTAGGTATCACAGATGGAAATTTATATTAATTTTATTAACAATCAAAATATATGACTAATCAAAATATTCCATAAAATACTATACAGAGTAGTATTAAATTCACTGGTTAATAAAATAGTTTTTATATTTGACGAGAAGAAAATTAATCAAAACTGTTAACTTCTATTATTATTCTTTAAAATATACATAATTTATTTAAAAAAAAAAACAAATAAAAAAATAAATAATAATTGTATTTTTGTTTTTGTTTAAACTTTAAATTTTACTCTAAAATTTTTATTATTTTTATTTTAATTTAAAAGGAAAACAATTTAATTTCTATTATGGTTCTGATTGTATTATGCGTGTCTTCATGTATTATTTTATTGACTTTGATAAGTATAATTTCTTTAAACAATTTTTAAACCGTTAAGTAAAAAAATAATTTTAATTTATTTATTTTTGACTTTTCAAAGTTGTTTTTATTTTAAATTAATAGTAATATTATATATAAATGATTTTTTCTGTTTTTTTTTTTTTTTTGTAGAACATAAGTTATACGATAAATTTTAGAAACATAATTTCGAACGTCATTTGAAATGTGTACATTTGACATGGTACGTCCTTATAAAATATTCGTGTTATTCTTGTGATGGAAATATTTATTATTTTAGTATTTTCAATTTAGTTTTTTTTTATCTTACCCCACAATTTTTAATAAATACGATGATCATATAAATTATGTGAATACTAAATTACATTTTGCTTATGATGATATACATGTGTTTTTGTAAAGCATAATATATTATTGGAAAGTTTCGAAGATAAAAATATTATCGTTAACATTTTATCAGAATGAAAATGTTTTTATAAAATAAGTAAATAACTGTCCATATTTTTTAAATATGTTTTTATCAAATATCTATATTACATAATTATTTTGGTAAAATTCTTACAAGTATTGTAATTATTTTTGTTTATGTTTTGGAATAAACTTTTCGATGATAAAAATACTATCGTTAACATTTTATCAGAATGAAAATGTTTTTATAAAATAAGTAAATAGTTGTCTATATTTAAATATGTTCTTATCAAATATCAATATTGCATAATTATTTTGGTAAAATTCTTACAAGTATCGTAATTATTTTTGTTTAGATTTTGGAATAAACTTTTACTTTTAAAGTAAACAGGTAAATATCGCTGGATACGTTATTTCGATCAGATACCTTGTAATTAGTTCGCATTTTGTGTAAATGAGTTTAGTCCATCGAATTAATCAAATATTCTACTTTCGACCAAAACATATTTATTTATTTTTTTAAAGATTAAGAATATCAATTTGACTTGACTAGAATCTGGATCGATACAAATTGTATCATAATATTATATTTTAAGTTCAAAATATATTAAAAATCGGTAATATTAGTGTTGAAAATTCGCAGAATGATACTACTTACTTGGATTTATCATAGTTATAATTTTTTTCTATCGTAATTTGCCCATCATTTATTTTTCTGATGGTAGAATACAATTTTAGAGTTAGACGACCGATTGAACGAGTAATTTATGAAATTTTAATTGTTATTTGTAACATAAATATAGATTTTTAAAAAGATAAAATAATTTAATTTTTATTACTACGGATGTAAAATATATTTGTTCCGTAATGCTTTACGAATAACATTTTAAACATTAATTTATAATACATTATAGTTATGTAATAACCATTCGTTATGTAATCCAAAATCTAGTTCGGTATCGTTCAAATTTCTAAACTACTCCCTTATACACTTCGATAACAGCACATAATAATAACTATATTATTAATACTGTACAATAATTATTGTAATATTTTAATAGTCACTATTTGTCATAAAAAATATGAATACTGCAATAATAATATGACAATTAAATAAAATTTTAATTTGTATGGTTTTTAATTTAATTTTAGTTTTAATTAAATGGCTGTAAAATATTAATTATTCGATGATTTTGATAATTATTCGAATCAATTAAAATAATATGGGGTGGTATAACGTTATTAGGAAAAAAGCACAGGGGCCGTATAATTATCGATTACTACCTACATTCCAGAAAACGCAACGTATCCAAAATTTAGGTCAATAACTATCGAACGATAATTCATTTCTAGCAATTATTAGTTATTTAAAATTTATTTATCCTCCGGCTTTCCGTTGCAATATTATACAAGTCATAAGTAAGGTGCTTTACTCAACATCCCCATTCTATGGCCACGCGTTTGTGATCTGGTTGTGATCTTGGACAATAATATAGGGCATTCCAGATTTCTTTACTATTATAATTATTATAATATTTCCATAAAAAAATTAATACACGAAAAAAAAATTTAAACCAATTTAAAAAGTAATTGTATATGATAATTTTGATGGATTAACTTCCTAGTTTAATAATATGGCATTATAAAGAATATTTTTCATTTAATCGAAAACAAATATTTTATGTTATTTATTTAAAATATCATATAATTGAATGTAAAATTTATTTAATTAATAATAAACTTAGTAGTGATACCTAGATCATCGGTGGCGAAACCTAAATACAGGTAGATTCATTCGCCTAACTTAACCTAATCTTCATTATCTAAATTTTATTACAGCTTTGAGATTGTGTTTTACTTGAGAAATAAATTGATGTTGATAACATGAACGTTGTTTGTCATGATATTATATTCCAATAAATTATAAAATAAAGAAAATTCTTAAAAAACGTCATTATGATAATGCTATAAGAGTTTGAACAATCAAAATTTTTATAAAAATATACTATTTAAATTAGTTACCTGTATAAATTTTACAAAATTTATAAAAAAAATAAATAGTTGATTTTTAAATTTTTTTACGATACCTACTACAATATTTATTTTTTATAAAAAAAATGTAATAGTAGTATTTAATACTAAAATATAAGCTCATTAAGTCATTACTAATTAATAATTATTAAAAAAAAAATTAAATTAAAAATTATAATTATTGTAATTAAATAATAACATTCTTTATTCGTACTGTTGTAGAAAAATAACGTATATGTTGCTGTATTTATTATATATAAATAAAATATATAAAATATATATATAAAATATATATATAAAATATATATATTATATATTATATATTGTTACACCGAATTTGTGAAATTGACGAATTCGTGAAATCGGCAGAAAAATTGCCTATTTCATGAAATCAGCATCGCTGTTGCCTAATACGTGTAATCGGCAATTATTCTGCAAATTACATGAAATCGGCAGACTTTTTATTACCGAATACACGAATTTAGTTACCTATTACGTGAAATCAGCAACTCATTTTACGAGTATACCTACATATATATTTTTAGACAAACGCACACGATTTCGTTGTCAATATCGGTCTTTGCATGCTGTTATCTTAATTGCCTATAGTCCTATAATTATGAGTTATGACTTATGATATATAATATATCTATATTATATTAGTACTCATTTAAAAATAATTGTACGTATAACGAAAATAATTTATTAAGTTTAAATACTTTATTTACTTTAAAGACATATAATATTTTGTTATATATGTGCCGTGACACGAGCACGACTCGTTCGTTGTCAAACGCGTAAGAACGTACTAAGATTTTATTAAAGAGAAAAACCGTAAAAAAAGTTTAGCGGCTACGAAGTATCATTCATTAACAATCCAAGATGTACAAACTAATAATGAATATTTGTTAAGGGAGCTAGTTAGATTGGGATCAGTTGGAACAGGCCAGGGTCCAGGGATAACAACGATGTTCATGTCGTGTGAATTGCACATCGAGGAGATGTACCTACATGTAATAAAAATGGTGTTATGTGTAATTCGGCGTGCCACCCAGGTCATAGCTGTAATAATACTGACAAGTAGATTATAATTATATTATTATAATAAAGTGGTATTACTAATAATATAAATTTAAATTAATAATATATATCAAAATTACATATTAGATTACCTATATCTTATATGTATCTTTAAATATTTAATAATGTCAATTATTATAGTAAGAAATTTATGTATTTTCCACATTAAACTTAATTGAAAAAAATAAAAATAAAAACACTTGCCGATTTCATGTAATTGGCAGAATAATTGCCGATTACACGTATTAGGCAACAGCGATGCTGATTTCACGAAATAGGCAATTTTTCTGCCGATTTCACGAATTCATCCATTTCACAAATTCGGTGTAACATACATACTCGTATATTATGTACAATTTATTCGTTCGCATATTAAACGGAAAATTGTTTTATCGCCTGTAAAATTTTATTTTAGAGGAAAAATAATATATACTATTATTTTAATTTTAATTCGAGGCTCGAGGGTTTGGAATTTCGACTGGGATGATAATATATTTTTTTACGTAGTGATAATTTGTCAATCCGATGTGCGAAACTCGTTGACGATAACTGCACACAGTCAGGCGGTTCTTTTTTTATATACAATAATTATTCCACGTGATATCATAGGCATTTAGATTATTTTTAGATTCCGATCGTGGCAAAGAAGAATGTTCTGGCGTTTGACGTGTGTCTCTATTGTTTTTCGCTGGGTTTCTAAATAAAAATAAAAATTGAATTAAAATTACTAAAAAAGGTTAGGTTATCAAGTTACGTTATTAAAAATTCAAAATCGCTTTATTCGTTTGATAATACCGAGATCAATAAATATTGATTTCTGGGAAAAATAATATTTCTTGCAACCCGAATATTTCTTACGTCTTGGTCGTGACGAATTATTATACGTAATAACGTACTTTTATTTATGAGAGATGTTAGTGTTAGTCTTACAGGGAATTGGGAAACGGGCTCACTGCCTGACAGAGGTAAAAAATACCCGCTCAAAGTGAATGATACGATTGTATTATTATTGTCTTTTTCGCGAAACCTTGGTCGCGGTACACGACGTATATCGTGTCTTTATGATAATATCGCGGTACGTACTTGCGGATATCGATCGTCAAAACGAACCGTCATTGTTAAATTCGTATAATAGTTCACATATTATATTATTGTGCGTTTTCGTTTTCCACCGACGGCAATTATTAAAATAGGCGGCAAAAATGCAAATTGAATACACGTCGCCGTTGTTTTCATATAAACACGAGTACGTCGAAACATAACTCGTTTCTGAGAATATATCCGCGGCGTTTCTGTAATGCGCATAATTCATGTTATTACATTGTATTCAATATTCCAGTTTATATCGTAATTTTACATTTTACCGTTATCATCCGATCCCGAAAAACGCTCTGCACCGTACGGAGTGATCATAAAATTGACCTAAACGACACCGTGACAACGGAATTTTCTCGTCACGAATTATAACGAATAACCTTGAGTAGCACGTGTACGTTATTATTTGGATTTTGAAAGCCACGTGAAATCATAATCGTATGATAATAGCAGTCGTGTAAAATAGATTTTACTGTCTCTTAAAATTCTTCTCCTTTTTTTTTTATTTTTTAAAATAAATAAATTTTGTTCGACACCTGAAATAACGATTTTTGTGATTTTTTACGACTAATCTAGTATTTTATCGTATAAACCGATTTTTATATTTTCAGCGAGAAAACGACATTCTTCCTAAAATAAATCAGTGATTATTATTGTTCGTGCAAACAATTAATTATATACCTACGTATCAATTATAATAATATTACACGAAGTGATTTCATACGAATTTTAAGTCAAATTTATAAAAAAAAAAAAACATCGAAATATTTTGAATCGTTAAGTATATGAAATACAAAAAAAAAAAAAAAAAAATTGTACCTAACGTACCCGTTTTAATTATAAATTACCCTTAAAATTATCGAATTTGTTGTTTTAATAAATCCTAAGCCTAATAAGCTCTATGCAAGGTAAACTGTAATTTATCAACAAAACGCAATACCTAAATATTACTGTACTCGCGTAATTTGTGTTTCGGACGATATTTATCTGTGTTGGGATAATAATATTTTGTGCGTGAACATAATTATTATATCACCGTAGAATAAACACGTTGGCTGTCACACCAGAATTAGATACGAAAGTCACTCATCGCGCGTTACGGGTAACTTAATTAAATTGTCGTTTCAACAGAATTTAAATGTATAAATCGTTAATTTCGTCCGTTTGATGGTCGCGAATGAGTTAATCCTGTAAACTTTTCGGTATAATAGTCGGCCGAAAGTTTTTCTCGTGGGACGAGGCCCAGCGTTGTGTGTACGAGGGGGGGATTTTATATTAGGGGTAACGAACCGTCTCCGGTCGTGAAATTACGGTTAGCTGTCGACGTGTGCGAGAACGAGCGGGAATGGAGGAAAAATCTGAACGGTTTATCCCTCGATATACGTATATAACAATGTATAGTATTATATGAAGTGATAGTAGTAGTTGAGTGTCCGTATAGACTGCGGACATAAAATAGATAATGTTCGACGGGTCGGGACCTTTGGGTGAAGGAATCTGAGGGACGCGGAAAGGAATGAAAATCATTTCCTAAACTATATCATATATGTATTTATATACAATCGGTCGTCGGCTCGGTTTCCGGATTTATGGCCTGCAGAAAACAGCAAAAGTTCGTCGAACCCTGTCGGACTCGGAGGCTGTCCCTCTCCTTTCGCCCCACATTCGTGCTACGACCGCTGTATAATATCAAAATAAATCGTCGTCGGTTTCCTGCGGGTAGAAGAGAGTTAGAAAGAGTAAGAGGGAGGGTGGAAAAGAGAGATAGTGTGTGAGAGAGAGAAAGAGAAAGAGAGATAGTATGTGAGAGAGAGAAAGAGAAAGAGAGATAGTATGTGAGAGAGAGAAAGAGAAAGAGAAAGAGAAAGAGAGATAAGAGAGAGAGAGAGAGAGAAAAAGGAGAGAGAGAGAGAGAGGAGAGAGAAAGAGTGTGAAAGAGAGAGGGGAAAAAACGTCCGACGCGATCATTTTTACAATGCGGTTTCCACGAAAATTCGTCGAGGGAAACAAAATAATAAAATATAATATCAGCAGAATATAAATGTACAATTATTATCATAATGAATACGTAAGCAGTGCGACGATCGTTTAGAATATCTGAATAATTATTACGGCACGATAATATTGTTAAAATTATTACGTATTATTGCACGATTCGATATTATTACCATTCAGAAAACGTCGGGCAAAGAAGACGAACGAAAACTAGACTTGAAATAATCGTATATTATATACGCATATTTTAATTTTATAGGCTTTGACGCATTCGGTTTAATTATAATATGTAGATTGAAATATGCAAATAAGGTATTTTATGAAAAATATAATAATATTAATATTAAAATATTGTTATACATCACGTTCATTTGTAATTTTATCGTGTGACCAGAATAATTAAAAATTTGTTACGAACACGACACGCGTCAATTCGGTAATATTAATATTGTGTTATAAATAAGTTCGATCAATAAGTGATCGAAACCACATAAAATTTGTAGATAATATCCATAAGTTTAATATTATTGATGCCATGATAAAATGTAATATATAATATTGTAAATTATAGTTTTTTAATTTTATTATTCTATAAATACACATTTAAAATTGACGAATTTATTATTCTGTTACAAAATATACGAGTATAAGTAAATTTAAAATTTACTTATATATAATTTATAGCATAAAAATATGTTGTAAGAGTTCACGACCAATTTTATGTTCTTATTAGAAAATGTATTTTTTTTTTTTTTTTTATTAAATTCCATTACTCTCGAGTACAAAACTTAGACCGTCTTCTATTTCTTATTAAATATGATTGATGTTGGTCGACATTTTTAGACACGATACATTAATAATAACCATTTTTCCTACCTTTCCATTGTATTTGGTCCACGTTCATCTTTTCTTTTCTTAAAAATTCTCTGTACATCATTCATAAATATATTACAACTTTTCTAATCTAATTCATTCGTCTTTTACTTTATGTACATACCCTCTTTATTCATACATGAATAATTACGTATAATGTATGTTGTTCTATATAAAACATTTTTTCGAAGCTACTTAAATATTGCCGGATCAACTTTTAAGTTTTTTTTTTTTTTTTTTTTTTATAATATTAATCGAACTTAAGAAATGAAATTATGATTAATTACTGTTCTGTGTTGAGGATGGAATTTACAATATTTGTAACTACAATTTATTATTACGAGGGCTGAAAATATTCCGAAATATTCTGAAAATCCTAATATATGTAATAATATGATCATAATCGTTTGAATTTGATCGAATAATTCTTTAACAGTTCGTTAATCAATGCGTATAAAATTCATAGTGTTCTAACTTGATCGATGATTTCGTAGAAATAGAATTGATAACATGATATGAAACAATAATATAAAATTGAGTTAATTCATTTGAAAGAAGTGAAAACACAAACAATACAGGAGGGTATAGAACGGTTTATCGAAAATATTATATATATTTTATTATATTTTCAACGGTGTTTTCGGGAGTCAATAAATTATATTATTTTATGTTATGATGGTTATATTATTTAATGTTTTCGATTTTCAATTGTCGATAATAAAATGTAATAATGTCGATTGATCTATCCTCGTTAGATTATGTCGTGTGTACAATGACATAGATTTTTTTAGTGAGTCATTGTCAATTGTAGGTTTTTAAATTTATAATTTATATATCGTCCAGGAAAATATTATTTTCAATAATCTTCTCCGATAATATTTTTATTCGTGCACTATGCGATTTATATAATATAGTGAATTAGTGACGTATGTCGTATGCGGTATGTTATTGCGTTTAACTCATCATTTTACTCTAATTTTACAGGGAAAAGTGCTCGTAGGTATAAAATTATTGTAGTTTTTATCCTTAAAGGATGTCTATATAGTAATGATGGTTTAAAGAATTATAGTGACTTGTCGCATTATCAACGAAAATTCGAGTATTGCCTCAGTGACGATTAAAGGAATAAACGGGTGAGGAAAACGAACCGCGTCGGACACACGTGTTCGGTGGCGGGGCTGAATATCAATTATTATTTTGTCGTTTTGTTCATGACGTCAGCATGGCCTATGGACAGGATGAACGTAGTGAAGGGTTACGTTTCGTTGCATCTGGGTGGTAGTGGGGTTGGAGGGTTTGGATAGGATGGAATACGTGCTATAGTTTAGAGAGTTCCCTTTGTATGCCCTTGGGGTGAGTTGGGGGAGGATCACGACTACTTACGGATCCCGTCCCGATGCGTGCGTGACGCGTGGGCGTTGGGTTAGTTCGACCCTCGTCAGTGCCTCCCGTCGTCGCCGCCGCGATGCTGAGAACGGAGTGTACGAGTTTAATAATTGCTTTTGGGAATACTGCTGTATTATTGTACAGGGTGTTTGAAAATTCAAATTTTTTTTATATTTAGGAAAATATACCATTTAAATTATCAAAAAAATTTAATATTTTTAATTATATGTACACAAAATCTATATTATATTATTGATAAATATATGGAAAACAGTTCAAAATTTAATAATTTTTTCACGTTTATTTGAGAAGAAAATAACAATAAACAATTACTCATAATCTTATTCGTTCTCTTCGTCATTTTAACGATTGTATTAATTATATTTTTCTAATTTTTATAAGAGGGACGAGAGGAGAAAATAACATTTCGGAAATATATGTTTAATTGTTTGTTCTAAGTTGACAGAAAAAGGGTGTTACTTGTTAAACACTACGTACAATTGCGCCGTGAACATCTTACGATTATCACTCTGAATACCGGGTCTGATATATTTATCAAGATGGCGAGTCGAGATAATATTATTACGCACCTAACTTCGCGTAGTGTTCCCGTGAGTCCGTCTGGGATCTCCTTATTCAATAAACGAGTAGTTTTCACGTAATGATATTATGGTATAATGTTTTGTTAAGTGTGGAGTAAAATTTAGTGATATACTCGCTTTATGTCATAATTATCGGTGGTTTTATTTTATCACGACTAATGGTTTTTCTACATGAATAAACGAGCAACCGTACCAGGATATTATGAAATACCGGAAGTTTCACAATATTTTGAAATTGACGGATAAAAATATATTTGGTTTTGCTTAATAATTAGCGCATAGTGTTTTATATATTTTCTCGAAAATGGGTTCGATATTTTGATAGTAAAATGAAAGTTATTGTCATGACGACAATTATACACACATTAATGAGCATATTTACTATATTAAATTATACCATTAAAGTTCTATACTTATCTAACATTAAATTCTTCCTTCTAATCGAATTTGAAAGTCGAGATTTTCAACGCTATATGTCTATATTCAAAAATTTTATTACGGATAGTACTCGTTACTACACACGGTTACAATCCATTGATTATCACAATAAGTTATAAAATAATTCTAATGTATTTTGATAGTCACGAAAAACTAATTATCATTTTTACAATGAGTAAATGATAATGGTATAATTGTATTAACCTGGTTATAATCGCATCAAATTTATGGATATTTACCCATTTTTTAAGTAAAAATGATATAGTGACACGTTCAATGCGTTGATACGGAATACCAAATAGGACCTTGGGTATTAAGTTACAATGTTTACAATGGTATCGGATTTTAGAAATTCTCACAGATTCGACTTAACCGAGTAATGTGACCTTGAAACTCTGGGTGCAACGGACCTAAATAGGTCGTAGTGTTTAGAAATCCTAAAAAGGACGGTTTTGAGTGGGTTTGAGTTCTGGACCCAGAAAGAAATACAGTTGTCGTGTATGATGGTCGTTGGTGGTCTCTCTGGGTCGTGTGTGCGTAACAGCGATCGGGGTACATCTCTATCGCTTAGTAAACCTATATCGTTTAATGCCTGTGTTTGTGCGCTTCTACTCCGTCACAGAATTATAGAATTTATGAAACTTTAATTCGTTGGATTCCCAGGTCGTTGTCAGAAGTTGTCGTTTGGATTAGACACTAAGGCGCGATTTACCGGTAATTTACCGTGAGAACGGCGATCATTGATGGTCGGCTGGTTTCGATGGTTCGCTCATCATTCACTTAATCTCTGTTGATCGGTGTTCCACTGGTTAATTGTTTCGTTATGTTACTAGTTGATGAATATTAATTAAAATAATTTTAATGTTTATGTGATAAAAAACCATGATCATATTAATCGTATATTAGGTGTATACTCGTATATATTATTAGGTTATTTTATTATTTATTTTTTACAAAGTTTATTTAAAATTTTTATCATACATTGTCCTATGTACAGAACTGTAAATAAAATTAAGAATTCTAATTTTATCACGTTGTATTTTTCAATTTGCAGATGAATGCGGAACAATAATGACTGTGGGTCGGACATCTCTGCGGTGAACGACATGACGCAAATCACGCTTTCCGTGGTCGAGGAATGGTTGGATAACCATCCCGACCACTGTCAAGACTATTTCCTACGGAAAATTGAACTGGATCTAATTAACAAATGGCTTGTCTCGCATGGTTTCTTGAATATAAATGATTATATCTCGTCGGCCACGTCTACGTCATCTTCGGGTAATGTGAGTCCTGCGAACGGACTGGTTCAGTCACCGCCTTCGCAGCCGCAGACCGTAGCATCATCGAACGTTACAGGAGCACCTAGCATTTTGGTCAACGGAGGAAATTCGCTGTCTGTCTATCGATCTACGTCAAAACGATGCCGGCGACACGACTTTGCCCGAGCTAAGACACGAAGCGTGTTGCGCACGCAAGAAATCGGCATGGACGTGCCAATATGCTCGAGTAGAAGATCGTCATTAAAAGACATGAGAAAGTTAGTATTTATGATCACTACCGAGGTATAGTATTAACATTGAATATTAATTATTATAGATTGTGAAATTCCAATTCTTCTTAGCAAATAATTAAATTTAATCCATCAAACAACTGAAATTTTTGCGGGTTAATAGAATTACTGACCAATAAATTTGGTATTCAATTATTCCCACGAAAATTTCATGTATATTTTGAATTGACGGACTCATTATATTTTTATTTTATGTTTGTGGAAAATCAATATAAAAAGAGGACCTAGGACCTCTTATATCGTTAGTTTTGTGTTACCAGAATGATTAAATTTGATTAGAAAAGTTGAATTTCGAATTGAGATATAATTAATTTGGTGTTTATTCTAGGCGAACCAAAGTATATAAAAAAATTAAAAATATATAATAATAATAAAGTATAATGATACGTTATCGTTTTGGTAAGACACGAAATTACTTGACGGGTTTTACTCAATTGTAATAATTATTATTATATGCATATATTATAATAATATTATAATTACATTATTATAATACGTCTTTTATTATATTATACGTGTAAATATTTTACAACGGACGTGCTTTAGGAACAAATGCTTTTTCCTATATTATTCTACAACGTAATTTCATAATGAACAATTAATATGCTAATTTGTCTTTTCGATTAACTTGAACGTGATGTTCTGTGTCGTCATGACGTGTTTGGTCTATTTCCTGTATAATACAATATTCATAATATGTTAATTGACGATCAATCGGAAACGCAGAAACAATAACAAAATCCTTCTGATGAAAAATATATTCGAGTATTTTCTTGTTTAGAGATTTGTATACGTTAATCGATACAGTTTAATGTTTTTGAATATTCCGAAAGTGTATGCTATTTTTTCTTTATAGAACGTCCATTGAAATAGTTAAAACATATCGGAAAGTCAGCAAAAAAAAAAAAATAAATAAATAAATTGGATGCGTTTCACAAATCGAATGTCTACAATACGTAGACATTATATTCGTGTAGGTATACTAAAATATAACCGACTAAGTTTACAATGACGTAGTAACGACGGCGTGGGATTTTATGAATTATTCATTTTTATGTGACACCAAAAGTATTATCGTACGATCATAATCCGATATCACGACGCACATACCGTGCAGATACCACAATGTGTTATTTGTTTATTGCGTGCGGATTTAAGATCTGCAGGCATCGCGCGTTAGATACATTCTTCGACCGTACGAAAAGCATCCGGCCCCATAACGGCCATCTTCGATTATTTGAATAAACACGATAAATATTATTTACGGTTAAGAGCATTTGTTTTGGCGGGTACCACAATACCACATACGTAATATAATTTGGCATTATACGGGTTGTTTACAAATCTGCGGGACATTCAAGTATCTAGTTTCGTAGACAATAAACACGAAATCCCCAAAAGAATTCATCGGGGGAGATTTATTAAATATAACAAATAAGAACATAAATAATGTATATAATATAATTGGACCCTTTACACGAGTCACTATCGTATAATACACACAATTTTATTGTACGCGCGCCGGACTCGTTTTGTCGAATCGTTTAGTCCCACGCGAAATCCGTGGATATCCATATAGAAAAATATATATCGAACCGTGGTAAATAGCAGGTTGATACCTATAATAACGTATTGTGTATAGATAATATAAATTCGATATATTACTGGTAAATTTATGCCGAGCAATAACGCGACGAAAATTTTCGATTTTCATTTTCTGATGCAACGCGATATCGTAACTGTGCGACGCATTACACCGGCTATTATTATGTAGGTACCTATACCCGTACGTTTACCCAAAACGTAATAATAATTAGGTATATAATAATTATTTTATAATACCTATGTAACAAAAACATCAAACAGAATCGTGCGCTCCGTGTATTAATACTCGTATATTATGTGTTATTGTGCGCCGGTATGCCGCTATACGCAATTACCTGTGTTTACTTGGCCTTTGCGCGTTCATGTACCTACAATATAATAATGGCTTTCTGGTAATTAAAACGTAATGACGCACTTGTACGAAAAAAAAAAAAAATATAATAATAATAATTAGTCAACTATTATTTTGACATTGAAAGGAAAAAATCGTTAAATATACAATTATTACGATAGTACACCATAGCCGATACAATATAATATTATATTGTATATTTTAGTTACGTTATTTTACTATGCGAATATTACGAGTAAGGGTACATTACACAATAATTATCTTTCTAAATGTCCGTTTTTCCGCAAAATTTCCCCACAACCGTCGTTAAGGACGACGACAAAAATTAAACGTTTTATACACACCACGTGAAACTATCATCGATATCAAAAAATATTAGTCTAATCACGGTCAAATGATTATTAAAACGTTATCGAACGGGAGTTTATGACAACGGTGCGTCATATATATCGTATTTTTATGATATCATTATTATTATTATTATTATTATTATTATTATTATTATTATTATTATGCCAATACGTATAATACGAGTATTATATATTGTACCGATTAATTATAATAATAACGTCGAATTTACGAGAAAAACACAATATTATTTTAAAAATTTATAGGTACTGCAGTCTCTCTCGCTTTTTACTTTTTCACAGGTCGAGTTTTATATATTATTATAATAACATGCTATTCTCACCATTTTGCGAAATATTATCACGACCTTGGACAATATTATATTATTCGGGAGTGTGCCGACCTAACGATATCACCTCGCTCGTCATCATTATAATATTATTTGTACCTATTCATGCACACGTGCGTATAATATTTTAAAGCGTTGGTTTTTTATACGATATTATTTCTGATATTTCTGTTCGTACAATTTTAATAATCCGTAAATATTGTTATCATATTATCATAAAATAAATAGTTATGTTAACGTATAATTTATTGCGTTTAATTAATATTCAATTTTATTATTTATACAATGGAAAGACATAGTAACTAATTATATTTTCTTCTAGAACGTTATATACGTTTAGAGATGTATGTCACATATTATGTCATGAAGTACTTACGAAATATTTTAAATTAGAAAAGCGTTATTTATTATTAATTCGAAATGTCATCCGTTACGTTTAAGTTACGTTTATTCGTTACTTTAACTTTAATGAAAACTTTTATTAATAATATTAAATCAATTTTAATGCTTTATTCATTAAAATTATTGTATTCGTATTATCTATTTATAATTTTTACTCGATATCAATAAAAGTCATTATTTTGGAAGACTATAAACGATATTAAAAATAATATTTAATTAATTCAATTCGGATTAAACTTTAGAATTATTTTCAATAACTATACATAATAAATTATAAATTAACCAAAAAATATATTCGTTCATTATTAACTGCTATTATAAGTATTGCAAACTTTTTAGTAGATAATCCGTAATGAACTTAAATTTAATAATTTTTTTTTTTTTTTTTTTTATTATTGAAACTATTCATTTTTACGGGTAAGAATTTACATTTTATTATTGGTGCACAAATTTAAACATATATATATATTTACTTAATTTAATCAAATGAAATAGTTTTGTGAATTTTTTACTTTTTTTTTTTCGACCACTTTATGGGTTTAAAACATTTTGAGGGAATAGAATTTAAAGTTAATTTAATCATTACGTTATTTTCTTATGTGTAATAAAATAAGCTCTAGATAGGCATAACAATGTATGCACAATGAAAAGTTTCTCGTAAATTGTGTAAATAATGTGTACGAGATCATTATTGGTTTTTTTTCGGTTAAATTTCAATTTAAAATTTTATCTACGACAGAGATTTTCGTTTGGAGTTTAAAAAAAAAATGTTTTTGAAATTATAACCGATGAAGGTTATAAATATGATCTATTATTATTTGCATTCTATAATTAATTATCGTTATATGACACGAGATAAAAAAAAATATGTTCAGTGAACGTAGTTTTTTAATCTCCTTAAAATCAAATTGTAAAATGCTGTTTTGTGCGGGACGGTTCTCAGTTTAATTTGAAATTTAAATTCAATTTAGGCTGTTGAATTATAAAACAAAGAATACTGTCAGTGTCAGTTTATTTTTATGCAAAACGACAAAATATTGTGAAAAAATAAATTCTCTCTTCTTGTGTGGCGAATTGTTGTTTTTTGATATTATTTTATAATTCACATCGAATACACACAAAAATGCAATTTTTACACGTAATATTATAGCGGCAATAAAGCCTATCAATAGTGTAGAAGTAGATAGTATTATTATATTTATTGTATTTAAAATTGGCAATTGCACGAAAGTTTAACGAAACATTTCATAAAATATAAAATAATTGTTTAGAATTTCAGAAATAAATTCATTAAAAAAAAAACAAGTTATTAATTGTTATTTACAGACATCGTTAAGAATTTACTTTATTCTTTTGGTAGGATGTGTATTTTTTTGTGACTTAGGTAGAAAGTCAAACTCTTAATTTAATATAACAAAAATAAATAAATATATTTTGTTGTCTATGAATTGTATCTGCTTTCAAAATAATTATTCAAATTTATCTACTTGATTATAATTTATAATAGTATAATATTTATTAAATAGATAAAGCTTTAATTAGCGTATTATATTTGAATATCTTCAATAGTTTCTAGATTTCTGTTTTATTATTTTTCCACACGTATTTCGAGTTTAACAAAAAATTATGTTTTATATTTATTATTAATAAATGTTATACTTTTTAAAAAATAGTGATTAAAATTATTATAAATTCAATCTTAAACATTAATGAAAGTTATAAGTTGGAGTAGTTGTTTTTGTTTGTTATTAGTCACTGTTTATATAAATAAATTATGTATTATATAATTTAATCGAATTTTGTATACACAAACAATTATTTGAAAATTATTGTATTTAAATTGTTTATTGTTGTCAATCAATAATATTTCGACCTTGTTATTTTTCCACGTTCGTACTTATAATACAATTCATACTTATAATACAAACAAAAATTTATGAATTATAATGAGAAATAAATAACAACGTACATAAAAGTTTGTTTTTCTATGAAATTCGTTCGATGAATTTATACTTAAATAAGTATTGGAGCACTATTAAATGCACTAAAGAATCGAGAAGGATTTCCTTTAGCAATACAAATCACACGCAGTTTTCTGTAATAAGGAGTATTCTCTATTTTATTTAAAATACGATACAAAAAAATATATAATATAATTTATTTGTATACTAAAAAAATGGAATATTATTTAGAAATTATTTTTTTATATTTCATTATACAATTTTTATAGCTGGAATATTGTTTTTGAAGTATGCTATTTAATTTTATATTGATAATAGTTTGTAGAAACGGCATTCAAATATTGTAAGATCGTATTATTTTAATATTTCTTGGTAAAACTCAGATATGAAATTATTAAATTAATGTCGTTTTTTAGAACAGAATTTTATATAAATAATATAAAATCAATGTTTAATGATACGACTCTGGATCTAATAGTATTACTGTTTTGATAAAAAATAATAGTATAATATTATTAATAATTAGTATCAATAAAATAATAATCGAATTCTTTAGCCAACGCAAACATAATTATAATCATGTTATTTTGATAATGAGACTTTACTCGCATATTATTTTGTTTTTACTTTATTCCTTAGCATGATTGTGTACTTCATGATATCGGTGCATGCTCATTATTACCATAATTATACGTGTAATAATGCAGTTTACAACTTCATTGAGTTTATGACGTCATTGAGTATTACATAATGAAAACCTTTGTGCCCAGAAAACCAAAAATCGTAGTTTTTATATTTTTGATTTCGATCAAATTAATATACGTATCTACCTATAACGTAAGTGGAACGTTTATATATTTTAATTTGGCGAATGTTCAAATATTGTGAAAACTCTGAATATTTATAGGAAAATCGTATTGTGAAATGCTTATTTTTAATTGAATCATTAACATACTCGTATATATATTACGTAATATTATTATATTACACAATTAAATATTACGCGTTAAGAGAATTAAATTGAAATTAAAATCATTTAAATAGGTACATTTTTAAGAACAATTGATGATGCCAAAGTATACAAACGTAAAAACACCGGAAAACATTCGGATTTTCTGAATAACACGTTCGATATAGGATATATAAGTAAAAAAAAAAATATAACCGAACATGTAAAAATAATGCGTTTTGTATATTATGCAGTCATTCAAACAGCATGTTCGTCTTGAATTTAATGCCTTTCTGTCGTTTGAATATAGGACGAAGAAACGTTAATAAAACGACGGTCGGTCTACGATCGCTCTATCCGGTGTGTCATGTGGTAGAAAACGAAAATTGTTAACATTTTTCTGTAAATATCTGTGTAGTCAGATATCAATCATAATTAAAAAAAAAAAAAAAATTTTCATGGAGTGTAGTTGATATTTATAGTAGGTATTATTATCACGTTATCATTGAAATAAATATTTTTTGTATCCTGATAATGTAATCATGATATTATGAACGTAGTGTCCGACTGACTGCAGATTTGATATACCAACATGCGTGTCAAACGTGTTCCTCACGAGAACCAGGGTAATTGTATTTTCTGGTTATTTTGTTTATGGTGGTCATAAATATAATATGTACCTATACAAATTTGATAATTATAGTGTTTTACCATTAAATTCGATACCTACTAAATTTTATTATTTATAGTATTATCCCAAATGAAAACGGTAATAATTAATTATTTGCACGTTTGTATATTGTCGTTTGGAAAAGTTTGACTGACATAGTGACATATAATAATATATTATTATAGGAACCCTCTAAATAATGCAGTTCATTAATTCGTGCTAATTGAACATTGACGCATTTGCAAATGAATAAATAAACACGTTCCATATTATAGTTCTATATAAATTTTCCCCAGTACGATTGTTATTTTCGTGACGTCAATTCATATATTATTATTATATTATTACATTTTAAGATGCGAAAAGTTTGTTTTTTTTACAGTTGATTTTCCATAATTTTTAGCATTTTTGCAAAAATTGAATTTTTCGAATGATATTTTTCTAACACGGTAGTTACGCGAATCGACCATTAGATATTTTATTATTATTATTCTCTATTATCACTGTTATTTTTAAATGTAATTTATGAAATAATATTGAAACAAAAAATGATATAATAAATTTCATAATCCGTACACATTCACGGTTCATTCGTATTATACAAGTATACGAGTATATCGTAGTTCTGAAAAAAGGTCATCGAACCGTTTCGTAAAGAAATAATTGCGTATTTTGTCTTCGACTTAAGACGGTATGTCGCTATATTAACTTCTGAATGCCCTCGGGGACGTAATATTTCGTGCGAAATATAATTTATTATAAATTTATAACATTTCTTTGGATTACACAACATTTTCGCTCTCTCGAAGGTTAATTCACTTTTGTATAACGTGCCACTGCCATTTAAGATTATGTACGATTTGACGTATACATTTTTGAAATATTTTATGTTTCTTAAATATACGAGATATTTCGAGCCATCAGATTCGTGTCTTCTTAGCACGATACACGGAGAAATAAAGTGTTTTTTTTTTTTTTTTTACTCTCTCTGTGTGTTTGTCTCTCTCTCTTTCTTTTCTCGATGTTATTTTCGTGTGAAAAACGACCTTATCGACAGCGTGTTCTGTATCATGCGTCTAATGCGTATTAAAATCAGGTTAATTGTCCGTTAATAACTACTATGTCATGATACGATATAATGGGATTTGGGATATCATATTTCAGCAGGTATATTGTAAAAGTATGCTGTTCATGAATACAATATTGCCAAAATTGAAAACCTATTGACATTAATAACACGTTACACTCGTATATAATGTAATTATACAGGATGTAAACCTGTGATAAAATATCGTTACTTTAACCCGGGGGGTGGACACTTAGTCCTTATCACAAAATCAGTAGCCATGTTCTCGGATGCGATGATATCAATGTAGTCACTAGACAAGTATGGGTTCATAACTCGAAAAAGTCTCAGAATAAATACATATCCACAAAATATGAAATTTATCATTTATAGCATAATAAAAACAATGATAACATCGCATCCAAGAAAATGGCGACTGATTTTACTCTAGTCCTATGCTGTCTGTGTAAATTATTATCAGTGTCCATTCTGATTCTTATATTCTGTGCTTTAACGTTGATGTGTAGTGTTATAGAATTTTGTTCAAAAATAATGAAAATGCATTTTTTTTTTTTTTTATTCATTCGTTTTGGATTATCTGATTGATTCCACGAAAATCATATTTAAAAAATGCAAATTAGTTAATTTTTTATCCAACTCTGCAAAGTGTATTTTATATTTTAAAATAGGTATCATCAGAATTAGTGCGAGATATTAATTTTAAGTACGATGCAGATAATTTAATGCGTTTATTCGTTTCACTAAATATGATAATGATAAAAAAAAAAAAAAAAAAAAAAAAAAAATAGAAAATGTATTTAAGTGTTTGGCGAATATAAATTTTCTATTCACTGTAATCCATTTTGTAAACAGTAACGTGCATTATAGCGATCAATAAAATATTTCATACATTTTATATATTTTCACAGTATATTAAAAAATATTTAGGATTTCCTTAATCTGTTCGTAAAGTCTATAAATTAAATTGCGCGTGAATAATTTTTACGACGAGTAAAATAGAACGATTTCTTATTATTGCAAAAAGGAAAAACGCACTTAAACGCGTTTAAAAAGTAATAAAAAATTAATTATACACTGAATAATTTCGGAATATTCATGAAAACAAAATTGTGCGTAAACAAAATATAAATCTTATGACGAGAAACATTTTCAACTGAAAGTTGTTTGGCGCAATTTTATTTCGTTCCTTAAGTATTATGGTAATTATTTTTAAAACGTCGAAGAAGGACCGGAACGGGGCGAAACGGGGCGGAAAATTATTATTCTTCGAGCGATATCGATTTTTTTTGTTTTCAACAAACTGAAAAATTGTCTAATATTAAATTTCTTTATAGTGTGACTTATATTATGCAAATTCACCAATTACTGTAAAAATTTTTAATCACGTTTAATAACATAATCGCACGTGCACGAAACGTATGGTGGATTATTCCAACACTATAATATCTTACGAAATATTCGTCGAAGACTTATTTTATTTTGAACAAAACAATTTGCGCGTTTAATAACGTCTTCGGTTTTCTTTGAAGTTAGAGAGTGCTACCGCGTGTTTAACATTTCGTACAATAAACTTACTCGTTTCGACGTTAACGAAAAGCGAATTTTTTAATTTTGATAAAAATTCGCATTTCAAAATATTTCGAATGGATGGCAAAAAGAGGGGGGGGGGAAGGAATTTTTCCATAAATAAATACATTTTAAGAGAAAAACGTAGGTATATTGTATTACAAATCTTAGACTCGCGTGTATAGGACAATAACAATACGCAATAATATTAATTTATCTTAAGTCAACGATATTTTTGGTCTGATAAATTCTTCTTTCGTTTCTACGACTTATTATTATACGCGCTAGTTATAACTGCAGGCTTCCGACGAATATTTCCATGAACAAATTTTTGTAGAATTCGCGTTTAAAATGTTTTTTTAATCCATAGAATAATATTAATATTGTTGTCGGGCTGTAGCAAAGCGAGCGTATCGTAACAATAAAAAAATATAATATTTTATTATTACGAGAGGTATTCGTATAAAAATTAAAAGAAAATATTTTTAACCCGGCGCTTTGTGTAGGCAATTGCGGTACATTCGTGTCAAGGATAGATTCACGCGTAAAATAACACAATAACGATTTGTCATTAATTCTTAGACGCGATGGCGTCTCGGAATTTATCGGCGAATTACAAGCTCTCCGAGGTGCATACAAATTACCGCGTCCTTGAAAGTGTATAGGTACTGTTCGGGGAAATTTAAAAAAATATAAAAAAAAAAAAAAAATATATATAAAATTGGAAAAATAACGTTAAAATAATAATAATAACTTATTTTCGACGACAATTTCTATACGTTTACGATTTTTATTTTCACGTAAAATAAAACGCGAGAAAACGCGATTTCGCTAAATTGCATAAAGTTTTTGCAGCGCCGAGAGACAATCGTGTTCTTATTTTTATATAAAACTATACATATTATATACGTTATGATTGTATATAAATATATTTATATTATATTTTATATATATATTACTGAAGTCGCAATAAGGAAAAGTTGCGAAACGATAAAATTAAATCCCCAGTCTAGCCGTCTGCACGGTGAAATATTGTGCATTTTGTATTACGTATATTCGTTTCTGGTCCTCCGCAGAGAGAAAAATACGAGATGAAAAAATGCCGCCTCCGTGTACGTCCAAAATATTAATAACGGTCTATACATTAATTTTATATGTTTTTGATGGTTATAACGTCCGATTGTGCGTACAATAATATAAAACAACGTTAGATTATTTCGATTTTTCAATGAATTTCTGAATGATTTTTATGACGTGGGTGTAGCGAAAAAATGGTTGATTTTTTGAAATTTTATATTATGATATGTAATATGTGTTAAACACAATCGATACATTATTATGACGTACTGTTTTCATTTATTATAATCGAAATACGGGTAATAAACTACCAATAATTATTATTTTAAACGACATATATGATATATGTAAATATATTTAAGGTATGGCGTATACAAAATGCGGACAGTTGGTCGTAGTATAGTTTATTATTTTACGCGAAGTTAAATTTAATCAATTATATTTTAGTTATATTTTTCATTTTTGTTGTAAATACGCAGTTTATAATTTACAACGTTTCAAATAGAAAATAATATCCGTATTTTTGTTATTTTTTGGTTTTACTATCGTTTAGTGTCCATTTTAGGAAATATTACCTAAATAATGTACCAGCTACATCCACTTTTCTACCGGAATCATATGCTATTCGTGAAAAATCGGTGATTATTTCGACTTAAAAAAGTGTCTACAGACACAAGGCCGTAACTGACGGGGGGGTCCAGGGGTCCGGACCCCTCCCGAAATTTTTCCAAAATCTATATTTTTTAATATTAAATAAATGATTAAAAATTTACTAACCCAATAGTACTTTTATTATTATTATTATTTATTAAATGTTATATTATAAAATAAAATGAATTATATTTCAGAATACTTGTATTTTATGTCAACGGAGAAAATCTAATAATATTTACTTCAGTAAAATTTTCAAACCATAAAACCCAAAACTGCCAATTTTATCAAACATTATATACATAAAAACGAGAATTTTATGAAATTTCAAAGTCCTATATTTTGTAGAAAAATTAACGTAACACTTTCAATATTTCACCATATATATAGCTACGTGAACACCCAATAAAATTTTCAAGTCTCTAACTTCAAAATAGCCAGAGTTAACATGTGAAATATTGAAATTAAATTCGTCGAAATTTCAGTTTTCGTGAAAAATGCTGTTTTTCGTCATTTTTCTACCGTTTAGGGTCAACATTAATAAATTTGAAAAATTACCTAAATAATGTACCAATTACATCTACTTTCCAACCAGAAACATATAATTCTATTTGTGAAAATCGGAACATTATTTCGGGTAGTAAAAGTGTCTTCAGACCAAAAAAAAAAAAAAAAAAAAAAAATACACAAATTGTAAAACCAATACATTCTTCGCTTCGCTCAAAATCTAAAATTGGACCCCCCCCGAAAATTTTTCTCAGTTACGGCCTTGTACAGACATAAAACAAAAGACAGACGCATTATTGTAAAACCAATATAATATTTTGCTCTGTCTCTAAATCTAATAATCTCCCTTAAATTTTAAACGTTCAAATTTTATACTTGATTTCGATATTTGTTGTCGCTATAGTATTATAATTAAGTATAAAATAAACTTTTAAAATTTAAATTAATGTATTTTTGTTAATTATTTTAAATTTTTGCAATTTTAACGTTTTCCTATAATTTTTTTTGTATTTGTTGACTGTTCGTTGTCCTCTCCAGATCTTCAATGTTATTTATTGTTGTTGGTTGATTAAAAACTATTTTCGTTGAGAGAAAAAAAAAATAAATGAATTTTCCAAACCATTAGGACGTCAGGGTCTTATCTACTATAAACTGACTTAACAATTAAAATCTTACCCAAATTCGATGAATTGTGAATGAAACTGAAAACCCGAGAAAATAATAATTAAAATACCTATTTCCGTTAGGATAAAACAAAAGTTATTTATCACATCCGAATCGAAAGAATTTTAATCGCTATTAAAATATTCCAGCGCGTGCATTTCCGTTTCAACGATAAATCCTTATTGCTGTCCGTTGCCTCGAAGTTGAATTAAATATTCATTATAATAGTGTGAAAGATGAGTTCAAATATTTATTCGTACATTTATTATGATGAAGTGTATATTAAAAAAAATAAAAATGACAGGTGCATATATTTACAGAGATTACATTAAAGAATGAACGTTTCTACTCAAAAAATATAATAAAATGAATGTCACTTTGACTAATGAGATGTAAACAAGTTCGTGTTAAACAATCCGTTCGATGCATTAATATTTTTATATTCCAGTTAAAACGATTTGTGAAGAATATATTATTATTATTATTATTATTATTATTATTATTATTATTATTATTACTATTATTATTATTATTATTATTATTATTATTATTATTATTATGGTGGCGCATAATAATATCATCAATCAAACATACTTATTTGACGTTATAATTTGACAAAAATGATATAAATTATTATTATGACAAATTGTATATCGACCATCGTTGTTTTTCGCATTTTATAAAACATAATCTAGTCATTAACATGTTGTTACACATATGATATTTTATATTTTCATTTGCGCATAATGTGATTGCGTATAATAATGTAACATGGTAATTGGTAAAATTATTTTAATTTATTATTATTATTATTATTATTATTATTATTATTATTATTATTATT
>JAIUCT010000007.1:24049772-24138540 GCA_021307375.1 Tetraneura akinire | reverse complement strand
TTATTATTATTATTATTATTATTATTATTATTATTATTATTATTATTATTATTATTAATTTTATTCTTATTAATAGGTAATAAAAGCAGAAGTATTCTATATAACAATATGTCGACTTTCGTATCGCAGTTACATTTTACGATGTTTTCGAACGGATTAATCTCGGCGGTGGTAATATGTCCGTGACCGTTGGAAAGTTTCGAAAAAAATGTGCCAGAGGGTTGACTATTTACGGAGTTAGAATAATATAAAGTCGTTATGTCGTTCGGTTAATAACGATTTAAAATTTAATATATTATTATTATACGACATTAAAATATTGGTATTATTCGATCATAAATCGAACACAGAGAAATAAAGTCAGATAAAATAATAATATTATAAAATCGGTTAATCAGTTGCCCCAAATGCGATACCCGTTAGCTGCTATATATAGGAATTTTTTTTTTTCAAATTTATTGTGATAAGCAATAAAGTGCACTCCTTTCGTGTCAATCGGTAGCAACTACGCTACTATCCCCCACACGATACTTTTCAGAATGTGTCCTGTGAACTAGATGTTTTGTTTGTTTACACAGAATATTTCAATGTCATTTCATTTGTAATTTCGTGTTTAATAGTATAACAGTATCAATTTTTATACTGTAAATATGTAATTGAAACGTAAACGTTACGTATTATATTTTACTAGTTTGTGTGAAATGATTTTTATTATTTAACAATGTGGTTGTGATAATATTTTCAAATTTTAAATGTTCAAAAAGTTTGTTTGCAGAAATATTTACCTACGATAGCTATAAAACGTGATATAAAAAAAATATTTTTTTTTTTTTTTTTTTTTTTTATTTGCGTAGTTTAGATTTAGTACTATTAACACGGAATAAATTTTGGTGACTATACTGTGGTCGAACACTGGTAATGAACTTTAACTTTTCGCGGTCAGATGAGATAAATTTGAAAATACATAACTGTAATCACGGCAGATTAGAAAAGTTTTCGATCCTAGTCACATCATCGCACGTTATGGTATTATATTAATTAATACTGGTTGTTTTTGTTTTTTTGTTATAATATGCTATTATTGTATTAATTTTAAGTGTTTATGACAAAACTTAACCGCCTCCCACACAGTTGTTATCACTTCAAGGAAAGTTTTTTTTCTTATTTTTCTTCGAATTTCGTATGGATCCTCGTGATTCGAATCCGCAACCTGCCAATACATCCAAATGAAACAGTGAACGCTGTTCGGCAACGGTTTGAAAGTAATCCAATACTATTATGTATTTCAATAGAAACAAAAACAACAATATTATTGTAAAAATAAACGGCTCGAAAAAGTAGTTTATTTCATTTTATATTACTTCTTTTGTTTTAATGTTTTTGGAAATTTTGTCCAATATCCGCCAATGTGGGTAAGGCGTAAGGATTAATTTTTAGTCATGCAAAATATGCATTATAGCGGTATTGTATTTTATTAATAATAATAATAATAATAATAATAATAATAATAATAATAATTTTTTTTTTGAATATATTCCATTCAAATTCAAAAAATGCATATTTATTTATAGCTTTAAAGTAATTTCAATTATATAACATTGAGAAATTTTATAATTTGATTTTGATAAAAAAAAATTATTACATGATACTTTGGTATATGATAATATTTATGAAAGAATTCAATATTTATCTTTTTATAAATATATGTTTATGAATATATTTTTTTTATATTTGATTTTGTTCAGTAAAAATTATTCAGTTACATTGTTTTATTTATTTTTAATTTAATTTTTTTTTTTTACTGTTCGTTTTATTTGAAGAAGTTTTTATACACCTATTTATGTATATAGTCTAATTTCAAGGACAAAACTTGAAGGTTAAATAATAACCTAATATCAATGATTTTATTTTATTTTTTTTATTTTTGGTCGATGATGTAAAAATATTCCTTCGAGTCAACAATCGAGTAATTTATCGAGTTATGTTATTCCAAAAATTACAGAAATATACTATATAGATAATTATATTTTATGTTTCTCTATTGATATACGATAAAGCAGTGAAATTAAAAATAAAATTGGTCAATTTAATAATAATAATAATAATAATAACAATAATAATAAATGACATAAAGAAATAGTTAGATATGAATTTTGCAGGTTATTTATTCATTTTTCAGTAATAATGTATAATAATGTATTTTGTTTATATGTAGACGAAATTTTACCAATTACCATGTTACATTATTATATATGCAATCACATTAAACGATGCGTAAATAAAAATATAAATATTATAATATGTGTAACACCATTTTAAAATTTTAATGACTATATTACGTTTCATAAAATGCGAAAAAAAACTGTGGTCGATTTATGGTTTGTCAAATTCAACTGCGTTTAATAAATTTTAAAAAAAATAAAAATAAAAATATTTTAAACACATAGTAAATTAATGTTATATTTAAAGGAGATTATAAATTATAAAAAAACTACAAGATGTATCTTTATAACATGAAGATAGTGTGGAGATATGGACTTATTTTGATGGATCGTGGATGAGTTAACTTAAATTATGATTTTGAATAATATAGTTAGAAGATGTTGTTTTAACAGCCACACAAATTTAAATTTCATGGCCAAATAAATTTAAATTAATTTTCATAATAAAATTTTTAAATTTAAAAAATATTTTATGTTTTTAAATTACGTTTGTGTTATGACCTGGTTTATGTATTAAGTTTACAATGAACGATCAGCTGGGGCGTCATTTCAGTTTTATATTAAAGCAACAAATTTTTATTTTAATCTAGTCACATTTGTATAAATCTATATGTTATGTAAAAATTTCGTGTTTAAGTTAAGTTTAATACCAATATTTAAATAGCGATACTTAAGCAATTATTTAAAATTATGAAATTCAGTTAAAACGTTCATATCCAAAAAAAAAAAAAATAAATAAGATGTTAATAGAATTTTATAGTATAATAATACCATAATATTATAGTAAATAGAACAATTTGTATCTAATCTAGTCCAGATAAATGGATCACTGAGTCCTGGCCAGCGAACCAAAAACACGTTTAGAATATTACAAGCATATTATGTAGAGCATATAATACTATAAATTAATTTCACTTCCGTCATTCCGATTGTGAAATAACTATATCAATTGATATTGTATAATGATATCGCGGGTTCCGCGGATAACTGATAACACGGTACCTATTCATCGATAGTGGTCTGATATTATACTTCTATAGGGACCTACAAATCTATAATTTCCTTGTGCTGAAATTATGATAAAATTTGATGGAAGGTACGTTCATTTAATAAGTGACGTAATATTCCAGAGTTTTTAAAATTAGTTTATAATTAAAAACTTTGTTATGGCGATCCTATATTATACTCGTAAAATATATTATATATTCATCAAAAAGCGCGTTTATAGAACGTAGCCTAGTTTTATGTGAGTTTATAGTCGAAATTAAAAACTTAAAATATTTTTTTATTATTATTATTATTATTATTTTTATTATTATTATTATTATTATTAAATTATTATTATTATTGTCAGCGCATATATTTTATACTACGAGTATATTGCCCTTGAAAAACGTGTCGCGCCTGTGAGAATTGCCTTTTAATATGGGAATATCGTTTTGAATGCTAAATTAATTCGGCTTAATATACGAAACCGTTTATCTTGACAATAACACAATAATAATAATAATAATTATAATAAGAATAATAATAATAATAAGAAGAAGAAGAAGAAGAAGAAGAAAAAGAAGAAAAGGAAGAGGGTAAAATATTATTTTGTAATAATATTTTTGCTTTTTTGCCGTGTATCCATATAAAATTATTCCATTATTGTAGAATTATGCATGCAGGGATTGTCGGAATATTTATACTTTTTCATTTGTGATTTCATACACAAGTCTGATCGTAAAAAAATCACCCTTTCCACTCGCGTCCGTCGCCATATAAATGCACATATTTTTTGGTAATAAAAATTACAATTATTATTATTGTTATTTTCGAGAGTTCTTTCTTCGTTCTCGCTCATCGTTTCCGCTTTTACTTTTCAAGCAAATACTCATATTATAATATTCATCTAAGTATTATATTGTTTTGCCGCCAAAATCCTTGCGGGTGTATCACGTAATTTTCACGCACAACGTTCGAATAATATTTCCAAATCTGATGCACCTAAAATATGAAAATAATAATTATTACATTATATTAATAATACGTTACTATTATATTTTTATTCTTATCAGTTATTACTTTTGTTATGATCATTGTGGTTTCATTGGTATGAAAAATAATATCTAAATATTTTGTAACAATTGAGATATAGCAGGTTCGTGTTAACAATACGATCTGTCAACTCTTTACCATCATCTTGTACATTACAACAAAAAAAAAATCCCGACTCCGAGAAAAATACAGATGAAGAGATATAAATACAAAACTATTTTTGGAATTTTTCAATAAAGAATATATACGTACTCGCACCTAAATGATTTTTTTTCTCTCTGTGGAGTATTTCGAGATGGTTTTTTGATCTTATTAAATTCACTAAAATAAAAATGATTCATGGTAACGTAGTTATTTTTAAGATATATACATCCCATATATACCTATTATATATCGTATACAGGTGTATATAAAAATAACAATTATAATTACTTGTTGTTTGTCAAAATACTAAATTATTTTTTAATTTGACGTTTATTTACGTTGGGTTAAATAAGAATAAAATAATTAATTTAAATTAATTTAAACAGTAGAGTACTAAGAGTGAATTGTTGATTTTTTATAGAAATTTCGTTAGTTTTGTATGTTTAATAATGATTATAGAGTTCTTTTTAGATATACAGAAGAAGTTTTTATTGTTATTTTATTTAGATAAGTCATAAGTCTATCTGATTGTTGTATTTTATCGATGTTTCGGAAATGTCGAATAGATGGCTGTAGAATTGAAACAAGACAAAAAAAAATCCCAGTTGAAATAATATTATATTCACGTTTTTTACAAAGTCCTATACAACAGAATTCGATAAATATCATACGAACCGTTTGTTTTTTGACTTTGACTGCGTAAACAAATTTAAGCTGTTTGATTTTTGGTTAATGGCGCGCGTTCTTTAAAAAGTTAGCCAAAGAGATTATTTTTACTATCATTTTATTGTGCTTTCCGAGAACTTTTCAATAAGAAACTACGTAGTTTCAGTTGTGACAACCTCCGTTGACAAAACCGAAAGGTCCACAAATAGCGAATTTCCATATTATTGTATTATGAACTTCGGTCTGCGGTGGTGTGTGGTACCTCTGCATTATACACAAGAAGTTCAATGCGGTGCGAGTCAAATTAGACTTTAATTAATTATTATACCCGTATAGCGGCCGCGTAATGATTATAGGAATTAACTTGGAGCAGGATTAAATAACAATTTGGTAAACGATCAAATGTTAACGTCCATACATGGTGTAAAATCATTTTCGTGTAAGTCTCTGAAGTTCTAAAGATCTTCTAAAGCTTAAAACCTTGAAAGCTTAAATAGAACTAACAGTTACATATTATTTAATATTTTTATGGTATAATTTGAGGTTAAGAGTTATTTTTTTCGTTGAGATTCTTCATTGATGAATTATTGTTGTAACAATGTTAGTCGTTTGTTAATCGGATACCATTGATTTTTAACATTTTATTTAAATATTAATTTACTGTTATCTCGAGATAGAATAGTCCGAATTTCATTTAATCTTTACTAATACAACATAATATAATTATAATAATATAATGTGAATAAACAAACTACTAGCCCCAGATAATATAATTGTCGTATATTATGTTACTTTATCATTCGTTTACTGACTAAAATTGAAATAAAATCAATCATAGACAGATAGCTCTATAAACAAGAATATAATATATTATTTATTGACTTTTCTATTATTATAATCATCAATAAAATATCTTGCTAGCCTATTATTAAAAAAAAAAATAACATTTTTAATAATTCATTTAAATAAGTTAAATTTAATAATATTTTAAATTGATAATAATATTGTAAAATGTAGTTTTTATAAAATTTCAATGGTGAAAATTTTCTGTTTATAGCAAATGAAAAGAAAATAATACAAGAACCAAAAATGAACCACAGGTATATTACAATTCTTAACATACAATATTTTGAGTTACATATATTATAATTATCGTTATTCTTATAATTATTATTATTTTATGTCCTGTTTTATTTTGACTTAAATGTTATATGAAATAACGAATTTAGAAATCGATCGAATGGCGTATGAATTGGGAAGAATTGTTATTTTAGATTCTGGTAGGAAAAGTGTAATATATTATCAATTAGTCCGGAGAAATCAGCTATTGCGGGAGGTCAATAATTTTAATATTGTGCGTATATCAGCTATTTTCAATGGCAACCGTAGGACTAGTTAGATAATATTATGTCTATAATAATTGATGATTTTTAATAAAATCGTTTAAACAGAATGACCGCTATATTATTGCGGCTGACCTTAAACTTGTATGGTTTCGTTAGATACGCAGAATAGGTTATGAAATAAATACGATGAATAATACAATTAATAATACTTTTATAGGTTTCGCATAAAAAGAGTAATTCGATTTTTTAATATTTTCTAGATACACCTAATAACGTGTTTTATTTAAAATTGTTCCGTTTAATATCATTGTAATTACGGATAAAAATATTTCATCAAATTCAAACCATAACTGCAATAATAATATGTGTCATTCATAATATTACAATTATGCGGTTTCATCCTGGAAACTACTTAACGTTTACATTTATTTCTGTGATTTATACCTTATAAATTGAAATTTTTCAAATACCTACCCGCGTTAAATTTTGTAGAAAAAAAAACTCAAATCGTTGGTATAAATGATTTTCTAAAAATACAGAATGTTTCAATTCGTTAAAATCGAAAACAAGAAAATGGAATAGTAACTTTAGTGGAATGTTCTTCGTGCTGCCATGAAGTATTTCTCACCAAACAAATCCTTTCCGGTTAGGAAATTTATTTATTTCTAACGATTAAGATACCGTCTATTCGATTACGTTGAAAATACATTTTCGAGATAAAAGTATTATTTAATAGTTATTTAAAGTTATTGCAGAATCGTTCGAAAGATTCTTATTTTTGGAAATTTACAGCGTTTGACATTTCGAAATTTAAAATAAAAGTGCTGAGAAAAATCCGAATAATTTTGGTTTCGTTATAATTATAAAACAATATCATGATGTATTATAACTATACCATATGAGAATAAGTCATTATTTGTTTTGGTAAAATATTCGTACGGCGCAGTATACAAGTATATAACTTTTATTTACGTTCGACATGACCTATGAAAAATATCGTGTTTCTAAAATTATTTCGATGTACCGATACAACAGGCGTGGGTTTATTACGTCGTACGTATTGCGTGGTGTTATTTGAACCAGAAAGAATCATATTGTCACGTCTAAATTTTACGAATAAGTTATACACCAGTCCGGGTATGTTTACACGTGTATACATTTATTCTGTCGTTATGCATTTATCGTGCTTCCGCGTGTCTTCCAGTCGGTTCCTAGAGGTTAGTTAGTTAGTCTCTATTATTCGTTTTTCATTAAATTAAATATAATATTGCGTGTAATTGCACGAAATCGTAAATTATGTAAATTTTTTTTCATTCCTTTATGAAATTATGAAATTTATCAGTAATTAAAAAGAAACAGTTTAAATTTTAAAAACCAAAAATATTTTAACGTTGAAAATTTTAATATTATATTTTTAAATTTTTATTAGAAATTGCCGAAAAAAAATATCATTTCGTGGAATATACTCGTATAATATTATTATTATTAATATTTAAATCGCCCGTGTATTATAATTTATATTTGGTAATCCGCCAATACAACACAAAATGTATCAACCTATACTTCTTCTTGTTTGCACAAAATATTATATCCCTAGAAAAGTTTTTTTCTTTTTTTTTTTTTTTTTGGTTTTGTGCCATAATAATATATTAAATGCGAAACGTCAATTATTTATATTACGTTTTTATTATTTAGAAAGCCATAATAATATAATTCTCGAGCGGAATTGCATTTGGACCGAAAAAAAAACAAGCATAATAATACAAATCACACATATGTGTGGTAAAAACAAACAATTTAATCAATTTATTTCGTACGCGTTACGTTTAAATATTAATTTTTTGTGGTAATTTTAGGGTTCAATTTTATTATTTTTGTTTTTTAATGAAATCGATTTAATTCAAATAGGTACCTGTTATGTTATTAAAAATGCATATAAAGAAAATCTTAGTTTATTATTTCTATCTACCTATCTTTTATGTTGTATTCGTGATTTCAATTTCACAAAAAAACCACACACAACAAAACTTTTATATTTTATATATTATATTCACATTGTTGTTATTATTCCATTTCTAACGACAATTCTAAGTGAAGTAATTGTACATTTCAACGACTCTACTGCGGTAAATAAAATATTGTTATTTGATTACGTAAACTAAACGTATACACGTTAGAAAATGGTTTAAATAGCAAGTCGTTCTTTAGTTAAAAATAAAGATATAAACGCTTTAAATAAAATAACATTTTATAATAATTTCTGTGAATGGAATGCACTGAAATAAACACTTTGAATTATAAAAATAAATTGCATTTTACGTCAAATCATAAAATTAATTGATATAACAATAAAAAAAAAACCAATTAAAAAAAAATGTATATTATTAATACGTTTACATTATCACAGTATAATAAATTGAATATACATAATATATTATAATATATTTTATTTATTCACTATTTAATATTTATAAAGTTCATACAATTTATAGTTTTTCAAAGAGACAAAAATCAATAAAAATGTTAATATACATTATTATAATATACGTATAAAAAAAAAAAGAGAAGAAATATCTTAAAGAACTGAAATGACCGATAAACCTAAAAATGTCAACCATATAATATACTTATATACTCTTTAAAATATTCAAAATTAAATATTTTGATATGCGACGGACCAAAAATATTAACCATGTATGTTACATTAGTTTACTATTAAAATACATTTTTATAGTTATACTTTACGAGCATACTAAACATAAAAATGAGATTATAAAAATATGGAGTGTTTATTATCTTCTTCTTCTTATCCTTCGCCCTTTCTCACAAATATTTAGGGTCGGAATGATATAAAATAATATGTAAAAATATAAGGTATACAAAAAAAATTAGTACCTACCAAGTGTACATTTGAATATTTAAATATTCCTATAATAATAAAAAATTATTCAATTTTCTTATAGATTAAAAAAAAAATATATATATTTCTAATATTGCAGTTTTGAATTTTGAAATCTATTGGTTTTACAATGATGTGTCATGTGTGTCTTTTTATTTTATGTATGTAGATACTTTTTCGACCAAAAATAATACTCCTATTTTCATAGATATCATACGTTTTTATGTATAATGTTTTTTAGTGTTTATTTATAACTCGCAGTGTTTATTATAAAAATCATATACACAATATTGATGTTTTCTCGTTTTGTTGATTTGGAAAATATGGGGGAATGTGACGTATTCGATTTGGATTAAAAAACAAAATAAATATATTAAAAATGTTTTGGGCCCCTTTGATCGTTTGAAATATTTGTTAATAATCGTATTTTGGATTTAAGTTTGAACGTGTGAAGGAAATAATCATAAAATTATATTCTCACTTTCATTTATATGCGATGGGGTATATTTTATTTTATTTTTATTTTTTTTGCACAAAAAAAAAGAGTGTACGTTATAAGACGTATAACTTTAGAATTTATCCTATTGCGATGGTTGTTGGATGGTGGCAAAAACGTCTTAAGGATATTACGAAATCCTTATGACATCGCGGTCTCCTTAGCACGTTTGTATACGTCTGTTATCTGTCTTGATAATAATACGTTTGCGATCGGAGGAAACGTCCGACTGTCAGCTGACCATTACATCGATTCATTAATCAGTCTAGTGGTCGGTTGTAGTGCTGTAGACGAGTGTACAGTCCGAAGGTTAGAATTGACATTTGTAAGTGTTTTCTACGTTCTCCGAAATAATAATGTTTTCTAATCAAGAATTCTGTAGAGAAAGAAAAACATTATTTATGTAGTAATCTTTTAAATATTTGTATTCTATTTCGAAAATAGAAAATAGAATTCAAGTACCCAATTCGATTACGAAACGTTGTTAAAAAAAAAAAAAAAAAAAAAAAATAGAATTTCATTAGCTAACCAATAATATCAACAATAAATATTATTTGTACAACAAAAATTAATAATATTTGAATCGCGTAATTATAAATAATTGGTCTGGCAGTGGTCTACATGGAAATTTAATTATTTTGTTGAAATTAAATTCCGTCGTAAAATACACGAAATTCGGCGGTAATGAAATTATTACTGTACAAAAAGTTATAATGTGTATAATTTTTTTTAATTAAAAATACCCGCAAACAATTTAAAAATATTTCATTTTTCAAATTAAAAAAAAAATAATAATAATATTAGCCACTAATTTTCAAGCCAATTTAAAAAAAAAAAATACTTTTTTGCAAAATTGAGTTCACGTAATTTTAATCGAATTCGTTCGCTGATAAAAGTTTATACGGTTATTATTTAATTTGATAGTAAAATAATCGTGACGTCTCGTCCGCAGTCGTATAGAAATATAACAAATCAAATGTTTTCGAACGTTTAATTTTTCACAATGTTTAGCGGAAGTTCAGTTTTTGTTTTTCCTTTAACTATTTTTTTCTTTTTTTTTTTCATAATAAAATATTATCCGTCAACATTGATTTATAAATGGAAATATTTTAATTTGCGTCGTCATAACGTACGTACCGAACTGGCGACGTTTCGATAAAGATAAACAGTCGTTTCGAATAACAAACGTTTCAAATATTGCACAATACAAGACGTACATGAATGTAAAGTGTTAGCGCCGCCGAAGCTTTAGCGATAGTACTTTTTCGTTTTGATATTGTTTCGATGAACTCAATTTAGAAAAGACAAAAGACATAACACGACGTATATTTGTTTGTATTTAAATCAATGTTTCCGTACTCGTATTATTAAAAAAAAAAAAGAAAACAAACAAACAATAAAACGTCGCAAAATAAATTTTCGTTTATATAAAAATGTAATGACGTGGGAAAATGGCAATACGTGTAAAATATTTATCATATTTCGGTTTTAGTGAAAAAAAAAAAAAAGTCTTTAGGTTCTAACGGTATTTTACACTTATTCGTACTTAGTTCCCGTTAAATTGGCGATAAAATTTTGCTCGCATAAAATAATATAACACTACGTATTATTATATTAAAAATATTAAATTGCATCGAAATTTTCAAATTTCATTTACGAAAAACTACGTGTCAATTTGTTTTGTATAATAATAATAATAATATTGTGTGCAACGAATGTTAGCAAAAAGATTTTATAATAATTAAAACAAATATTGTCAATCACGATAATATTGATTGGTACAAGTAAAACACGTAATGCGTCGTAAATTTGTCATTTAATAGGTATATTAAATTTCGTATTTATCCTGTTGTTACCATTGTTATTTTAATCGATGTAAAGTATAAAAATACACTCGCCTTAATTTTATGATAATAGTATACATAATAATATGGTTTGTCTTATTTCAAAAATTTAAAATACCCTGAAAAAATAAACGCTGCTCTACGTCTTAGTACATACGACGTAAATAATAATAGGTACTTGTATTTTTTTTTTATCTTATTTTTTAAAAATATAATAAATTATTACCTTAATAATATTACCCACATGTATGTATATTGCATTTATATATTACTATCTATCATATTAATCGATCCAGTCGACAATTTAGAGTTACGCATATGTAGGTTGAATATTATACGAATATAATTATTTTTTATTCAAATTTATTGGTATGAAAAACGTATTTATTTTTTATCTACGACTTCCTTCAATATAGGCAAGTCATAACTTGGATATGGTATGTGGACGATATTTTTGAAATAGTAGATAAAGATTTCAACGTAGAAAATTCCATGGAAAATCTAAATTGCCAATATTCTACAATTAAATTCACTTTTGAAGAAGAAATAGATGGAAAATTACCTTGTTTAGACCTTTACACAAAAAGAACCAATGAAAAATTAGAATTCGAAATGTATAAAAAGAAAATCCACACTTATAGATATATCCATAATAATTCAAATCATTGTTGGCAACATAAAATGGCTGCTTGGAACAGTATGGTTCACAGATTAGTAAATATTCCAATGAACAAGAAAGATTTCGAAAATGAAAAAAATACAATAATAAACATAGCCAAATTCAATGGATACTAAGAAAATATGGTTTTAAAACTAATCAAAAAACACAAATGGTCAAGAAACATAAGAAACATTAGTAAATTAGAATTACAAAATTCAACAAATAAAAATCGAGCAGCTGTCATTTTTATTCCACAAATATCACACAAAATTTCAAAAATATTCAAAAAATATGATGTGGACATAGTCTCATCGAGGAATAACAACTCATGAGTCTATTGGGCAACACAAAAGACAAATCAGGAATATTTAATGCGAAGATTGTAATAAATGTTATATTGGCCAAAAAAAAGAAGAAACATAGGTATAAGATTTAAGGAACACATTAGAAGCATGAAGAATCAGGAAATAGATAAGTCTCCTATAGCAGAAAATTTTTTAGAATTTAATAATAATATTAACACAATCAAATTATTAAAACAAGTCACAAATAATCAGGAATTAAATATAAGAGAAGCTATTGAAATGTCAAAAAATAAAAAATAATCTGTTAAATTGGGATTTAAATCCATTACAAAATTACTTGTTAATACTGTTACCATAGTAATTAATATTAGAACCGGCTTCGTGTGATGGCGTCATGTCATGCACGAAAATACACTCTATATAAGGGACACCAGTAACGGTTAGGTTATGTTATTACTCATGCACAATACGTATGAACAATGAAATTTGTTTTATGTTTTAAAATGAACCAAATTATAATTTGTATCTATAATTTTATAATATTTATGTTTGTCAATCAATCAAATTTAGTCTGTAAAGGTATATAGGATTGACATAAATTTCAATTTATTCAACGACATTAATTAATATTTATATTTCAATAACACGGACTATATAATGTTTTATGCAGTGTTATTCAACGTGTAATACGAGTTTTTATTATTTAATTTCAAAAAAATTCACAATAACATTATTAATTAAGTTTAATAGTAAATTTTTATAATTTTGTAAATAGCAGACAACAAAGTAAATAGAAAATGTTAAATATCTAAACCAAAAAGACATACCTGTAATTTTCATTAAAGTAAATTATGCGGTGATAATGTAAATATTAATATAAAATTTAAATAATTAAAAAAAAAGTAAAAGATTTGTTATTCACAATAAAAATAAATAAAATATAAAATATGCAAAAAAAAAAAATAAATAAAAAATAAAAAAATATATTACAAAATAATAAAAAGGAATTTACAATGAAAATTATACAAATTAGATGGGTTGTACCCAATAGAGATGTTTGTAAGATCCCAAGAGAACGTCTTTTTAAAATAAATTAATCAAATATTAACATCTTTTTATTGTATATTGATGGGTATTTTCTATTGAAATGGATAGCGATTTTGTTGTTTAATAGAAAATATATGTAGGTATATAGATAGGTATATATTTTAATATAATACAATGACTATGGTTTTGTAATATTTTTCTTTTCCTCGAAAAACTCAAATAAACCTAACCAATTTTTTTTTTTTTAAATTGATTTATTTTATATTTAAGTACAATATAAAGTAATTATTTAAAAATTCAGATATTCCAGGGTTTTAATTCCTATCCCTACTATTATACGTACAATGATGATGACGGTCTAAAGTACAATCGTAACTTATTATGTTTAATCGGTATTTACTTATAATTTATAATAAATCTGTTTTAGCCATATTATTTTTTAAGAACGATGACGTTTCGGAAACATCTGCATTCTAAAGATTATGCTATTATATTATTTTGTAAACCATCGATATCAACATATATTTTCATATTTTAATATATAGTGTCATATTATTATAAGTTTATTAACCAAATGTAACCACATGTAACCTTATATAATTACCTATTATTTGTACCTTCTAACATTGGTCCGTGGAATATATTTTAACATTTTATGTTATAATATTATTTAGATGTTTGTTTTAAAATTATTTTCTATTTTTCAGATTCACTTCGTTGCCACCAAGTCCTATTAGCATGTTGTCGCTTTTGATCGACTCCAAAGTGCGTCTTCCGCGGTGGCCGGTGTCCGCACACAGCGTGGACGCCAAGAGGGATCTGCGACGCACGCAGGGTGAAAGGGATTTCTTTTTGACCGTGGTTCGGGATATCGCCACTGACCTAGACCTCAAGTCTCTATCCCACAAGATCGTTGACACGCTGACCGTTCTGCTGGACTCCGATGCCGCGTCTCTGTTCCTGGTGGACGGACCACCCCGGGGTTCGCGACGCCGTTGTCTGGTATCAAAGGTGTTCGATGTGCACAGCGGCGCTCGTGGGCAATTCCTGTTACCGGATGGCATGCAGTGTCCCACCTCAGGTCTGGCCACTGCCACCGACAACGAGATGCAAATCCCTTGGGGAGTAGGCATACTCGGCCATGTGGCATCCACCGGCGAGACGGTCAATCTGGACGTGGCATGCGAGGTAAATTTTTCGCGTTCCGTTTTCTATACTCATGATATTAAATGTTATGATTTTGGAAAATTCGAACCCTAAGGTTAGAAATATAAAATATAAAAAATTTAAATACATTTCGTAATCTACTAACGCGACGCGGTTACTCACATCTGTCAGTCTATCAATATATTTGTGATAAAGTATTTAAAAATAATTTCAAAAGTGTTCTGGTATTCGAGGTACATGGAAAAGAATTTGTTATTTAATTTGTTATTCTACGATTTATTACCTACACCTATATACATTGTTGTTGGCTCAAAATATAGCTCAAATATCTAGTAAATATAGAATATGAGAGAAGGATAAAAAAAACGCAGATTATTGTATTATAATGACGAATATTTCAACGTATTCTGTGATAAAAATATATAATAATGACGATATCCTAAAAATATTGCCAATAGTATAAACCTAAACCAAAATAAAACTTATTTCTCTTAGAAAATAACAATGTTAGTAATTTCTAAATAAAAAATAATTTCTACATAATATATATAATCATATTTTTTTTCATAATGTTATAGTATCAAAGTACATATCAGAAAATACCACGTTATCGTTTTTGTATAGGTACTTTGTATTTACAATTGTAGTTTTACATAAAATAATTTTGAATGATTCTTCAAATGATAGAAAACGATAAAAATTAAAATAATTACAGGTAAAAACGATGAAATTAAAAATCGCTGATATTGAAATTTTATCAAAAAACTTTATCTCAAACTCATATAATAGCATCACAGAACACCGGTTAAGAACCAAGCTGATTTATACTCTGCCTTTGTATAGTGGCCATATCAATTTCGAATTTTATGGATAATGGTTGAAACTCGGTCTATGTCATGCACGATCTTTGCCGATCGATAAATATAATCTCCTCATTCGTTTATTTTGCCGTTGCAGTGTGTTTTTTAAATAAGAATTACTATAATAATATTACGAAACGTATTATTTTTGCTTTATGTAGTACCTAAAGCTTTTCTAATCGAAATTTAAATAAATTAGATGTTTATATTACTCATAGTTAAATTACGTTATCCGTCCAAATTCAATTAGTTACTTTTACAAAATAATTCTGTGTTTTCATCATTTCTAAATGGAGAAATAAATTCATAACTATAGACTTTGAAGTGTTCTCGAGAAAAGAAAAACTGAACGATAATTATTTATTAAGATTGTTAGACAATTATATTAATAATGAAGAAATTACTCGTTTTTAATTTCTGTTTCTCTGGAATTGAATTAATAAATTAACAAAGAAAAATGGGGGGGGGAAAGAAGAAAATATAGTTGATTAAATCTCGCTTTGTATTAAAACTTAAAACTTATACTTTTTTTTTTTTTATATTATATAGTTGTAAAACAAAATAATGAACACTGAGCTCAATGCTCTCGAATTCGTATTTGGTTAAATATTATTATATATTCTGTATTTAATAAAGAAAATGTACATTTATTGTGTTTAATCTGTAATGCGAACGATGTAAATTTGATTATATAATTTATTCCAGATAACTGGTACTTCTTGTAAATTATAAATTATAATAGAGTAGGTAGACAAGAAATGATTTTCTATACGATTAATTGCGTTGAAATACGTGCAGTAGAATAAGATTTTATGTTTGGAAATGATTGATTGATAAATATTACGAATAAATAAGGAATAAAGGGTATTAAAATAATATATATATAATTATTACTTCGGAGATAATGGCGAGCGTAAATAAATGTTGAAGCCATGCCATCGGATACTCTAATAGTTATTATTACAGACGGGTATCAATTTACGTTCATTTATAATACGAGATCTGAACGGCATCTCGATATTAAGAGTATATTAAAAGTATATTAATTTATTATTATCTCGTGTATCGGTTAAAATTAATAAATAATTTTTGTATTATCAAAACGACGGGAGAATAGAAATCCTCGAGAAAAACAAATTTACGATTATCGTAACAAATTTTTTTTTATATCAATCGTAAAATATATAAACGTCTGTACATTATTATTGGAGTTTGTATTTTATACGAACGTGAATTCTGTTCGATAATGGAGCGATCTAGTGTATATCCGGATAATAATTATATTGACTACTATATTATGAATAATTATTAATCTGTAGTATATAAATTTTTCGAATATAGGACAACGTAATACGAGTATAGATCTGACTATAAAAAAAAAATTTCATTTTTTTTTTATATTTGACGATCGATTTAAAATATAATACATAATAATAATTATATAGTGGGGTGATAATAATTAAAATATTCTACGTTTGAAATGAATTTTCACCCTTAAACTTTTTTTAAAATCGTGATAATACGTCCCCGTTACGATAATATATCCGCCGTTCAAAATATGATAACGGGCCAAAAACTGCGGAAAAACATCCGTTTCTGAAATTCGTAATTTGGCAACAAGTCTCGTCTTCTTCGGCGGAAAATTCGCGACCGACTTCCGATTAGTTTTTTTTCGTAATTTTTTTTTTTTTTCCCCCGACTTAACGGCGCTCGTTCCACACAGTAGTTTTTATTACTCGCAAAACTTACGATTCCCGGCGTATAAAAAATAATATATATATATAGAAGTTAATTTTATTTCTCTTCCATTATTTATGATATGGATGTATTTTTTATGTTTTTTTTTTCACATAAGCGACGTATAATAACGTTCGACGGACGACAGTGGTCGAAATGTACAAACGACGTAAAAGTTATTACTGGAGGCCGTACAATCGACGTTTTTATTAATATATTTATGTGCGTTTGGAATTTTGGACCGCGTGTACGAGTGCGAGCCTGAAAAACTGGGTCAAGCAATCGTCGTCGGCCCGCGGATACGAGACAACCGAAAATAACGCGCGTGCGCTAAAGAAATTAATATTATATTTGTGTGTATGTATTAAATGTATATTTTTCCTCGTTGGTCGGTTGTTGTACTTCGATCTTGATGTTATTGTTATTGTTATCGATTTCGGCGATTAGTCGATTTACACGTCGGAGATTTGCATAAAACTCATTTTTTGAACGGTGAAATAGTTAGAAATAACAGCGAAATACGATTATGGCCGTTTCGTGTAAATAAAAATTAGGTTAAAATTCCATTTTTCTATTCTGTCCTTTGGAGAATGTTAATTTTTCGGTCATCAGATATAGTTAGAATTAGACCTATAAAAAGACAAAAAATAAAAAAAAAAAAACGTGGAAAGTATACTTCATCTGAATAACTTCGACTAGGAAGAAAAAACGAAATGATTATTTGTAATAAATTGTCAAGTAGGTTATATTCCAAAAAAATATTTTTAATAATGATCAATATCAATATCAATTTTTGGTTTTCTGATGGGTATAATAAATTATAATATTTATATTCATCGTGCATTCCAATTTCTAATACTAATAAAACGTATTCGAAAATATTAAAAGCTGGTATAGAGAAAAAGTTCTCTTCCTCGATAAATAATATAAAATTATCATCCAATTTAAAACTATAATATTATATCAGACTAGGCTTCAATGATATATTTCAGGCCCCAAGAAACTCATAAATACGTCACTGATTAATATATTTTCGAAAAAATTCAACGTTATTATTAATCGTTTTCAACCCTGCTGTAATAGATTACAATACCACGATCCGCATAAATTTAATAATAGGTCTTCTGCAGTTTAAAACGATATTACATAATATAAAATAGTTATACTCGAATATATAAGTTTTCGTACAAAAAGACGATTATTATTATATTATATTTATGTGATAAATTTCAATGTTTCGCCCATAATATAATATTATGTACCATACGATTTAAAAATTCATAACGATTTGGAGTCTTTAAAATTTCCTCGAATTTTTATCTTAAGTATTGTATTTTGAATAATCGTGTTTTTCAAGAAACAATATATTACGATAAAAAAAAAACACAAAGTGACGCTTATTTGTTCATTTCGAGTTGAATGACTCTAAAAAAAAAAAAAGAAGAACACGTATTTGTAATTATTGTTATTTAATTTCGCTTAGACGTTAGTACTCAAATAGGTACGTGAGAGTAATTTTTATATTCGTTAAATTATTTCTGTTTTAATTGTACATCGCGAAACAAACGACGACTGTTTGTCTTTTTCATTCCTCTTCTGGGCCTTCTTCTTTGCCACTTTTACGGTCTAGCCACGAGTCTCGTATTAAAAACTACCCTTAAATAATAATATTAACGTGTCCCCGGTCGCGTTTAAAATTCTAATTAAATACATTTTTACACTTCTCGCCGAATACGCGTTGCCTTAAGTGACATTTGAAAAAAACGGTTTATAATTTTTTAAAAGAGAACCGATTGGAATATGTGAAAATTGTATTTTTTTTTTTCTTTCAATTTCGATCAAGAATCAAAATGGATAAAATATTATGCCTAATTTATTATTCGCAGGATCCGCGATTCGACGACGAGGTGGATCGCATAATGGGATATTACACGTCGTCTTTGCTGTGCATGCCGGTGAAAAATTCGTACGAAGAGATCATAGCAGTAGCGCAAGTCAACAACAAGAATCCGGACAAAGACGACGGGCACTTCACTTCCATGGACGAAAAAGTAATTAATTAATTTTATTATTAAATATTTAAATAACGTGTGTTTACTTGAATATTGCAAATATTGCGTTTATTATACGTTATAAGTAATGTGATGTTGTTATTATTTTTATTATGACACCACACGACGCGCCAATAATAATATTATTGAAAGTATTTATAGAAATACTCACGCGTCTGTAAACAGCACTATCGCGGTGTCTGAATACTCGAAATATTATTATCTCATTATTATCGTGTAAAATTTTGTAGGAAAAATTCTATTCGAGGGAATTTTCGGAATTCGTCCGAAATCCGTTTGATTCGCCGAGGACGCAAAATTTTCATAATATTATAATTCGTACTTATATAGTATAGTGTAACACACCATTCTAAAAACGACAATTATAATAAAAATTTAATACAAATTATAAAATATCCTAAATTGTATTATTAGATGTCGTAATTGAGTGAATGAAATATATTAAAAATATTGTAAAATGCAAAAATACCATTTAAAATCGTTGAAAATGTACGACCATGCCTATATGAAATAAATATTTTATGCGAGTATCGCAATAACAACGCACTTAAAAAAACGTATGTTTATTAGATTTTAATCTATAGTTAGGTACGTACAAAAATCATAACGTTAAAAAAAATTAATTTTTATTTCTCAGCAACGTGAAATGCTCCATTTATAATATAATATTTATAATGTAAAATAATAATATTACGCGTATTTACGTATATTAAGTTAAAAATCCGTTTGGACGTTCAATAGTATACGGTCAGTGTTGTAATTCTTCGTTTCGGAGTAAATGGTCTGAAAGTTCCAGTCCTATTATATCATCATCGTCTTTCATCATAAACAATAACGGACATAAATGTGTCGGACGTTGATAAATAAATTCGGGAATTATATATACTCCCTGCGCAAAATGTTTTCCGTGAATTATTTACTACATCACCCTAATTTCCAAAGTGATGTCCACAAATCGACCCTGACACGATTTAACGAGGATTATACGAAATTGTATAGTATTATTATTGTTATTGTTATTATTATTATTATTATTATTATTGTTATTATTACGATAAGGACTTAAGTAACGCTTATCGCCTTGAGATATGCGACGTGATTATCATATTTCACCCATATTTATAATCCATATTATAACGTTTGAAAGACGTGTGTTTAACGCATAATTTCGAATCGTGTTATTTTCATCGTCCCCGCGTCCCTTGATTTACGTTGTTACTAATCCGACCACGTTTGGTTTGTGCCAAACGCGCGGTATTAAACTGTTTAACTACGAAACCCTGCAGTTATAGGTACAATTAATTTCACTTCTTGACTATTCCAATAAATCAAACGATTGAATTGGAAACGTCATTGTAACTTGTATATATATATAAATATACTTTTATTGAATATTATTATAACATTACGAGTATTATTAGCACACACATCGCGAGTTACATTTTGAAAATAATATATTTACTCCGAGAGAAACTTTTCACTGGATATATCGAACACGAGTTCGTATAACGACGGAAAATTAAGTAACTATATTATTATAGCTTATATAAAATATAATATGTATAAACACGTACGAACTAGGTATAAGTAAAATTTGTTACTCGAAAAGTTTAAAGCACATATTAAATAAAAAGTTAGATTTTCTTTGATAAATGCATTCGAAGTACAATATAAATCATAAATTCTTCAGTAAATTATATCTTTGGAATATAATTTTAGTGATCTAGGGAAATGTGAAAACTGTTGTTATGTTGATAATATATATAATTCATGAATCATGAATCGTGACAGATATTTTACAGTTAACGTTTTCGATTTTTTTTCCCCCAGCTTTTCGAGACCTACTTACAGTTTGTTGGTATAGCCATTACAAACGCGCAGATCGTCGAGGATTCACGTGCCGAATACGACCGTAATCGAGTGAGTGAACATAATTATTGGATCCGTTGACGTTAAGTTCGGAATATTTATTTAATAACGTTTTATCGTTGTAGAACTTGTTGGAAGTAGTGCACGATTTGTTCGAAGAACAGACGTCCATAGACAAAGTGATCATGAAAATAATGCAGCGCGCCCAACGACTATTGAAATGCGAAAGAGCAGCCGTTTTACTGGTGGACGAGTCTTGCGACAGCACCAGATTTTCGAAGCTTTTCGATTTGAATTCGCCCAAGCACATGAAAAATAACGTTAAAAAGTTAGATTTTGTACCCAGACTAATATTTTAAACGGGAATGTCTTTTTTTTTTTCATTTTTAATAATACAATATGTTTTCGTGTACAATATAGTTCTAGGCAAAAAGTGGAAGGCGAAAATGTGTCCCGGTACTTGGAGAGCTTGGCAGAGAGAGTGGCTTGTTCCGGCGAAGTCCTGAACATCAGTGAGCGTGACTGCAATGATGGAATTGCAGACTCCGGAATCAATTCATTGCTGGCGATGCCCATCAGGAATAAGAACGACCAAATTATCGGTACGTAAAACAATTCGTATAGACACAGCCGAGCAAATAACAATGTATATTATACAGTACATTCGTGTTCATCAGGAAATGTATAATATTATTATTGTAATTTAATATAGCGAAACGGGTCAATAACACTGTCTGTCGTACCGAAGTCATAAATTTCCCTTAGAAATAATTTCTACTCTGGGCGAAATTCCTTCGTATTATTAATATCTCTCTCTCTATCTCTCTTTGTGTGTCTCTGTCTCTGTTTCGGGCGGTAGTAAATTCCGCCCAAAAAAGGTAAATTTGGTCCCTAAATATTTTCAGTCAAAAAATGGTACATGTAAATTCCGCCCGTAAAAATATCCAGGTCAAAAAAGGTACATGTAAATTCCGCCCCGGTTAAATAAATTTAATTGCGGTTGCGGTTGCGGTCGCGGTTGATACGCTGCGGTTTGTGAAAGGTAGGTACCTACGATTTCCTCTTTGCGGCTTGCCGCTAGGATTAATCGCTGTGACAAGGTGGGTGTTGTTACGGTCGGCACGTTGCGGTTTCAAGTACATGTTCCTAGACGGGTAAGACGTACTCAAGACTCAACAGTTTCCATAATTATAATAATAATGTTTAATAACGACATAATTATAAATAAATAAACATGTATATCAGTCATCAGTAATATTAATATAAAATTATTTAAAATATGAAAAAAACAATTTAATTTAACAAATTTATAAATAAATAAACATATATATCAGTCATCAGTAATATTAATATGAAATTATTTAAAATATGAAAGAAACAATAATAATAATGTGTTTTAATAAAAAAAATATATTATATACTTATCAGTTATCAGTAATTTATAATTATAATGTTTAAAAAATTATTTAAAATATGAAAAAAACATAAACTCATCAGTCAATTAAAAAAAATATATATCTTATATACTTATCAATGATTTATATGAATACGAGTATACTACGCATGCAAGTTGGATTGCGGCAAAAACTGCACGTGTGCATCGGGCCTAATATAATATAACATTTACACGATGCACATTCGGATGCGGTAAAACCGCAGCGTTTTTAATCGGGCGGAATTTACATGTTTTTTATTTTACCTCTATATTTTTACGGGCGGAATTTACATGTACCTTTTTTGACCTGGATATTTTTCCGGGCGGAATTTACCATAAATATTTTTATTACCTGCTCGCTTCGGGCGGAATTTACAATCGCCCCTCTGTTTCTATCTTTTATACATTTATATATACGTGAAATATATTCCTTAAACGTGTCCGCGCTAGGTTTTGTTAACAAATGGCAAAATCGTATAATATTGTTAATAGCAGTTATACAACTACGATATCACGTTTTTTTTTCTATCGTTATTAGGACCCTTGGGATCTGTTTATCGTGATCGTGCTGTGGGATTTCAAATTATATTTTGAACGCGTCAAATACTTTTATATATTACCTTAGTTGCGTATTCAATTTCAAAAAGTTCTTAGATTTATTCGGAGTCGAAACCTATATATCAAACGATAATACTTGATCCATATAGACAACTAGACGTATATCAAACTTAGATGTGTTTCAATTTTCAAACCCAAGTGTGAAAAAGTAAATTTAAAAATAAATCGCATCTTTTTACTCTTTTAAACAAAATATATTCAATATCTATTGTTGAACTTGTAACGCCACCTCTTTATGTTATGACAATAAATAAAATTATAATGTATTATAATTTGTGTTCAGGCGTTGCGAGTATTATCAACAAATTGAGTTCATCACCATTTGACGATTACGACGAACAGCTATTCGAGGTGAGTTTTTTTTTTTATTTTCAGATAAATTTAAGAATAGTTTGTCACACGTGTGTGGCCAACGTAATTCATCATACTAATAAATTTTATATGTAGGCATTTACAATATTCTGTGGACTAGGAATTCATAACACACTCATGTACAGTGAAGTGGAAAAAGCCATGGCCAGACAAAAAGTCTCCATCGAAGTAAGATCGTGTCGGCGTTTGTGATTTGCGAGACAAATATATTGTCCAAAATAAATTTAAAAATTGATTTATTTTTCAGGTCCTTTCCTATCACGCTACAGCTTCCAACAAAGAAGTGGAACGCATCCTGGTAACATATTCATAAATATATTTATTTTTTATATTTTTAATATTTCTTCTTCGATAACTTTATGTTGGCTTCGATTTCGAATAGACATTCTAATATCCAACCGGATATATATTCCGAGAATATAATGAAAAAACTTTTACTCGACAGTCAATGAACTCAAGACATTTTTTTTTTCTTATAGTAAGCAATATACCCCCGCAAAATCTTAATGGATTGAAAAGCATTATTCTATAGGTCCGTCTAGACGCGTGTGACGATTCTGACTATATTTTAGAATTATAGAGATAGAAAATGAATATTTTATTTTTATCGTGTAAGGGATTTCTTTAAAAAGAAATAAACCCTATTAAAATTGATTTTCTCGAAAATAAACGTCGGGGGAATGACGCGATTTATGTCAAATACACAATGTAAAATTGAATTTTTATTTTAATAATAATTATTCTATTCTATATTATATTTATAGGGATTGCCCGTACCAGCTGCTGATTCGTTAAATTTGTTTTCTCTGGCATTCGACGATTTTTCACTTAACGATGACGAAATGCTCATGGCAGCAGTGAGCATGTTCTTGGAACTTGGACTTGTTAAAACTTTTAATATTGAAAAAGAAGTGAGTTAACTTAGATTAGTTTTAATAGAAAATTATAAGTTATAAGTTATAACTCTTTATAATAATCCTCATATATTATGAATGTACACACAAAATTGAAAGAAACAAATAATTATGGTTTAAAATTATTTCTATAAATCATTATAAATAATTCGTTTAATAAAATCATTGACTGACTTATATTATGATATTTTTCTTTAATTTCTCAATTGAAAACGAATAACAAATAGATAAATTTAACTAACTGTAAATTAGTTTCAAGAATGATAATATTATAAACGGGTATAGTAGACGGAACAGAGATAATTATCGTGATAATAAATTTTTAAGTAGATTTAATCTCGATTTCAAAAAATATTATAAATATTAAAATATTTGTATTGTTGTAACAAGTACAGAAAAATGTCAGCGTCATTATAGTAATATGATTAATAATATAAACAATGTGATTTTTTATTAAACTTAACATTTGAAAATATATACTGATTAATTTTAACATAAATTAATATGAGTTTAAGAAAACAAGCATATTGTTTTTGAATTTATTATTATTAAAATTGAATTATTCGTTTAATATTATTAATAATAATGTATTTACTTGTTTCTTTACATAAGCAAAATCTAAAAAAATTTATTGAACAATATTAATTTATTATGTATATCATCACGAAGTGTACCTATACGAAAAAAAAAGGAAAAGAAACACTAATTTAATTATTGATACAAATTTAATGTAAATATATGTATTTTAAATAAACTGAAGGAAAACAGATTATATTAGACAGTTGAACGTTGATGTATAAAGTAAAAAATTGGAAATATCTTTTAAAATTTTTTTCCGAGTAAATATTTAGTTGGCTTTTAGATGTGTTTGTTCATAAATAAATCGTAAGTAGGTAATGATGAAAAGCAGTGAACAGAAAGAATTGTATAATTCAAATCGGGGAGAAATGTATGAAATAAAAAAACATTTTAAGTTGCGAAATGTGAATATAATGAACATCGTGAGAGTTGAACAGGAAAAAAGTTTATTTGTGAAATACCGAGCAGATGGAAAATATTAAAAAACATAAGAAATTTTTTGTGGAGCATAGTATTTAGTTTTTCACCTTCACACGTAAAAATCGTAACCTCGATGTCGAAAAAAAACTGTTTAATTTTATTATTGTATTAAATTATTTATAATATTATTGTAGCAATATTCAACACGGCCCACGTTTAAACGTTTCGAAATAATAATTAATAATGTGGGTGTGAAAATCATTAATTTTATTCATTAAGGTAAATTCTAAATCTAAATAGTGATGAAAATTTGTAACGTATTTTAGTACCAATATTGAACCGTCTTTAAACAGCGTATAGTAAAAAGAAAAAGTCTTGTTTTTGATGTAACAAAGAAAATGTGTTTTTTAATAATTATCTTATTTTATAACGTTATCTCATATTTTATAGTCGCAAACATAATATAATACATTTTTTTTAACTTTTCATTTTATATTCGGTACGACATATGACTCCGAAAATATTATAGAATTTTATTTTATATTTAAGGTTATTAATATTTAGTAAATTTTGTGTCCATATGAATTTTGTTATACGATATAACATGAAAAAAAAAAAAAAAGACATATATAATTATACGACGTTATTAATATTTTGATAAATTTTTAATGGAAAATATTGGAACATTAATTATAAATACAATATATAGCCACAATAATAATGCTTTCAAGCGTATATGATTGACACACATAAATTATTTTGTATGATTAATTACATTTATTTTTATACATAATATATTAATATTTATTATATATATATAAATATACTTGTTTTATGAGTATATCAAACAACGAAAAAATTCAAATAACATTTGTTAAATAATGGAGTTGTCCTTTTTAAAAAAAAAATAATAATTAGCTGGTTATAAAAATAGTGTAACGTGATTTTTTATATTATTATTTTAATATTTTGTACATGACGTCCTTTGTACTACTTACTCATATATTTTTAATATTAAAAACGTATAAAGCTTTAACATTTAATAATTATAATTTAAATTGATATTTTAAAAAAAAAATAAATAAAAAAATTATTTACTTCAATATTATTAAAAATGGTTTATATTTTAAAAATTAATTATTCATAAAATTCATCGAAATATAACATTTTTATGTAGAAATATTTTTTTTTTTTTTTTTAGTTATCTACTCATAATAATAACGTATTTTAGATAACTATTTTAATACATTTACTTTTATACTATTTTATGATAATACATTTTATTTATAAAGAGCACGATGGAAAAATTGCTTTAAATAAAACTTTGTTCCAAGATAATTTGTTTTTATTTTCATGAATAATATAGGTACTATAAAACGGTTGAAAATTGAAAATGTGTTATTTTTTCATAGACATTATACCGATTTCTTATCACGGTGAAACGTAACTACAGGGACGTACCTTATCACAACTGGAGACACGCTTTCAACGTTGCCCAAGTGATGTTCGCCATTATGATGGTATGTGACTTTGATGCAAGAAACAAACATATTTTTCGACTTCTATATACGAGTATATCTTGTAAAATAAATATTTCTCTATTTAAAGGGATGTGATATGAAAAATACATTCTCTGATCTCGAAGTATTGGGAATGTTTGTCGGTTGTTTGTGTCACGATCTCGACCACCGAGGAACGAATAATTCATTCCAGGAAAAGTGAGCGCACTGATCGTAGTTATAAAAATTGAACACTTGGTTAAAATATTTTATTCTCTTTTTTTTAAAAAAGAATACAGTTTTAAAATTCGAAATAATTCACCAAACGCGATAATATTCGTGATAAGTGATTATTTAGCAGTTCAAAAATCTAAACTCTATTTGAACAGAAAATTAATATTTTTGAAAATAATATTATATACTCGAACGTAGTTTTAATTTGTATACATTTTTAAATTTTGAATTCGATATCGGTGGATTTCTAAAAAAAGAAAAAAGAAGAAATTGTTTATAAACGTTTGTAATCCTCGTTTTTTTAAATTTTTCTTCTGAATTTCACGTGTTTCAGAGCTAGATCGGCATTGGTCTTATTATACGGAACTACCAATACAATGGAACACCATCATTTCAACCACGCGGTAATGATACTCAGCAGCGAAGTAAGTTTGTGATAACGTGAATTTAGCCATTATTTGTGTTATTAATTTGGTGCATTTCAGAATCTCAACATTTTTTCGAGTCTATCGGCGGATAGTTTCTCGACAGTCATGAAAGTCCTAAAACATAGTATACTAGCTACGGATCTTTGCATGTACTTCCAGTAAGCATTATCCGATTCGTATTTTAAACCGTTTTACCGACATAAATTTAACCTATTATTTAAGATCACGATTATATTATCATTAACGTATGCAAACGAAAACTAATATTTAAATTTTTTTACGATTTAACGTTAAGAATTATTATAAAATCGCATTATTATTTCAAACGTTGTGTGCGTATATGGTGATTTAGATTGAGAAACAAATTCTTCCGGCTGATCGAGTCCAAGGAATACAGCTGGGACGAAGATTCACAGCGTTATTTGTTGATGGCAATGTTAATGACGTCATCGGACTTGGCCGCGTCCACGAAACAGTGGCACGTGCAACAACGTGCCGCTAGATTGGTGACGGATGAGTTCATTGAACAGGGGGACAAGGAGAGATTCGAATTGAAGATTCAGCCTCAGGCGCTAATGGACAGAGAAAGGCAACACGAATTGCCTCAACTTCAGATAAGATGGATTGCCGATATATGTCTTCCTCTATATCAAGTAAAAAAAAAAAAAAAAAAAAAAAAATGATTATTAAACCCATACCATACCATATAGAATCAGTCTAACATAAAAAGATAGGACGTGTCAAAAATAACTCAATATTATTCAACGAATATAATATTAATGAATAATATTATTGGTTATATTAGATTTGACAAATATTGCGAAATCGAAATTTAAAATAATATGTTTTTTTTTTCCAAATAAAATAATTTACAATAATATTATTCCGAAGAGATAATAAAATCGTAAAAACCGATGAAATTATTAAATCGGATTAAAAGAAGAAAATTATATTTTATTAAAATTAAATGAAAATAATATCGAAAATAAATCAAAATTAAAAAAGTCGATCGCATAATAAAGCGGTATTATAAATTATTTTTTCTCAGTCCATCTGAAAATACGACGTGTTGCTCGTATTTACACAATCATTTTTAAAATAAAATTTTTTTTTTTTTTTTATTCACAGGCTCTGGGTCAGATGAATCCGAAATTGAACGTTATGAAAGAAGGCGCGTTAAATAACATGCACCAATGGAGCAAATTAGTGGAGGACGTAAATTACAAGAACGCGAACGGCGAGCAAGAATAACTGGGGAATCGTCGTTTAGACTTGTTGAAAAAAACGTCACGTGGAGAAATAAAAGACGAATCGCATTGTTTTCTCTCTCTTTAATAATAATAATAATAATAATAATAATAATAATAATAATAAATATATACATATATGTATATGTGTTAAAATATTTAGTAGACTGATCGAGAATTAGTATCGTATAAAAAATATTTTGTATTACTGATATAAGATAATATCATGTTATAAAAATAATAACGGACGAGTGTATTTTTATTTTTTTCTACGTTATAAACAGAGTTTTATTTATATCTATAATGTTATTATTATTTATAGAATTTTTAGGTTAGGTATGAATACGTTTATATTATATAATATTTTTTTTTATTTTTTATTATTTTTTTTTTTTTTTTTTTACGTTTTACACATAAATAGAATTAAAAAAATTATACGTTTATATATTAGGTATTTAGGTATAATATAGTCACGAGCACTAGCGTATATGGAAATACGTAGTTATATTATTTTATGTAGTCATGTACATAATTTCCACGTAAGTTGATACAAGAGTGGGGTGATTTCTTTTCTGTTCCATGGGAATTATAAAATATATTATAACTATAGGTATAAAATGATGTGTACCACCTGACCTACCGCACAAAATATGATATAATTTTATAACATTATTAAAATATATTATATTATTTTTATCGTTACACGTTATTAGAGCTATATAATATTATATAGTTTAAATATATTATTATACCATTATTAAATACTGTTTTTTATTAGCACATTATTATTGTTATTTTTTTTTTTTATAAGAATAAGATTCTTACAGAGATTCCATTTTAAAGGGGCGTAAACTATATAAAATAAATAAATAAAAACCCAAGTCCACAAAAAATTTACTTTATTATTTTAGTAAATATACGTACCTATTTACTAAATGATCAGTCTGTGTTTAGTACTGAAGATGATAACATCGTTATCGAAATATGCAAAGCCGGATTAAGGACCTATAGGGCCCTAGGGGCGGAAATTTCATTTGGGCCTTTTTTTAGAAAATATGTTTTTTATAAAACAGCTCATGATGCTCACAGGAAAATAAATTTTTCAAATTATTTCACAAATTGATAATTGCATTGTAAAATTAATAATATATGTAATTTATGTCGATAAAACTAATAATTGTAGTACCTATAATAAAAGTTAATACTTCATATCTCATTAATTTAAATTCAAATATTAATAAGTTTTATATTTATTGACACTTATTTACAATTAATATTAATATTATTAATTTATATTTAATTAATTTTATATAATTTATATTAATTTATAATATTATTAATATTAATATATATAATAATAATATTTATTAACACTTAAACTATTTTATCAAATAAATTTTTCTTCTTGCTTTACTTGAAGCCATTATTTTAACAAATCATTCCCAGAGTCAGAATATAAAATCATTTGTATATCTAAGTTTTCTTGAGTTTGACTGGTTCTATACTTATTTTTTATTCTAGTTAATTCTCAGCAGAACAATTATTAGCTACAGGAATTGTCAAATAAATTTTTAAAGAAGTAAATATACAAGGAAATATATCTTCAAGTGATTATTTTAATAATTTCAGAAAAATGTGCATAAGCTTAAATTTGTTTGGGCCCCTTTTATTTTGGTACTTGAGAGGGCCACGGGGCTTCAGCCCCGGCTAAACCCCCCTTAATCCGGCTTTGGAAATATGTATTTACTAAAATAATAAAGTAAATTTTTTGTGGACTTGGGTTTTTATTTATTTATTAATATATAATATCCACAAGAACTCTTCTTATAAAATTAAAGTAAACTGTATAGTTGAAGAGTTAAATTCAACGGTTAGTTTTTACTCAAATTTTGATTTTTAAGTACCTATTGATAAGTATAAATTTGATTTTTACCATATCAAATTATTAGTCTCTGATATTTAATATTTCCTTATTATTATTATTCATGTCAAGCTATATTTTTATAACATATTATATTATTATTTATCGTTTAATCGTTGTTTTTTTTTTTTTTTTTTAATTAAAAGTAAATTAATATTTTATATTCATTTTTTTTTTTGTTACAGATACTGTATTAGGTATACTTATCAATTCGTTTTCACAAAATGAAATAAATTTATTATCTTACAAAAAGTTTAAAATATTAATATTTTTAATTAAACCAATTTAATGGCCACGTTAAATACAATAATTTATTATAATTATTTCACAAATATTACTGGCGCATTGGCATCATTTTGTAGTTATATAAACATTTATACATTATATAAAAGCATACACAGTCGAATTAAAATTATTAATTTGTAACCATTTTGTATACCTAATACATAAGTACATTTTTATTTGTCTATGACATTCCATATTTTACAAATTGGCCAAAACACGAGCGAGCAAATCAGAACTATTATTGTCTTCGTTCTCGACGGCTTTTCTTTTTTTCATATTTATCTGATGCAATTCCACTTTTCCGTCGGAAAATGCTAATCCCTAAAAATCGGTAAATGATTAATCCATAAAAATTATAATAATCATAATAATTATAACGATTTACGTTTAACTTGAATAATGAATATTATATTGTAAAACATATAATAAGGATTTACAAAAATAAATAATTTCCAAAACCCAGGTAAAAATTAACAAAACTTAAAATAAGTAATTTAACTTTTATAGTTATTTTTGAACATGGAAATAAAATAAAACTTAGATTACAGTGTGATACGTGTAAAAAATCAAAAATATTATTTTGTTTTAGAATAAAAAAAAAAATTGTGTTAATTTTAAAATACATAAAAATGAGGTTAAATTTTCGAAATTATAAATATTAAAATTCCAAAGAAAAGTAATTACATTGGAAATTATATTCCTTCAATTTATTAATTTTAATAATATAAGCTAGTTAAATTAATGAATATGAAAATAAAAAAGAACTGTAATTAGATACGTCTAATTTAGAATAATCTGAAAGAAACGTTTCGAATTTTTGATAAAAAAAAAAAAAAACAAAAAATAAATCAAACATACAATTATTATGGTAAAACTGTTACCATAATAATTAATAATAAAACCGGCTTGACACTCATCGTGTGATGACGTTATACACGGGAATACATACTATATAAGAGACATGTACACGCCAGGTAACGGTCAGTCTGCGTTTTGCAGTCATGATGATAACTGTTATCAAAGTACCTACGTATTTGCTTAAGATAAAAGTAAATTTTTGTGGATTTTGGTTTTTATTTTATTATATTTTTAAATGTTCGATGCAAAATGCGTATTTAGAGCATCTCCAAAGCATATATTAAAAAAGCTACCACTGGATACTTCCAGTACTGGATGTAGAAATGTAAAGTAGGTAAATTATTTGAAATCAAAAATTCGAATTGTGTGAAATTGTTGAAATGGCCTATTTAAATATTATACTGTAAAGGTTTTAACGTCGTCGTACGAGATGAGGCCCTTGTCGATGGTTCTAATAAATTATCGTTTATCGGATTGGTAATAGAGAAGTTATTTAATGCCTGCAGCTTAGAGCTATAAAGTCTTTACCAATAAATTGTACCGCAACTCTTTGTCGGTGATCGAGGTAACTTTTAAAAAGTAAAAAAAAAAAAAAAACAAATTATATTTAAGATCGAAAAACAAAAAGACTTTGATGTGCACACGGAACACTCACCATGTAACAATTCCGATTTGTTCGAGTAAACGTTAACGACATCGATGTGACTGTCTTCCCTCGAAACGGCACTGTCATTATCGGTCCGGTTATATCGTCGCAGACGTCCCAAACGTGTACGCTAAACATAAAATAAAATTATATTAGTGTTGTTTCTTCGAAAAGATATCGAATGTAAATCAAATGCAAAAAATATGTAAGAAATACGAAATGGATTGGTAACGTTCCTGTTGTTAAACATAATCATAGAAATAACTACCAGGTAACCAGGTATACCGGAAAACTGTTACCGCTAGAAAAATAGCATGTAAATACGTGATTATGGTTTTCGTCAATTATTATTGTTCATCGTTTTTTTTTTTTTTATTTTCATATTTTATTCGTCTAGTTATTGTGGAAGAGTAAGAAATCCAATACGTTTCATGCACAGCATCATTTCTATTATGCGTCCTACTCTGGTTCGTGTAGAAAACGTCCGAGTATACCTGGAAAGTGAATCCAATCCGAATACTATTCCGGGATATTCGACGCACCACTGAACTTTTACGATTGGAGCCGAAGATTTTGGCACGTTCGGCGATGTGAAAAATCGCCCCAAAGATTCTTGACGGTCCGCTCGATACAAAATTACTTTGCTATTCGAGCACCCGGCCTAAAATCAAAACAATTTTTATTATTTTACCATAAGTTACTTTAAAATAATATTATTATTTTTTTAATATTATTATTAGCAATAATTAGAACAAGTTAGTGTTTTAACTCCATTTCGAAATCTCGTATTAAAATATATAACCTAATCTTGTATTGTAATTTTCACTTTGTCCTCTAACGTTCAAGACACTAAAACAGTGAAATATATAATTTTATTGTATACATTTTCTTGTTTAATCATAATTTTAGATATTTCTTGACTATATTAATTGGTATAGTGGATAATTTTAATTAAAATTTGAGACTGAACGATTACTAAATAGGTACTTTATTAGTCGACTACGTCGTTGAACGAATATAATTTTTGACCTAACGCACCTACATTTTGATAGGTATAATAATATGAAAAATGCGTTTTTGTTTTGAACGAAACAGGACGTATCTCTATTTTGTTATAGTTTTATAGTCGCGTCCTTATCGTTAGAACAAACACTGTAATAGATACGTCGTCATATTGTGATTTTGGTCGTATAAATTTCCGATGTCATATTATAATATTTTTCAATTTTTGTACCTAATAAAAATAAAATATTGTTTATAAATTTCATAATATATTTCAAGTGTTTCAATGTTTTCGTACGCTATAAATAAACTTATATAGTTTGATCGTTTCAACGCAAGAAGTCGTTATTTAATAATTCGTTTCGTCCATTATTATTATTATTATTATTATTATTAAATTCCCACGAAACATCTTGAATATATTTTATGACAATTTAAAATATTTATTGACTATTTGGTTTTTTGTATTTTTATTATCGTCATTCGTGTACTAAAAAAAAAAATTCACACTCAAGTGTTTAGGTAAATAAACTGTTTTCATTATAATAATGATTTTTACTTCTTTTTCAAATATTTACGATTTTCGTAGAATAAAAATATTTCAAATAATTCAAAATTATTTAAATAATATCTTGTATTTAATATAGTAAATAATAATTAGGGGTAGGTATTTAATACACATAACCTCAAATATTATTTCAATAAAACAAAATACATTGTACAAATTTTGAATTTTGAACAAATTGGTTCAATTCATATTAATATGTATTTGTATACGTATTTTGACAATGTTTTTTTTGAAAATATAACTTTAGAATTGATAATTTCACATATAATCAATATTTTATTTTAGTGTTTAAAATTGTAAATAATATTTTGTCATAATGTTATTATGATGTAATGATTTTATAATACAACGAGAAGGTAGAAGATGTAATTATTTTTATATTATTCGCTATAAATATAAGGTAGGTATTTCTAAATAACTCAAGTTAAATTTACATAATTTAACTGTAAAACAAGTCTTACGGTAAATAAAAAGTGTCGGAACTATACCCCACGTAAAGGATATAATTACAAATTAGCAACATTGTCCCTTGTTTACAATAATAATCCTCGTTAAGTGTGCAATCTACCGAATTTATTTGCGGTTCAAACTAGGTCATAGGTAGTAAGGTGGAAAAGTAATTTTTACTAATTCGTAGTTAAGTTATGGTAGGTATAGTGAATAAAAGGGTCACCGTAAATTGCGTCGTAAGTTTTCCAAAACGTATGCTTTTAGAGTAATTAAAGAAAAAATACGTCTGAAGTCTGAACGGGGATTTATGCGTGGAGAAAAATTTTCACATTTTTTTCTTTTTAGTAAATTAACTCGGGTGAATTTTCTCTTTTAATGTTACCGAGGACAAAAATCGATTTCGGAATTTTAATGAGTGCAAAAATATTATTTAAATAAAAAAAAAATTATCGTACTGTTTTATTTTGCCAAGCAAAAATAAAATTTATTATGGTAAATCGACAAAAATATATATATATAGATAATATAGATATATATATTTACACGTGTAATACGATATGAAATAGGTGAGTCATTAATATTTGTGTTTTAAAGTTTTATAACCCCTGTGGCTGTAATTTTTTTTTAAATTATACGTTTAAATTATTTATACTTTATGAAATTTTAAACCTACCAAAGAATAATTATAATAATTTAGTAAAACAGACAACAGTAAAACGAAATCGTCTCCCCCACGTAGGATGTAAACCTTTATTGCGTTGTTGTCGCTTAGCGAAAATTAGTGTTATTATTTAAGATATTTAATTTTTAATATTTAAAAAATTGAATTAATATTATTATAATAGCGTTTGTTTACCCGCTGTATAGTTTTTACGAAAGATTATTTTATGATAATAATGAAAATCGATAAATTGTAATGTTCCGGTTAAACATAATATTATTATTGTAGAAATAACGCGTTATAAAATATAATTTTGGATCGAATTTTGAATTTTTGATACCTACAAAATTTCACATGAAAAAGACATTATATAAAAAATAATTCGTCTAGTCGTGCGGAGAAAATGCTATTTATCAAACATTAAACTTTAAACGCTTGCACAATTACGTAAAATAATGTTTTCGATATTGATTACATTATTATGTTTGTTAATTATTTATAATATTTTAGAACGTAGAAAAACATCGTGCACGCGTATCACGTACTTGGGGTACCTACACGATATTATAACAAATATAACATGGCGCTCGTATTTTTTTCGACCCTAAAAGTACGTTTTAGCTGTAAACCGACATAAGATGAGTGAAATTTCGCAATAATAATGTAAAATTTTACAAATTAATTGGCCAAACGTTAATGAAAATACAATAATTATTGTATCAGGGATATTTAAAAATATTAAGCTCGTTGATTCGCACAATGTTTAAAAAAAAAAAAAAACATTAAAAAATTAAAAAAATAACAATATATTAAACATAAATATCTAAAACAGTATGCATTTATAACCGTAGAAAGAAATTTTTTTTTAAAATTATTCTATAATATTAAAAAAAAAAAGAAAACGTTTAAACGAAACATAAATATATTTCGATTCACGCGAACTAATATTCTTGAGGATGTAATGCGGATTGTAACTTTAGCTTTTACTTTAGATGGAATTAGTTTTCATTTTAAAATGAATTGTCTGTAAAAATTAAAATTAAAATATAAACGCGGATGTTTAAAGAAATTTTCCTCGAAAGATGTTAAATGAAAATATCCTAATATAGTACAGATTGAATTGTTACGTTTTATGAAAGTTATCGCAAAGTTCGAATGAAGAAATAAGCGTACTCAAATGGAATAATTAATTATTATTAAATTCAAATTATACGAAATACATAGCGATAATATATCAAATGATTTCTGATAGGTAAAATACGCGTTCAATCGTTAAGTGTTTCGAAAATTTCAACGAGTTTTAATAATATTAATGTAAATGAGTTTTGTCAAATAAATGAAACGTTTTGTGCGTTCACTAAAAAAAATTTTCTCTAATTTAATTACTTACAAAACAAAAATAATACATTTATCTGATATTAAACTTTATCCACAACATTTATACAAAATAGCAAATTTTTAAAATGTTTAACTCGTAAGATCTTATATTGAAATATAATGCCAAAACAATATTTATTTTATATTTATATTTTATTTTTATATAATATCTATATTAAAAAAAAAAAATAATAATAATATGAAATAATAAATTTCCAGTGTGTCGCGTTGTACCGCGGTATATAGGGATAATATGAAAATCGTGTCTACTCAGCCCATCGAACTGAAACGTACCGGAATCGTTTTTAAATACTCTCTATGTGTGTGCAGCCTGGTCTAAACAAAATGTCCGATTAAACGGTTTGAAATATCGGAACAGGAATTGATATTCCGGTCAGAGGATTTCGGTGAATTATTCATCAAAAGAATTTCTTCGGGACCGAAGAAAAAAAAAATAGGTACACATTTAATGAAAACATACAATATTCAGTATTGACCAGCTACGAACGCGAGAGTTTACTTTTATAAGTCAATGAAATCGTTTACCGGCAGCGACGTAAAATTAATAAATAATAATATAAGATTTTACGACATCAAGTATGCGAGTTTTTATTAAGGCTGCGTTCCGTTTTTGATTATTTTTCGTCTACTGAGATCGAATTTTATAATATTATTATTAATAATAATATTTTTTTCTTAATTTTTGTAAAATTTGTACCCACTTTTAAAAAAAAATTACACGTAAAATTGTATTTATGTTCGAAAATATCCACTCGATAACAGTACGCAATATTCCCATATTTGTTATGCGTTCAAATATAATATAATAAACATAAAATTGTATTTTTTTTTTCTTTGAAAATTTTCGTTTTCTAAAAATCTTTATAGAATTAACAAAATACGTTTTGATATAAATATAGTTAATAATATACTTAACACAAATTACCATAAATTTATTATGTCATTGCATGCATAATAACTGATAATAATAATTATTATCAAATAACGTGATTAAGCATATTATTTATGTTTTTACATGTATTTTGAAACAATAAATATATTACAATCAAAATAAGACAGAAACGTCGTCATACGATTATCGATCTTGTCCATATAATTTGTAATTAGACATAAATCGTATAAAATAAAATAAAATTCATTATATTATGAACGTACATTATTCACTCTTTCAATGATAAATAGTTTGACGTTTTAAAAATTTTATATTATTATGACATAGAAACTTCAAACACAAAACGAAATACTCACCAAAAAATAATTCGAATCAAATGGACAAATATCTAACCAATTGATGGAGAAATGTTCACCTATAAAACATAATATTTAAAATATTTAATTTCTTGTTATACCTACGAAGTTTTCAAAATAATATTTTGACAATTAATATTTTTGTATCCGAAGTATTACTATTAGAACATCGAAATAAAATGTAGGTCAAATTTTGGTAAAAACAAAAATGAAAATAAATATTTTTATCTCAAAATCATTTTTAAGTATCTAATTCATGTTGGTTTCACCCTGAAGGGAATTTTAATTATAAGTAATTTTTTCTCGACGATAATAAAACAGCAATACTATTTCTTGTGGTTGATCGTTAGAAGTTAAACGAAGGGAGAAACAACAATTTATTCAGAACAAGAATATAGCTTACCGTTGTTTAAGTTAGCATGTAAGATTTACACACAAAACGGTTAATCGCAAACAAGACTTCGGTAATGTCGGTACATGTTCATTCTCGGAATTGATAAATACCAATAAAAGATAGATTAAAGGTAAATAATATTATACCGGATTACTTTGTAGAATATTACACCGAAATAATCATTAATTAACTTTAGGAATGATTTTCAAGACTCCATCAAATGCAGGCACGATCAGTTCAGTTCATAATAATTATTATATTTTGTGATCTTGTTTATATTAAAATACTGATTTTTTTTCTCTGTAAAATAACTAATTTTTTGAATCTAAGTGCATATAGTTATTCTAATCGGTCATTCGATTAATAAATCATACAACTTCTACCGTCGAAAATCCTAGTATCGTTCTTCCAATCATATTAAAATTATTAAAGATAACATTTTTTATGATAAAAAAAAAAAAAAAGAAACATTACACGTGTCTTCGTATGTGTAGTATGATGGCCACAGTTTAAGTTCGCCCAAATTGCACCGGAATACTAATCCGGAATTAGTACCAATGAAAGCTTCTTGATTATTGTTTAAACACATGCAAGTGGCCACAGCACCGTCGAACAAGTATCTATAAATTTGTTTTGAAATTTTCAAATTTATAAAATTCGTCAAAATTTATATTCATAAATTCAGTCATGACTACTAGCTCACAAATCAGTAATCGAAACTATAATAATAATTTACCTAGGAATATATTTATTGGCTTCAATGATTTGCATTTTTGTCAGTCTTACTGAACTCCATGGGGCAGTTCCAGGACTTTGGTGCTCTAAAAGTTCTGGAATCTGACTATCCACGACTGTCCATACATTCAACACGAAATCTTCGTCTAAACTACAAAGCTTCAAACAAATAAATGTAAATCGGTTTAATTTCGTTTAACGTAATATTATGTTTAATAATATATAATTTATTCTATGGTATTGCTTATAGGTATTAATAATTATTATTATTTCGAAATTTCGAATAAAAAAATCTTCTTCCGAAGATTGTCTAATTCTTTAAATTTTAGTTACTACTTAATAAGTAGTAGGTACGTCTTATTGCATTTTAATTATTAATTTCAATACAATTTTGAAATGAAAACCTCGTCTGGGAATTCTTCGTCAGTTGCGCCACTGTTTGTGTAGGTAACCGCGTTTAAACCGATTATTTTCGATGTGTGACCTTGATCGACGGATAATGCTAAAAAAATATGATCGTGTTAACACAGTAAGAGTAATTTTTCAAATTTACTAATACGTTACCAGTATTGAACGACGGAGAACGTAGTGGACAAAGGAGATTATCGATTTGATGATGATGCAACCGGCTCTCTTTCAAATCCCACACACATATACTTCTAAGAACAAAAATAAAAAAAATATTAACAGCGTTTTACTTATTATTATTTTAAAATTTTGAGTTTAAATCTAAAATATACAAACAATTTTACATAAAATTGAAATATAATATTTTCTATTCGTAATAAAATAATTACATAATATAAATATTATATTTTAAAACTACATTCGATAATATTATATTTATATTTGTTTGATTTAATGATTTATATATTATTATATTTAAATACGATGTAATATTCGAATAAATCATGTATAAGTCGAGAAACGAAAAAATTATTTTCGGTCAAAATACTATATAGTTAATAAGTTGTAGTATTCGATATATATGGCTTATAAATAGTTAAAAAAAAAAAAATTGAAAAAAAATTTTTCGCTCGATATTTACCCTAAATATGTTGTTGTTACTGAATATTTCATTTATTATTCGATAAAAAAAAAAAAAAAATTCCGCTCATTAAATAATAAATGGAGTTTATTATTGCCTTATTGGATATGGCGATAAAAGAAGAAATTAAAACAAAAAAAATTTGTATTGTTCAAAACATAAGTTAACTAGTGAAAATATTCGATTATATTATAGTAAATAAGATGAAAAACGAAAAATTTAAAAAAAATTTTTTTCGTTCAAAATAGTAGTTAGTATTCGATGTATAGGTTATAAAGTAGATATAACAAAAAAATTTAAAAAAAATTTTTCATTCAATATGCGATAAAACTAGTCGTAGTATTCGAATATATCATATTATGTAAGTCGAGAAACGAAGAAATCAACAAAAATATTTTTTTCTTTTTAAAAACTAGTTGACTAGTGGTAGTAAATTCGAATATATGATTTATAAGGCAATTGGAAAATAAAATTTCAACGATATTTTTTTCGCTCTATATATTATATTTTATTAATATATTATAGCTATCAATCTATCATTAATGACTAAAAAAATTAAAAAGTTGTTTTTGTTTTTTGTTTTTAATCTTTACTTTCTTCTGTGTTTAAAAACTTTAGGAGTATTAAAAAATTGAACGTAGATAGCGCCATATAATTCAAACCTATTGTGTCGTAACTCGTAAGTATCATAAAATTACAAAATATTTTTAGAAACATTTAATTCTACTTTTGTGTATAGTTACATAAAATATTGGTTTAGATTTTGTATTCGAGAATACCTCGTATGACAAATAATATTTATATTACGCTAATTGGCTTCTAATTTACAATTAATTTAACAGGTAGTAATATTAACAAAATATAAATAATCGATAAGTTTATACCTTATTTTTCTAGTTCGAAACTTAAGCCGGTCCCACACGACTCGTGTACCTTACGAGTATTATACTCGGCGAGTGTACTCGACGAGTGTATACTTGCCAAGTTTGTACTATGTTTGTAATATTATGTTGCTCCTACACGACTCGTGTGCTCGTCAAATATATTTTGTTCGAAATATAAATAATGAAATAACTCCATTGCAATTGAATTGTATAAATAATACAATTCGCAAATAGAGGTAAATTATTTTATAATAATATAAATAATATAACACAAATATATTTAGTTATTAAAAATTATTTAAATATTTACTGATCAGTGTGGGAATGACACGCGAGGTTAGAAGTTCGACTACATGTCGAATTTAAAATTTAATATTGGGAGAAAATTCATAATTCGATTTCTTATCAGCTCGAGTCACTCGTGTTGTATCCGACACCGACGGAAAACCACGAGTAGTGACTCGGCGAGTAAAAAAAAATCGTCGTACTTTACGATTAAATACCTCACACACGACTCGTAAAGTATAGTACGATTGACGAATATTCGACGATTACACGAGTCGTGTTGGACCGGCTTAACAATTATTAACATTAGTAGATAACAATAATTATTAATGAATAACTAATAATAATTGTGATATGAAATGATAAAAAAAAAATATATATAAGATTTGTTTACCCGTTAGCGTGTGCGGCCGCGACAAATCCGCTTGTTGATTTGGGTAAAACACAAAACGACGTAACCCGATCAGGACATTTTAAAATATAATCAGGATTTTCCATATTTGAAATGGACCAAATGCACAATGCATCATAGTGATGATGTGATTTCGTGATCTAAAGCGAATATAAAAAAAAAAAAATCATAATTTCAATAATTAAAAATTGAAAATTTGTATGTTTTTAATTGAATTTATCAGCGGTTTGTGTTTGTTTTACCGTCGAGGACTTTGGTTTAAACTTTAAAGTTAAATTGTTTAATCCAAAAAGTTATCTATCAGTCTCAATAACGATAAATAAATTATTCTTATAAAATACTACTGATTTTTGATACGCCTATAAATAATAACTTATAAATAATAATGTGTATATAAATATCATAAAAGACAAATGTTATCAATTTCGATTGATAATATTGTTATACGAACAGAATATAATAATATACTCGTACGTATATCAATATATTAAAATTTTAATGTTTTTAATATTTAACGTTTCTTCCTCAACATCGAATGTAATTTATATTAGGATAAATCGCAATACAATTTTCAAAAATCATAATATTTGTATGATTATGTAAATTATACAAGGATTTATATTTATTTTATTTTATATTAATATTTCAGTTAATCTTTTAACATTTCGATTTATTACTTTAAGTATCAATTTCAATGGTAATGGCTTTAGAACTTAATTTTTTTTTTTTTTTTAGTGCAATTTTAAAAAAGGCGAATTTTTATACGTATGCAGTATGAATAGCAACAATTTAATGTTTTTACTTATGATATTAGAACGTACATTAAAAATGTCTGTTAATTACCTGTTTAACTGTAGGTTATACATATTTTATTTGTACATTTTGTCATAAATTTTTTATGAAATAATTACGACTATTTTATCTAATCAAACGTTTGTTTGTTGTAACTCGGAATCTCATTAATTGCGTTTCCAAATTATTAATTATTTATTTAATATTATTATACATTTTAATAAAATAACATTAAACAATAATTACTAGTTACTACATAATTTAGGTGCATTGTTATCGTTTGGGGCGATATTAATCATGTTTAGTGATAACTGATATCATAATAATTATGTTGAAAATGATTGTTCTTATATAATTACATTTAAAAAAAAAAAAAAAACATAATAAAAATGTTTTATTTCGGTAATAAAATAAAACTTCTATTGTATTGATACCTATCGGGTGTACGAACACTCAGACGAATGTTATTATTACAAGGGCACGCGTTCCGGTCGAAATATTATTATCATATTATTACCCCATATATTATGCTATAAAACTATTTTAATAAATTATTTTTAATTTCATTCAATTCCGGATTTCGTACAATTTTACGACCGATTTCGTACGAATTTTGGGCCCTTTTTTCTTTTACCCCCGGGAATAAACATAAAATATAATACGAGTACATAATATTATAGGTACATACTTCGTGTATTGTGACAAGACATTCGGTGCGACAAGTGATTCGTGCGAACTCTAAGGTAGTCACGGAACTTCCATCGAAAAATTTGACATTGCACAATGTTGGACGTAAGTGTCCATTACTGAAATCCAAGTCGAAATTATTGGCAATTAAACGTTGTTCGGCTCGTTCCATGGCCTGTTGATCTAAAATCGCTAACATGATGCGACCGACTGCGCACACTCGATCCGAATCCATTACCGTTGCGATGCTCATCAAACGCGGTCGGTCGTCGGATTCGTTACCGCCAACGCCAAGTTTTGCCTGAAAAAAAAAATTAAATTTAAAAAAAAAAAATGGTTTATCGAATTTCAGTTTCGAAACACACACGCATTACCGTCAAAATAAAATAGAAATAATATAATAATACGAGTATTTTGAAATCTATATATAATGCTACTTGAATTATAGTTATTTGTAATTTTATAAAATATACCCTTTGATATTCGGCCGATGAACAATCTAATTCGTTTTCCAAAATTATTGGTCGTTGTGTCCATTTGTCGCACGATTCTATCTCATTCGTTTGTATTTCTTTCTCTGCGTTTTCGTCGTGAGTCTGCGTTTGCACCTGAGACGTTCAACAATATTACGGTCATGGTTTATTATAAAACGACAATCTAACATAATTAAGTTTTTTAACATTCATTAAATATTTAGATAACATTATTGATAACGTCGCATTAACGAAATATTAATTTACAGTTTAATATTAAAGAAGAGTGTAGAGTTCCTTATCAACATCTTATAATAAATATAATAAATTCTAGATGTAATATTGAAAAACTTTACCTGAGTCGTGTTTGAGCGTCCATAGATTTTTATGTACTGTTCATAAGGTGTCGCTGGTATATCTAAAAGTGAGTAGCTAACCGTGTCCAATTTAATCATTTCCATCAAAGCGGTTCCTCTAGTTTTGACTTTTTCCTTAACCTACGTAGTAAATTAATTTTAAAGTAAAAAAAAAAAAAAAAATAAGTTTATTCTTAAACAAGCGTAAAGCTAGCAAGTTTACCTCTTGTTCTCGTTTCCTTTTTTCGGCGGTCTGGAAGTTTTTTAAGCCTATTTCAATGGTTTGTTCCAACAAATTCACTTCGAACTTTTCGTCCAAGAACGGTTCCACTTTTTCTTCTACGTATAGAGGAAAATTAACTACAACGTTGTCTGAATTCGGTTGATCGACAACAACTTGTTGAGGCGTCAATATTACTGGTATTGACTTCGTCGAGCTATCGGATTCAAAATCCGATTCGTAATCCTTAAAAAATTATATTAGAATACGTTTTATACTACAAACCGAAGCAATTATGTAGACATATTTTATATTTTAATTTTACTTCGAAGTCATCTTCGTATTCTTCTTCGTTAGAAATATTTGAAGAACTGTCTAAATTACTGTTATCTTCAGTCGTTTTTTTGTCTGTTTTGGATTCATTTTTGGTCACGTTTTGTTGTATTTTAACTTGTTCGCTTACGTTCTTAATCTTATCGGATGCCTTCTTTCCGGACGCATTATTGTATCGTAGATTTTTTTCTACTTTAGGAATTGAATGTGAATTCTGTTGCTCAACTAAATTTGTTTTAAATAAAAAATTTGTTATTTTATAGAATATTATTTTTGATGATTTATTCTTAATTTGCAATTGGTAATATTTTTAAAATTCTAACGAATTCGTATAACATATATCAATAAGGCAATGGTCATACGTCATGTTATGCGAAGTATATAAAATTATGTGCAACACAGACAATAATAACATATTATTAGTAGTTAGTAGTTACTCAAGTTTATTATTTTTTGATATTTGCTTTTGATTATTGAAGTTTTATAGTTATCATCAATAAAGTTAATAGGGCCAAAAACGGTGTTCAGTGAATGGAGTTTTTATTTGCTTATTTTATTTGTAAATATAACTTGAACAAAGACGTACCGTCCTGTTTGTATACGTGTTTGTGTTGAGAAAGAAATAGGACAAAATATACGGTCATCGTAAAATAAAAACTTTCGTTGAATTTATACGAGTATGTCTATAGAGAAGTCACGTTGCAAATTTTTTCCTCTTTTGCAAAAGAGTAACCATCCGATAGAAGAAATAGTATTTTATGAGATAATTGATGAATGACGAAACAACGTACGAGAAATAAACAAGTTTATTGTATATTGTATAAGAAACACGATTGATACGAACGAAAAGTCGTTATACTTAAACGTTGTAGCGAAGAATAGTTATTTTCCTAGTAAAATTCGATATATGTGTGTATACCATCTCGTATGGAATTTACAACCGTAATAAATGAATGAAATCGAATCGACATGTATCGTAAGGGATGAAATCATTACTTAAAATAGAGCAAAATTTCTAAACAGTAAACATTATATCGAAAACTAACATAATATTATTACTGTTATTGTAAAATACTAAAATTAAATGTAAATCCTTGCGTACTTTGTACTTATATTATTTAAATTGGAATAATCGACAACGACGGTACAAAAACATGATAAAACGTGTATTTTTGGCATACGTGTTTAATTCCGAATTTTGAATTTACCATTTTTTTTTCTAAACCTTTAAAAAAAATTATGTAATAAACATCGTATAGTCATGTAGATAGTGTGCGTGTTCAAATATCTAATAATAAAATATAACCTTTATAAACGATATTACGAAAACGGGGAAATTATATTTTAAATAGGGCAGGAAAAATACAAATAACATTTCAAAACTGTAACCGCGTCAATAATCAATATGTGAAGTTAGGAAAACTCCATGTTGGAAATTATAAAATACATATTTTATATTAATCGTAACGAATAAACAAAATAATATATTAAAACATAATATAATTTATAAAATACAATTCTTTAACAGTTTAAAGCAAGTAAAATAATATATTAATTTCGAAAAATTATAATGATGTAATAATATTAAGATTGATATGTCCTATTTTATAATTAAATTATTTTTTAATTAATGGTAGTCATTTTGGTGGTAATAAATTAAACATTTTTTTTTTCAAAATCATTTTGTGTTATTAGACGTAATTAAAAAAAAAAAAAAAAAACATAAATAATATCAAACAAATTTAATAAACTAATGTTCAACTTAATTATCCATTTTATATCATTGATAATTATACATTTAAAATAAACAATAAGATTATTCATTTAATTTATGTCCTATAATAATTAACAAAATAGCATTTATATTACATTCTTAATTATATCAACAAACAATAATTAATGATGTTTTAAATTGATAATACGTAGACATATATTATTGACTAGCCAATCTGAGTGTAATTTAATAATCGACAATGCATTTCAATAATTTTTTAATTATTATTAAATACCAAAATAATGAACGTTATATTTTATACTTTTAAGTATTCACTTTAATATCAGGAATATTTTTTTTTTTTTTTTTTTTTTTTTTTATACAAACTTGGTTGCAAATCACTTTCTAATATAAATTAAATTAAATTTTTTTAAAAAAAAAACAGTACCTATTAGTGATTTCTTTAGAGGTTTACATTATAGAAAATCTAAAATCCGTTTTATTTATTAATAAAAATATATTTATATGAACTTATTATATTTATCTACTAGACGTATATATTAGACGTTTCTAACGAGTTGTTCGTATTTTGACTTCATTATTATTTTTAAATAACTCTAAAACGCAATCGTGCAGATTTGTCGTGGTCAAAGTATAAATGAAATTTAGAACTTTAGGCGAATTGTTTATTGTTATTTATCGATTGATGTTCATAATATTATAATGTATGTGATTTTTGCAGACGTTATAAAGGGAAACGTTACGTTTGTTACTGTTAAAGTCTAAAAATTTGAACGGTGAGTAATAATAATATACGAGTTTAATATCGATAGTTTTCGTCGGGACAGTGTTACAAACCGCAAACTGCGCGATACATTGGTAATACTGACTTTTTTTCGCCGGTAGTGCCGCCTTGGATGACTTCGTTGACCCGGTGTTAGGCAGGTTTCTGTTACCCTTAACCGGGGCTGAGGGTCTCGACCGACCGGGTGCAGGCGCACGTGGCGGTACTGTCGACTTTTTTGACGTCGTGGTGACTGTCGAACGGGCCTGAAATTAGAATAACGACGAAACGATTAACAATATGAATAGAAACCCCGGACGAACGAAACGTCCCCTGGAAATCTTACCGGTATGAATCCGTTGAAATTCTCGACGGTCCTCCGAGCCATTTAAGACGGGCGGGGGAAACGACGAAGAGTAAGGATTTTACGTTATTCTTAGACTACTGAAATGCGCATATTAGTACAACAAACAGCTGTCCCCTGGTCACGTTTTTTTTTTTTTTTTTTTTTTTTTTAGGTTATGTATATATATAATACATATTATATATACACCTAAACTTATAGCTTATAGGTATACAATGTGCTGTATACATTACCTATGTGTTGTGTGTACATGGTAACCGTTTGTTGTGACCACACGGTGGTGATGGTGATACAACGAAATGGGCTGTCAACTATATAATCGATACATTTAAACGACGTATATATATATATATATATATAGTATATGCGAGTACACGGTTTATACCACAATATAGGTTCAAGGTTGTATCCACGGAAACTTCATACTCGGCAAAAAGAACACACTAAAAAATATACGAATAAAAGTTGTAAATTTTCCTCTTAGAAAAAAACATACGACGTTTAAAGTATATGAAAATGGACGTGCAAATTCTTGAAAATTGCGAAGCAGAGTGTTTTAATAACGATTATGACTTTCGAGTGAAACGAGTGGACAGTTAACAGTGGACTTGTAAATTGTGAGAACTGCTTTACAAATTATTATTCCTATAAATTTAAAATCTGCATCAGAACAAACGATATCTCTACGAGTATATATTGCTTGTTTCGTTCCTGCTCAGCCAAGTTTATAAACGTTAAAATGGCTAATAATATACTCGTACTTATAAAGTACTTTTCCAAAATTTGTGTCGACGGATTCGTTTTTTATATGAATAATTTTTGAAAAAAATTTAAAGCTTAATCGTTGTTATGAAAAATATTGATGACGGTGTCTCTAAAAATAAATTAATTTGTTAAGAATATTTTTATTCTTATCTTCATCAACTGAAAATAATATTATTATAGAACATTATTCTACTATTATTTTGAATTTATTTTTTGAAATTTTTTTAAAATATTGCTTACTTTTATATAATATACTCGTATACTTATATTGTTTTTAATTAATTTCTTTAGAGTATCAGATTAATTATTTATTAGTGATAATAAGTTTATAATTTTATAACAAATATTCGAAGAATGTATTAAAGATAAAATAAAATAAAATGAACAAGTAACTTGGGATATGAAAAAAATAATATGTTAAATAATATTTTATGGATATAAGCATTTTTGTAATATGAACGATGTGTCCTTACGGTCAAGTGAACTGACAAGGGATAAGGTTACAAAGAATGGACGAGTGGAAATAGGAGAAAAGGGCAATATTCGGTCCAACAAAAACCGAAAACCTTTAAGGTCAATGTGTATTACGAAAGCATATAGTTATTGCGGAATTATAATTTTCCAGATTAACGACCTATTCATTTTTGTATAATATTATTACGTACAACACGAATACATATTAATATTTACATACAGAAAAACAAAATATAAAAATGCGCGGATTTTTTCCCATCTAAAATGTATAAAAAATTAAATCAATCGGCAATAAAATATAAATTTAATCGAATAATCAATTCGACCTTCGAGTATGAATATGTATGAATTTTATATAATAGTAAATAAATAAAAAAAAAAAAAAAAAATGAATAAATTTATAACGAAATTATTAATAAATCACGAAATCGTAGTTTAATGGAAGTAGATTTATTTTATTATACTTATTGTATGTATTGTACGAATAATACCTACGATCGCGTGACATCTAAAGTTATTATTATTTATTTTTTATTATAATAATATTGTACTAAAAAAACAAAGTTTAAATGGCTTGAAATTTAATAAATAACATTGATTTGAATATGAAATAAACCACAAGGTACGTATAGAAAATTCATAATAATTATATTATTATTATAATTTTATTGCTCTGAAAACATTGTAAAAGTAGAAATGTAAAATATTAATAAGTCATTTTTATCGTTTTTAATATCTTAATAAATATACTAAAACTAATAGATACAAACATCGAGTATAAAATTTCCAATTATTTCATCGTGGAATGTTTTGTGAGATTTATTTGTTCGACGAATTAGAAATAATATATTATCTTTCATAACTTAATTTTTTCTGTTTTTGCATCAATGAGACATAACTATACTATTTAAATAGGAATATAGACGTTTACAAACGAATAATAATATATGCTTATTTTGATTATACTCTTGGTTTACACAAAAAATGTGAATTGTATCCATAATATTACATAAGAAAGGTTATGGTAGAAATCAAATTTATTATCGGTGGAATGAAAAAAATGACGACCAAACAACAAAATACTTGAATAATCATAAGTTTATACTATTATCGTTTGTTAGTCGCGATATCATTTCGATAAAATCGTATAAAAATACTATAATAACATTTTTATTATTGATATTAAATTTCATTTAAACGATCGGGGACCATATTAAAATTTATCGTTGATCGCCACTTATAGTTTGTAGGAATTTTAGAAACGCAATTTCCTATAATATAATAATTAAACGAAATTTAGTACCTATTAAATAATAAAATACGTTTATTTTTGTGTCTTGAATAATAATAATAAAAAAAAAATGTATAAAATACCCGGTCGTGTTATTCTCTGCACCCTATAATTTTAATAGCAGCTAGTGTTTGTTTAGACTATTTAGTATTTTACAAATATATTTATGTACATTGATTAAATTCGATGAAAGTACCTAAAAAATAAAATAAAAATGCTCAATTTTATATTTTGTACGAAGCGAATAACGTATTTGTTTTACAGTGATGTGTCTTTTCTTTTTCTTTTTTAATTTGTACTCGTATGTAATATGTAAACACTTTTACTATACAAAAAAATATTTTTAATTTTTTCGAATTTAATGATTTATCATTGCATTCAAATTTTAATCAAAATTCAACGCTATCCTCTTAACACCTGAATTCCTTCCACAGCAGTATATCGTGTCTTCTTTTTTAAATTAAAAATATTATCTAAAGATGGAAAAAAAGAGATCAATTAAATCATTTTTTTTCTTCTGATTTTTCAATTTTGTAATGCGGAACCCGTCCTAAACAACTTTACTTCATTTGGGTAAAATTTACAAAATATACGATTCATCTTCCCGATACAATACCCAATAATATAACGACGGTCACTCGGAATCATCTGGTCATCGTGATTCACTCTTCTTCTCGCACGAACGATGATAATGTCCGTAATGTACACATATACCTATAACCTATATCAATAATTATTGATTATTAATTATTGTGTCTACGTATCTACACACTAGGTACGCCCTGTTAAAATTTTAGTCTGAAAATAATAATTTATAAATATTATCATTGTATAGTGAAACGAAAAACGTTAATGCTCTGATAACGACTATATGCGGACGAGACGCTCGGTAATTTTCTTGATCCGATTGTGCGTGTGTGTGTTCGGACGGTGTTACGTGCGAGGCTGTGTGTTCGTTCATGAATTGATATCAATTTACGTTGCACAACTGCACGTAATAACAATAATATGTGAGATGTGACACACAGTGTAAGACCGAATTGTAGATCGTGAAAAAAACCTATGCAGATACAAGATTAAAAACACGAGTAAAATAACGCTTTCCTTTGGTTTTACGTGACAGGTAAATTGGATTTAGATAATATAAAAAATATAATTTTTTTTTTTTTTTTTTTTAATTATCACATTCGGTTGTGTTTTGCAAGTAATGATAATAATTGACACGCATGAAGTTTCTTTCTTGCAGAATTGTGTGATTTTTGGCTCGCATCTGAAGTCCAGCCAATAATCGTTTTGCACAATCAATTTTCTGGGATTTCACACTAAATAATAATGATAATAATATTGTACATGTAAATTACTAATTAGTATATTTACTAATTATTATTATGCTCGCGTAACTAGTAATTAATCGTAAAACGACATTTAATTACTGTAATTAACGGTCAGTGACAATTTAAATTCAGCGTAATGTTCGTTATTATTGCGTCGATAAAATATATTACAACGTCGTTGTCGTCCGAATTCAATTTACAATTATAATAATTTTGTTTTCGACGTTTTAAAAGTATTGTTTTTAGTTATTCTCCGACCAAATCGGAATAACGAATTATGTTGAACAAATATCAACGTAAATAATAAATATATTATATTTATTGTTTACGCGTTGGAATGGCCGATCGAATTTTTGACCCACTATCATAATACAGTCGTATACGTGTCGACGGGTCTGAAACAATAATAATAATAATATTTTTAAGATTACAAATTTCACGGTAAGAATATGATAATTTTCAATTTTTTTTTTTTTTTCATTTTTTGTATCGTGATAACGACAATTTTTGAATAAAATAGTCGATTCGACTTGACAAAAAAAAAAAAATCATCGATATAAATTCGACTGTCAACGAATGGTAATGTCATACATATTACGTATTATTTTATATACGCATATTATTATTATGACACGCACTTGGCAAACATATTATGACTTATCTACGTATCTAATCCTGCCTATATATAGCGATTTGTAATTTTATTTATTTTTGATCGGAAATCGTATTTCGTCGTCGATTTCGAGCGGAATCGTTCGAATAATATTCGATAACGTTATGATAAGATAATACGCATTGAAATCTATCTGTAACGATGACGCGTATTTCGACGGAAGTCCGGAACAAATAATTCGCACCCCGTACCATATTATTATAATATTATTGTTTCTATTTTATTCGTATTCTCTTTGGAAAAAAAACAAAATAAATAATGGTCTACCGCGGATAACACCAGCAGAAATGAATATTACAAACAATACGAGTATACTATCGTATTTATTATAATAAATATAATATATGTAATTCTCTGACGGCAATGGTACATCGACATCGTGCATATTAACATTATCCACCAGGATTCACACCTGAGCGATCGTCAGCAACACCGCCGCCGCCGGTCATTGCCAACGGTGTTTTTTTCCTGTTTATCGGTCCGACATATCAGTTATAGCGTGCGTGTGTGTGAGCCACATCCTGTCGAACCGATTTCCGTAACCCTTTTGTTGTCCCGCTGACTTAATTTTCGTTTACATATCAGATATAATATTATAACGTGACACACCATAATATACCGAAATAATATTGCGACCGAGTAATATACGACCATAAAACTAAATTATTATTATTTATTGTTGAAGTAACTTGTGGATAATATATTCAAATAAATAAAAACCGAAATCCACAAAAAATTTACTTTTATTCAAGCAAATACGTATTTCGATAACAAAGTTACCATCTGTATGTGTAAAACACAGACCGAACAAATTTACCATCATCAGTGCAAAACACAGACTTCACGTTTCGTCAGACTTTTCTGACGAAGTCTGTGTTTTGAACTGATAACTGCAGGTAACTTGTAACTGTTATCGAAATACGAATATTTGCTTAGATAAAAGTAAATTTTTTGTGCATTTAGGTTTTTATTTATTTAAATATTATTATTATCGTCGTTTTTATCTAACTTATACGACGCATATTTATATATTGTTCAAGTAGAATTTTTAATATTAATGTTAAAATATTACTCGGGAAAAATTAATCTATAAGTTTTGTTTAAATTTCAAAAGAACTGCTTTAAATATTGTTATATACCTACTTGTATACAATATAAATGGTAATAAATCAAAAATTAATCTTGTCGTTCGTCCGATTTTTTGTTTATACATAATTTTTTATCGTTGTAGTCGACGCGCAGAAGTTGTATTTTTATCAAAAATAAAGTATCAAATAAAAATCATGGAAATATCTTGCGTTATGGATTATTTCCTTGACTAAATTTTAAGAGACGACACCATTTTATAGGAACATTTGATTTCTAGATTTCAACCTAAACGATTGTTGTCCAAAAAATATATTATTGTTATCGTCTATGGAATGTAGATGTTGTTATATAATCGAATAAAAGTGTATAAAATCAAAATTTTGCACGGTCGTGAAAATAACAAGACCTTATTTTAACTCGTACGAGAGAGTATTTATAGGTCACTTATAACGTTTATTTTTTTTTTCTTAATATTAATAATATCGAAACAAATCTGTATTCTATACTTTCAAAAACTTTTCAACGGATAGGACAATATTTTCCATCGTCGTGTCTACATACATCGGTTTAATTGCCGAGTCGAAAAAGAAAAATCACGCATTATATTAGCAATAACCCCAACGTCGTCATTTCACATATTATAGTGTGTATAGAAATATAATTTATATACGAGTATATTTTTATAGTAATATTTTGTTACCGCGACTATACTTGCAACGACCGAGTGCCATGAGCCGATTACGCATTTCGATTCACGTCCTGTGGCAATTGTACGCGCTTATAGCAACTATACGGGTGTGCCCAACCCTGTGCTCGATTAACAGACCGGAACTACGGTCGGAGCCGAATAAATTCTCCATCCGTTGCGACGCGTTATTTTATTTATTTTTTTTTCCTGATGTTATATACTCGTATACCGTGGTAGATAATATTGTAGTATAATATATCATGATAATGGTATGATGTTCTCTCTCTCGGCTCGGGATCACAATAATATATATAACAATATTTTATTTTTTATTGTACCTACGATTGTCGAACTGCAACGTCGAACGATTTCTGAGCAAAAAAAAAAAAAAAAAAAAAAATAGGTTATTTTAAAACAAAATATAGTCACACATTGCGAATTGACTATGAAAATTATTGTTCTATTTATTTACTTAGAAATTTGCCAACGATTCACCAAAACGACTAGGAGTAATTTTACAATTTTACGTAATATAATATTGGTATAATACGATAATATATTACCTCCTATTATACCGTATTTTGCCGTAATATATATTATGTATTACGTACCCAGACGTGAAAATTGTCGGCCGACAAACCATTATTTAATATTATAATAATTGCACAACTCCAATGTACGGTTTTCCATCGTTTATTCGGGCGAATCGAAGACTAATATCGAGGACTGTATTTACAAATTATATGACTATATTAAAATACGCGGCTCGCTATTAAAACTCACGTTTTTATTATATTGGTTTTCGAACGACGGTTTTTTCTTTCTCTGTAAAACTTACATGTTGACTAAACGTATGATGACATCCGTATAAACACCCGGGTGGTCGAAATAGGGGGATTTCAGTTAACGTTATCCATCCCTTTACTTATTATACCCCCATAATGATGCATCCCTCGTGAACTTTATTGAATCTGTAGCAATCTATACGAAGAATTGGTAGAAATTTTTTGAAAATTTTAGTTAGTTTACAATTTCAAAATTTTACCATAAGCTACAAAGTAAATAGAAATAAGACTTAGGTAACTTAAGAACTTTTGAGCCTCATAAGCCCCCAATGGATCCTATCTCTGATGTAAATATCGTACTCTGCATTGATATAGTTTCCCCACGCTGATTTTAACTAGTTTCGATCGACAGTCATAGCCGAAAATACAAGCTATATGTCGTTCATACAAAATAATATTATTTTATTATTATTACCGTTTTTTATCACTAGACATGGTGGGTTTACAATAACGAAGAAAACGTTTTGCGTAGAACAATAAATTATAATTACGAAAATTCGTTTAAAAGTACATTTATCGTATTCAGTAATTTAGCGATAACAATATTAACATAACTATCCGAACACTATTGGAGTGGTAATATTTTACCGTTTTGGAATATACTCTGTAATCCAGTCGGTTACAAATTTCGCAAATAAGTTATTTATAATTTTTAATGAAAAGTTATCAATTAAAAATAAAATAATATAATAATTAGCTAGAAAGCTTTTAGCAAAACTTCAATCGATGTTTTTTAACACACAATATTGCTATATTATATTATAATTTATAACGCCCAATATTGTAATAATAATGATACGTATATTGTAAAATCGCTTTTATTTTCGCATAAAAACGTTATTTTGCAATAATCACTTAAATTTTTAGCCTCTCTACACGACGTAAGTAGAACTGCGATAAACACGCTTTTACGACACATTATAAAAAAGAAAAATATGTTTATCGATTTTCAATAACAATACATAATAATATAATAGGTGTACCTACGTTCGTTCGTTTTAGCGAAAGTGGAGTCACCGAGCAACGCCTAAATTTATTATGTCTTGTAAAATAAATTTCAGTGCGAATAATAATAATAATAATAATAATATTATCAGATATCAATTATACAATAGCAACAGTAAAATAACGTACGAAACGCAATTATTATTATCGATAAAATAATAAAATTATTAAAACGTAAGTATACTGCTGGGAAATAATATAATATTTATTGTCAATGTAGTAAATGCATAATAATATTGTACGGTAAATGTTCGAACGGCCTTCCGATGCACACATAGTTCATTTTGGCCTAGAACCATGATAATATTATTATGAATCGAAATTCGATATAGTATTTAAGGCCGCGTATTATTATTATTATTATTATTATTATTATTATTATTATTATTATTATTATTATTTTTATTATTATTATTAATATATTTTATAATAATATGTGTTTTTATTCGTAGTAAATATTCATTCGGGAATCGTTGGACGTCACGCAACGTCAACAATGACATTTTTTTTTTTTTTTTATTTAATAAAACATAACGACGATTATTACTATTATTATTTATTTTGCGAAAAATAAAATACAATTTATCGAGAAAACAAACGCAATAATAATATTATAATTATTATTATGGTTCTTGCTAAATATTTTATACTCGTCGGTCATGTCACGATGATATTATTAATATTTATATTCGCAACAATCCGCGGTTACGGGATAGACGAGTAACCCCACGATGAGTAAAAAAAAAACAAAAGATGCCTAGTAAAAACAATATTATAAAACGTCAAAACATAACTCATTAGCGCCAGTAATTAATTGATAAATGTGCACGTGTAACGTAAAAAATTAGATGTTAAACGCGCGCGAAACAGCCCGAGTATTATTAAATTTCTTCATTTTTTCTCTTTAAATTGATTAAAATTAATAATAATATCATCGGTTCGGCTAAATACTTGATTTGCAAATGGATGCATGATGGATAATATGTGAATTTGTACCTAATTTATAGACGAGAAAAATACGATAGAATATAAGAGGTTAATTTTGTGAAGTGGAAGAAAAAAATACCCGTTTATATTTCTCTTATGGCGATGTTTATAATTTGAATTCGTAAAATTTAATAAATCGAATCGTATTCCGCGCGCACGTTTTTTAAACAATAATATTTTACATCGTCCACGTGCATTATTAAATTATTATTTTAATAATTGGCGAACGCGAATACGTGTCTAACCTAAAATATTTTATTTATTTGCTTTTCCATTTATTTTTTATTACAATTTAAAAAATACCATGGTAACAATCGTTAATCGTCCAAAACAATTTGATAAAGTTTTACGATAGGTAACCGTACCGGTGAACTGCGTAGGTATAAAATATAAATGCACTTATATGGAAAACGATATTTCCTTTAGGTAACGATTATTTAATAATATAATACGAGTTTATTAAAATATTATATTATAATAATCAAAAAACTATTATTATGGTCGGAATACTACACGAAAATGAAAACTTTTATATTGTTCTCAGTCCGTATGAAACATGTTTATACAGTTTTATTTTATTTTAAAATATAATTATTATAATATACTTTGCTTGTGTGTGTTCAAATAAAATATAATTAAAAAAAAAAAAAATGTAAACTTAAATTAAGTTATGTTTATACCTAATTTTTTTTTTTAAGATTAAAGATTGAATTAATTTAAATCCATAAAATTTTATATAATACAATTTTGTAGTAAAAAAAATAATCCTGACTTAGTTCAAGTTAAATTTATTCTTTGGTTTATTTTGTAAATTTAAAACTAACTATATAAATGCAACCTAATTGTTAGGTTAGGTTTGACCCTAAATTACAATAGAAATTAGAATGGCAGTGTTAGATTAATATAACATGGGTCAAACATAGGTTTCTTTTTTTAGTTATTGTATAAATATATTTAAATTTATGTTACGTGTTGAGAGTTCAACTTGGGTTCAGTTGTTTACGATTGTATCATTGTAAGAGAACTTTATCATATCATTGTACGAGTATGCCTGTTTTTGAATATTATAAATTTAACAATTAATTATTTGAATCTAATATTCTAATATATGATTTATCCCATAAATAGCTAATATTAATTATCACTTTATCAGTGTCATTCTGATAAAGGTTCATTATTAAATTGATTATTGAATTTAACGTAGGCATATCGATTTTAGGATGGTTATTGACATATCGAAGATTCAAATTAATTTATTAAGCGTTACAATAATATATTTTAATATTTTTTTTTTTTTTTATTTATAATTAATTTTAATGTTATAATAAATTATGGACACAATTAACTAAAAATTGTAATTACGCGTTTTATGACATAATTAATTCAATTTTTTATTTGATATTATTATTATTTTTATTATTAAGAGATACTGCCATACTGGACAATACTTTTGCGTTTTGCGGAAATTTCATATCTTTCTATTTTAATTTTTAAGGAAAGATTTACATATTTTACGTTCACATTTTCGTTTATAATTCATCTTCATTATTTTAGATTCTGAATTTCTGAGCGAAGCGACGAATGTACATATTGGTTTTTCAATGATAAGTGTTTTTATCTTTTTTTTTTTTTTATATATGTAGATACTTCTTCATCACGAAATAAAACTCCGAAAAACGAATAGAATGTGTTTCCAGTAGAAAATTGGATGTAGTTGGCACTTTATTTAGGTCATTTTTCGAATTTCTCAAAATAGACCATAACTATAGGAAAAACTAATTTACTAGAACATAATAAAATACATGATAAAAATCAATACCATATATTTTGACTAAACTTATTCCCTCAAAATTGTTATTCTCGAATGCGATTAATTATCATTGCATTAAAATTTTAATCAAAATTCAACACTATCCTCTTTACACCTGTATGGCTATATCCCTTTCAAAGCAGTAACAGCTCTTCATTTTTACATTTGCTCGCTAACGACAGTTGTATTAAAAGGAACATATTAATATATATATATATATACGATACTTTAATATTTTTTTTATGTCTTCATAATTTATAATTTGTTATATAATTTATTATTATTAATTATCAATATTTTTCGGTGAATTAGCCTACTCGCATACTCGAAATTACTATAATATCAAAGTAACACTTATCATAATATTGATAATATTAATTTTAAATTCCACAATGTATGATTAAATATAATAACATTACAAATAATGACATCAGAAATATTATTAAATAAATTTCCTTATAATCGGCAGTTTAAATTTATTAAAAAAAAAAATTTGATGGGTCGACCCGTTGTACAAACATTAAAAAATCTTAATTTTCTACCCTGTATATGTATATAATGAACTTTGTATTGACAACTATTTCGGTTAGGTGGTTCTTCGCAGAAAAATAATCGTTTCCTCTTCTATAATAACGTCACCACCAGTAAATACTTTTTCGATTGACGTCGGATGAAAAGAAAAAAAATGATTGACGCCTTAACACTCGAAATTTTGAGTAACAGAAAAATCGCAAAACCGACGTACGTCTTGTGATTTCGTCAAAGGGAGAACGGACGGACGGAAAACACCGAAATATAATATTTAACATTATAATATAGACTCGACGAGGACTGTGAGTGCGCTGTCACGATATTTTACTATCGCGTATATAAAGAATCGATCGTGTCGACATTACAAAAACAAACGCTATTCGGGGCGAGAAAGAGTTGGAAAGACGACGAAGACGATAGAACGGTTTTTTTTTTTTTACTTATATATTGATCGACAGTCGATTAGGTAAGTCCCGAACGAGGTACCTACCTGGTATAATATCATATAAATTTTAATATCTATACGCGTGTTTTCTGTGCCCTCGTGCGAAGAAACATCGAACACCGGCCGCATTAAAGTTCGATATTGTTACATATATTCGTGTGTGAATACAATAATTTGATAATATATAATTTTTTTTTTTTTTTTTTTTTGTCATTATAATAATAAGGGTAATGCACCCACGCACACACATCACCTGTCGAGGAACATGCACGTGGCTTTTTTACTTTTTTTTATATACTTACCAAATGTACTTTAATAATATACGTATATACTTTTTATAGATATTTTAAAGAACCAGTCATTATCGTTTACTGTATACGTTTCTATCTCTCTCACACACACACACACACACGAATAACCCAAAGTATAAGCAAAGCATCGTGTGTTTTTTTTTTCACCTTCCATACGTATAATATATTATAATTATTTTAATTTCATTCGGGCTCGTCCGTCTATATATCGTGCGATATACATTAATTTCAGATCCCCCTCGTACGCCAATTAATAAATAGCTAAACAGTCGTTATTAGTCCGTGAGAGCGCGCATTATCTATATAGGGGGACTTGTTGGGGGCTTATAGTCGCCTGAAACGAATTTCTGCGCTGTTAATCCCCAAAAATTGTAAGCCAAATTTAATAATTATTTATAATTTTAGATAAAGCTTAATGCAAACTCTCCTTAACTTATGCTAGTATCGTATTGCAGTACGATCAGAATTTCATATACATTGTCATGGTCATAACAAAAACAACGGATTAGACGTTAAAAATCAAACGTCCAAATACGTAAAAGTGAAACTTTGTCTAATACGCGAGCGCCCATATACATTATTTCAGGAAGACCACAACGCATATTTTTAATGAATAATAGTTTTTTTTCTACAAATTTAAAAAAAAATTGCAACGAATTCACTATAATATTATAATAGAGGTTAATTTATAAGTTTTTACTTTTTTAGCATTAATTAGAATTCATTTAATTCATTTCTACGTACAAATTTTAATGTAGTTACATTATGTTATATTAAAATATATTGAAAACTTCGTTTCCAAGCGTTCCAAACGATCCTCCCATAAGGTCATCCATGTATATATTCATATATCCTGCAATGATGTTATAAATATTTAATTTGACGTAAAAACGAATAATCTTATTATATTATATTTTCGTAAATATTACGCGTAACATAAAAAAAATATGTGATATTTGAGTAATCGACTCTTTTTCGTTGTATTTAAAATTTAACGAAAAAATAAATAAATAAATACGATTCAACACTGCATTATATGAATATAATAATTTGTACGTCGAATAGCAAATGAAATCAACTCTTGTCGACGATCTGAGATTGGAAATATACACGATTGCCGTTTGATTTTCACCATGAAATAATATATACGTATCGGCGAGCAACGGGGGCATAAATAACGTAAAAAAAAAAAGTGTGGTTGCCCGAAGAAAAAAAAAATCAAGAAACTGTATAGATTTCTTCGTGAAGTATGAATAATAATCACACGTAGGCGATAGATTATAACGTCTCGCGTGAAGACCCGGAGGGATAAAATATTACAAGTATTCGATTTGATTATTATTATCATTATTATTGAAAAATGTTCGATATAAATTTCGTTTGGAAAACGTTATTAGACTTTTTTTTTTTTGAATTTTAAATTTTAAATTTTGGATACTCGTACAGTCGTACGCGTAGTTGCGAATTAATATTTTTTTCTTCCGAGGCCTTATAAATAAACGCATGCAATTATATTACATATTGCATAAATTACGGTGTGGATGTCGGAAATTCAATCGTGCGGCTATTTTAATACTGTTGTGCAATTTCGAAGGTCGCATAATACAACGTTTTAAATTATTGTACACGGATATTATCATACCTACTATATTCAGTATTTATATTAACGTTTATGCAGATGACCGTTATTAGATCTTCGCACAATACGCGAGTATATTATTTCATTATCGTTTTATATCACGAGGAACGCAAAATAATAAACTGTATAAATGTCAAATTATTCAGGAAATATTGATTTTATATATCATAATATTATGGTGTTATCATTGTATAATAATATTAACACTCTTCGAAGATTTATCCCTGTTAAGTGTAATAAATAATAATTAATAATAATAATTAATACTTACATAGTAAATTATACATTAATATTGGCACGCTTGATGTTTTAAGTATAATATTGTATTCTCCGTGCCAATATAATATTATAATATTATAGTAAATTACAACAGTGAAATATTAATATTTTTTTTTTTTTTTAATTATCAATAGAGTGGAAAAGAAAAAGTAAAATGAATAAAAAGATACCTGCAGTGTCCAGTACGATGATGGTCGTAATAATACCCCTGTGTTTGGTCGAATTAATAATTATTATTATCATCGACAAGGTGATATTATATCAATAGCCCATAGGTATTATATTATTTAGCTAATATATTATTGTAATATTATTTCTTCTGTAGTTTTATACGGTGTAATAAATTTTGTTGTTATATAATGCTTCGATCATTATTATATTGTTGTCGAAAATAACAAAATGTAATAAATAACGCAAATTTTTTATTTTTATATTATGTTATCTAGATTTATATACAATAATCAAATTATTTAATATATATTACTGACGAACATAATTGTGTTGGTGTCTATCTGTAGATAAAAATATAATAGGTCCTATATGTACTCGTATAATATAACGACGAATATTTATCTAGACATTTTCCAACAAAGTCTGCGAGTACCGAGGATACTAAACAGGAAATTTATGAACGATTCAAATGAGACACGTTTCGTGAATATTTATTTAAATATAATATAGACGATGATTGTGCCTAAAACAAATAATTTTCTTTCAATGCGATAAAACTAAGTTTATAATAATATTATTATATTATTACATATATAATAATATTATTATATTGTTACATATATAATATTATTATTATATTATATTATTATATTATTATATTTAATATTATTGTTATAATATTGTATTATAACAATATTGTAACAAAGCTTGTATAATAATTATAAAAATGATAAAAAAAAAAAAAAGTATATTATTATTATTATTATTATTATTATTATTATTATTATTATTATTATTATTATTATTACTTGTTTAATACAACGCTGTGCTGATGTGATGGCTTTAGATTTTAGAATAATAAAATTCAAATTCAAAAATATTGTAAAGATGGTCATTCTGTAAAATTTACAATAGATTTTCGATAAATTATTTTTTCTTAACTTCCATTAGTCAAGTTATATTAATATAAATCAAAGCATTTAAAACTACAATAAAGAACAATATAGTACTCAAATCAATTAATTTCACTCCACTCATTACAAAGTTAATAAAACATAAATTATCTACTTATAGAATAATAATATTTAATTGGGTGTATTATTATGTACATAATATTACAAATTCAACATAAATATTTATCGCCCACTTTGGGAAACACTGATTCATTTATATACAAAGATTAAATGCATTAGGAGGTATATTATATTATTTTTAAATTTAATAAATTAATATTACAATAAACTGACGAATTTAATAGTTTCGAACTCAAGTGTGGTTTGAAAAATGAACCGATAAAAATGCGTTGGAAACAGATTATTTTATACTCCTATACCTTTATAGATAAATTAGGTATAAGTATTTGATCATTGTTTTTGTTTTTGATGTTTGTTTTCGTTTTTGTTTTCGTTTTTGTTTTCGTTTTTGTTTTCGTTTTTGTTTTCGTTTATGAGAATGATTTTCTAAAATTGTGTTTCTGAAAAAAAAAACAAAACTCTGCCATAGAACTCTTTTGTTTGTCCAAATCAGGGTATTATAAAAATAATGTATGTACTCGGGCTCGTGCATTCTGTTAAGGAAATTTTTTTACATTAAATAAATTGTCAAATAACTTCAATATGATAATGAAACAAACAAGACGTGTAAAAAATACAACAGCAAAATATTACTCATTCAATATATTATTATGTCCTTGCAAAACGTAAACAAACGATAGTAGTTGTTGTGTAATTCGCGTGTATGTAAGAGGTACAACGTTTTCTCGCTAATTTTGAATTTTACAACCGATTTATGAACGTTTATAATTTTTAACACTTTCAGTCGAATATGCACACATTGGTCGCATAATAATATGGAAATGTGTTTGACATCCGCAATGTCACTTGCCGCGATTATACTCGAATTGTAAAACGTTTGGCAAGACAAAATATTGCAAGATCAACGAGAAATATTTAACATTAAAAACCATTATAAAATTAAAAATAATATTTTAATAAACCCGTATAGATAATGATAATACCTATCACCACAAGTATTATACTTTAGTAAAGTTTGAATATTTTTTTTTTTTTTTTTTTATCACGGAATACACAATAAAATATGATAGTGAAATCCGCGTTATCGTTGAATCTAAACAAACTTTACCAATGAATCGAGTACCTAATAAAAAAAAACTACTGATTATAAGCTAGGTACGCGTGTTTCGATGCAATTTTAGTTAGAGGTTAGACTTTCAGATTTCTAGTTCTAGTTAGACCAAGGATGGTCATTGGTCACAAATCACAGAGCCCAAGTGGGTATTGTTTCACCCCGAGTGCGCTATCAGAATTAATGTAATCTTGGATATTATTACGATAATAGGACTAATAAATTACTTCATACGGGGTTTCCTTCCAAGAGAATAATAATAATTAATCCTCGTGTGATTTCTATCGTTCCAGTATTATATAGCGCCGTGTTGGATTTATTTACACGTCCATAGGATTTTCGCATCAGACCGTGACGGTTAAAGACGACAAATTAAAAATGATATTAGAATTATATTTACTTAAACTTATCGCGTGTCAGAATTACAATGGATTAGTAATTCGAGAAGTCTGAGTATAAAATTTGATAGAAAAAAGCGACTGCTGTGTTAAATTATTTTCTCGTTGGACGTGTTACACAAATTTTCATAATATTTTAAGTTTTATTTGTCTATATTTTTTTTTTATTAGACTCGAGACACTCGAAGGTACTAGAAAAAATACACTTATTATTTTCCAATTTTTCCAAGATATGAAATTTTTTCCGTAGAAGAAATATAACGAGTCCATTAGTCTTCTGCTCGAACGAATTATTGTGTTCATTAAACGACAAATTGCAAAACAATTAACAATACGTTATCAATATATTGTACGATTACAACGTTATTTCGAAATAACAATAATTATAGCTACATGATCTGCGAATAACGTCATACGATAGTCGATACAGAGAAATGTAATAATTATATCGTAATAATATCCATGTGAAGATTTGCAAACATTTCATCACGTATTCACGTCGAGATAAAAATATAAACGTATGAATGTTTATTAAAAAAAAGCAATAATATTATACTTGAATTTTGTGTTTTTCTGGATGACGTTATTAACCTGGACATATACACATAGAAACGCAAAACATTATATTTTGATAAAAATATACAGTGCTTAAAAAGATAGAAGTTTTTATGTGATCAAGATTCAATAATTTAGAATTATTGATATTTGTCAATGAAAAACAAAATTTCGTCGTATTTCTGCGCTCGATTAAAATTTTTCTTTCGCGAAATTATAATATTATTATAGACATAAATTTATAATTATAAAAAAAAAAAAATGTAACATATCTGAATTTTAATCATACGGTACATTGAAGTTGAAGATAGGACGATTATTCACGTTCGAAAGATTTAGGTTCTCGTGCTGATCAAAAGGGACTTGTTATACTTTGTTAGTCGTTGACGAAATAAAATTATATACTCGTATCATACCAACCTTCAGGTGTATGGAAATTAATGAATAGTTATCGTTAGTTCGAGGATCCAACACAAAGATATATACATGTTATATTATACACTGCAGGTACTGTCTATCGTTCGAAGGGGGACGGTTGTTCGGTCCCTCGAGAAATTTTTATTCAATGGATTATGTTTAAAAAAAGGAAATAGTTTATTACATCATCAAAACTCGAGAGGGTTGTTTTGAAATGTCTTTTGAATTGAATGACGAAATTCGGATGATTTTAAAAAAGACGCTGACATAAGTGTCATGTTTTTGTTAAAATAAACTGCAGCACGTTTGAATATTTTTGGTAAACATTTTATTCGCGAATATAAATAATAATATATGGGGTTGTCTTTCAGTCTTCAAGAAGATATTAAAACAATTATTTTTGTGATTTTTAATATTTACATACTTAAGCCGCAATAGATCCTATTTTTAAATAATTGATGGTTAAAAAATTGTGATTTTTATGACTATTTTTTAGCATAACGCAACTATATAAGTATTTTAATAAAAATAAATAAATAAAACTATTAATATTCGTAATAATATTTCTTTGCTCTAAGAAAATCTACTATAAAAATATGTAATGTTTGTACAATATTTTATGTTATTATATATATTATTTTACTCTATGCTCGAACGTTAACCTTAACGTTTGATCGATAATATAATTTAAAAAAAACTAAAAAGAACAAACATACTACGCATTAATGTTCGGTTGAATAATAAAATCTCATTTTACCATTACATTTTGTATGTATACGCATTGTTTTTTTTATTTTTTATTTCCCAAGAAGTATAATATGTTGTCGAATAAAAACACAAATATGTGGTGCGTTTTAATAATCCATTCGGAATGTGGATAAAATTCAGGATGTTCACTAGGGTAAAATTCTAGAATGTTCTAAAAATAGCGACGGTCTTATTTGATAATAGTTGTAAAAAATTATATTTTTATTTAAATATCTCAAAGTTTTAAATGATAACGTTTTTACTTTGATAAAATGTAGTGTTAAATTGATATTACTCGATAACCTCAGTGTTGGAGTTGTATAGATAACAGAAGATAATAATATGAAGGTATAATCGTTCATAAATTTTACGTAATATAATATGTTATAAATTATAAATATAATATTTTATAATAAGGTAACATCAACCGATGACATAATTTAAATAGGCGCGGTAAAAACATAAATAATTGTTTGGTCGTCGAGATGGGAAAGAAAGAGCGGAAACTCCACCATGACGTATACGTTTGGGCGACGGCGGCTGTAATCTGAAACCGTGTTTTTTTTTTTTTTTTTTATGAGCGGGAAATGGTGATGCCACCTATATTTCGGCATGGGCGTTAAGAGCCCTTATGAGAGGCGAAGGTGGTTCCAGAAGCCCCTAAATTATCCGCTCGTATTATGAAAAAAAAATTAGATAGGTACCTATATTAGTATTTTTTTCATTTTACAATAATTTTTTTAAATTCCATATAAAAATAAATTTTTTGCAGAAATTTGGTTTAAAGAAAAAAAAATTCATATCATAATAACAATATTAAAATATGATGTTCCATATTTATTGTTGAAGTCTTGAAGTATTGACTTGTGGATAATATATTTAAATAAATAAAAACCCAAATCCACAAAAAAATTATTTTTACTTAAGCAAATACGTATTTTGATAACAATGTTACCATCATCAGTGCGAAACACAGACTATGAGAGTCATGCCATAGAGTCTGTGTTTCGCACTGATGATGGTAACTTTGTTATCAAAATACGTATTTGCTTAAAATAAAAGTAAATTTTTTGTGGATTTAGGTTTTTATTTATTTAAATGATGTCCCATGCTCATTTACTCGTATTATATTATTAACATCATATTGTTTTTTATTTTATATTTGAATTTATAACTATTAGAGGTTAATATTTTACTGAAAACAATATTATTATTATTATTTTTCTTTCTTTTTGGTATACTTAAGCGTTTTACACGGCAGTTCGTTGAATTCGAAAATCCGACAAAACATGCAATTTTCATGAGTTGTTATATTTCATTAATTTTTTTTTCATTTTATATCGTTCAATATGCGTGTACTACGTACCTATACGTATTATACCTGAACACGAAACAAACTACTGTATAATGAATAATGATATTATATTGTGTTATATCGATTGAAATGGAATCATATTCGCTATACAGCGAAGAAAATATAGCGTTTTATTTTAATAGCGATGTTTATACCCCGCAAAACACGAAAATTTTATATTATTATTATTATTATTGTGCTTTTATCTAGAGAAATATTTATACGTAATATTGCGTATTATACAACGATGCATTATTTGAATATACATTACGTCATTACATAATTGAAAAATAGATTTTTTTTCTCCTCGCATAGCATTATAAAGTTTATAAGTTCATTCGCGTCTTACAATAATTATATATATTATTATATCGTAACATTTTTGAATTTTTGAATTTTTGAAACGTATTATTATAATATAATCACGTAGGCGCACGCCATGTTTTATTTGATTAATCATTGTATAAAATTAAAATCACGATATTATATTATATTATATTTTATCGCGTATCCATAAATTTGGAATTTAAGTTTTTAGGTTATAATATCATGTTGGTAAATAATAAAATATTAAATAGTAAGCCAACGCCAACGAATCGTTGTATATCTTATAAGTTATAACCATTAACCGCGTTATAGGTAAATAACGCACGAAAAACGTACCTACACATATATATATATACATACCTAAGGCGCAAAATTATTGAAATTATTTTATGTATAGGATTTTATTAAAAATAAACGTAAACCGTTTGTTTGTTTGTGAAAAATGAATGTATTTTTTTTTTAATATATTTCCCCTTCCGATTTACTTTACTTAGGTACGAACCGTAAAATAATAATAATATATTACTATATGCGAGTTGACCCGAATTCAAGAGACCCTCCATCCGTTATTTTATTCGTATTCATTTATGCACATACAGATACAATCGTTTATTAGTGCGTGACATAATATATAAAATGAACAAATTTTTTTTATTTTTTCGTCCATTTAAAATTAAAATAGCTAACTCCACGCAACAACAATATTCTTATAAATAGATAAATATAATGATATTATTTTGTCGTAATATTCGACGATTTAATATTCGTTTTTACGCTTTATTTTCGATTGTGATGTGCAGGCGACAATGAGTATCACGGGTAAAAGACGCGTTAAAATGGTTTTACAAAAAAAAAAATTCCACATTTCAGACATTATACGTCATATTAAAATATTATTTTTCCTTTGAAACTATTATATTATGCAATATTATAGTCTATGCCTAAAGAATATTAAAATTATTAAATTGACACGTGTAAAAATACACAACGTTATATGGTAAAGATTTCGTTCAGAGTTTAAAAGTCGTCTATAGAAGTATTATTTTTATTATACCTCGTGGTGTCTCTGATTGACGTTAAAACGAGCCTCAACTGTGATATTCTTAGTCGAAAAAACAATAATGTACCTTTTGCAAAACATAAAAAAACGCAATATTTCAACCGCGTTCGACCTTCGTTTTCGATTAAAAACGTTTTGGCGCGGTAAATCGTTGGGCGGAAACAAATTATAATATAGTATTTTTATTGTTACCGCGGTATGCTACAAGTATACGCACAACTATACATAATTATACACGAGCTTACCGTAACATAGAATATAATATTGATATAATAATGTATAAATTTGATTTTAATATTTATTCTAACAACCGTTATTGGAAGACATCTGCATGTGTCAAAATTGCGTCGTTCGTCCTTAAAACGCCGCGGTCGAGAAAATATTTAACGCGAAAACGACCAAAATAAAATCTAAAAGAAAATTTTGATTATGAAATCTCCAATATTATTATAAAACGTAGCAAAATACAGCAAAATGTTTAGAGATATCGAATTTTGTGTCATTTCGGGTATACGCGTGTATACGCATTTTTCGATCCCTTTACAGAAAAACGTCGTAAATTGTTTTCATGTTTTATGAAGCAAGTGTATTTATTACGTTTTTTATGCGAATTAAAAATCTAAAAAAAAAAAAAAAAAAACACTACTTTTATTTATTTTATTTTTATTTTAATTTTATATATATTTATACGGGACAAGTCCAAGATAGAAAATGTTACATGATAAGGTGTTAAATATGTCTAAATATTATATTAATTACAAAAGTTATATTAATTATTTTATTGATTGCTAAAGGATAATGAGGGGTCATAATTGGTGGTCCGCATGAGACGTATATAATTTATAATTTTAATAAAATCGATAAATTTCGATAAAAAAATATTTATTTCGTGCTAATATTCTAAAATTGAAAATATATAACTATATAGTTAAATTCTATCAAAAGATCGTTTTCTTTTCGATTTTTGTTTTTTACTATATACAAATTAAACCGAAGAAACGATGATTTGCGTACTCTCAAATACTAACCCCCTATTCTGTGATAATTATTATTATTTCATTTTGTACATATAATATGGAACAGTTATGATATTGCACCAAAAAATCATAAATTTTTTTTTATTTTTCCACGAAATTAAATATATTATTAATTATTATCATACTCGAATCTCCTGTTTTACTTATTTTTACATGTTATATATGTTAGGTAATTATTAGTCGTTTTTTTTTTTTTTTACGAAATATTATATAAATTCACAAGTAATAACTACAACTACAACAAAACAACAACAACAACAACAACAATAATAATAATAATATGATTAAAATCGGCTAGAAAGTGAAATAAAATCACTGCGGTCACCCGACCGTGTCCATATTATAGTAATTTTGTAGATCGATGTCGTTTTTCAGTCCGCTTTCCAATGATCAAAACAAACACGCGGCTCTGCGGACCACTGATTTTGATTTTTAACTCTACCGTATCGTGTCAAAAACGGTGCGCCATCGAACGGCGCGATAAAAAAATATCTCACAATCGTATAACAATCGAACATAATAATAATAATAATAATAATAATATTACGAATTATTATTGAAATTATCTATGAAATTTTTAGTCCAATCCGTATAATATATTACACCGATAGTTTTACGCGATAATAATATTATATTATATTTTTGTGTTTTATTGAAAAGCGAAAATGTGAACAAGTTTTCTGATCAAAATAAAATCCGTTTTGACACTCGATATAATAAAATTACGTACGATTTATATTGTGATTCGCAAACAAAAAAAAAAAAAATCAACGTAGGTATAATATTTGAAATGAATAATGTCAACATAATTTATAATATATTATAGTTATAAAAACTATATTCCCTATGTAATACCTATACGAATAAATAGGGAAATATTATTTTATTTTATGCATATCATATGGTTTCAGAACCGAGTGTATTATAGTTTTTATCGAAGGTTAAAAAAAAAAAAATTTTTTTCTAATCAATAACAGCTTTACATACGATCGATTGATCGCACAAAACGCCATCATATAGTACGATGGGGAAAAAATTAAAAATGTAAATTATTTTTTTGTACCCATGGACTGGGTTGCAAATTTTTTAAGAACTATTAATATAATATTGATAAATGGATTTTGTGAATAATATAACCAAAAAGGAAAAATTAATGGTATATAATTTATAAATACAACTTATTATATAATATATTCTTTTTTTGCTATCCAAAGTATAAGACGTGTATCAATTTTTAATTAATTGTTAAATTTTTATATTAATATACCATAATATAATAAAAATTAAAAACTTTATTTAGCATAAATTTATTTATTGAGATTGTTATATTGTTAATTCGTGTTTTTATTTGAGTTACAAATTCAAATTACATAACTACAATAAAACTATTTTAATTTATTTTTATTTGGATATTTTGGATACGAGCATACATTTTGTAACTTTTATTAGTTTTTTACTATTGACATCAATGTTGTGCTATCTAAAAATCTCCCTTAATAAACCTGCACAATTTAATATTAAAATGTCAACTATCATATTATAATATTTAATATTACAAAATACATGTAGGTATATTTATTTTAATATGAATTTCATGTTAAAATAAAAATTTATAAATATAATAATATATTGAATATAGGCAATGCGCATATTACGTACGTTTCACATAAAGTTTTTTTTTTTTTTTTTATAGATAGACGGATAATTTAAAAAAATATATCGAACTTAAAAAAACCATCCGGTGTCGAATATAAAAAAGAAAAGCTTTTAAAGAATTAAAATTTGAACAGCGTAAAAAATCGATGAATTTTCAGAAATATTTTAAAACATCTATTAATTTATAGTATTATTAGTATCATAATAATCAATTTTTTTTTTTAAATTTATACTATACCTATACATACATATTTAGTAAAATGTAAAGTATAAAACTTGCGGAAGGGGTTGAATGTTTTTTCCCGCAGAGTGCCAATTTAGCTAAAGCCGACCCTAACAGAATCTAACGTATATTACTATATTAGTATTCGATCGTTAAGTACATAAGTAGTCCAGTTGATTATAGGATAGAATAACATATTTAAAGTTAATTTTTGCAATTTTCACGTAGGTGCTTACTTTATGGAAATACAATTTGGAAAGTGTATAAATCCAAATTTTACAAAAATATTAAACGGAGCATTAACCGACAAGTCTGAATGTAAAAAGTAAAAGTACTCAAGTGCTTTATATATTTTTTACTTCATCTTAAAATGTATATATATATATATTATTATTTACTTTACATTTATTTTATATTTATAATTTATATACAAGATTTTAATCTATCATGTTATGTAGGTATTATAAATTATAATATATTCAATTTTTATGGTTGTAAAATAAAATATAAAGGATAGGTCTTCGTCCAATAATCAATCATTGTCACTATTCAGTCGTCTTTTATACCCGAAAACCACAGCGGTCGATCGTCGATCTCACCAAACGTCGGGTTGAAAAACTTTACACATTGGTCGTACTGCTGAGTTTTTTTAGATTTAAAATTTTAAACTGCAGACAGGTAAAAATGTAAAATTTACAAAAAGGAAGTGAGAAAATCGGGAAAATAAATATTTACATAATATTTAGTTATTTCTGTTTTGTTTTAATTCAATATATAAAATATAAAATTAAGTTATTACATAAGACAAAAATAATTATTTTAATTCCGTATAAGTGTAAAACCTTTAAAATGTACTTAATTATAATTTCTTTTCTATTGTATCTAAAATATTTGTTTTGCAGTAATACCTAAATAAGATTAACTGATTATTACGAGTAAATAGACCAATTAAATATTATATATATCATTTAAACGTTAACAAATTAAAATATATTTATTATTTTATTTATAATTTTCAATTACAATAATTGCTCTATTTGTAATCATATTTATTTTTTCATTATCTCGGTTCCTTTTTAAGTTTTTTCACAAATACTCATTGTCTTTATCTCTTTCTTCGTATATATAAATATAGTTATATAGATTACATAGTTTACGTTTAACCCTTCTCCATTCTGATGTGATTAAATATTGTATTTTTTCCAACATTTTCATTTTCCTTTCTTGTGATCTTTCTCAGTACTTATACTTATACTTCAGTATAAATTATTGTTTATTTAAATAGTATATATTTTTATGAATTGCCTTTCATAAAAAGGCATTTAATTATTTAAATGTATAGATTTAAATTCATAAAACGAGTAATTTTCTCGTAATTTTCAATTTTATATACCTACTTTAAACAGGTACAAAAAAAAAGTAAATGTAACATGTACAGTTTATTGAAACTGAGTTAAGTAAAATGTAATTGAGCTTGAATAAATTTTTTTAAATTGTTTCCAATTTTATTTAACATTATTGTAAAATATTGAAATATAATAAGAAGAATCCATAAGATACATTAAATATTTATTTTACTCAAATTTCAACTTTAAACATCTATAAAAAAAAAAATGATAATTGATATTTTTCTATAAGATTTGGAAAACACGTTGACCAATATTGTTAGTATGCTTTAATAAAAAATTTAAAATAACTCAAATTTTCTTGTCAATTTTATATAACATTATGGTAAAATATTGAGAAATAATAATAATAATCCGCAAATATACACCATAAATATGGATTTTACAAAAATTTCAACTTAAAACCCCTATAAAAAAATATTGAGACTTGAGATTTTTCTATTATTTTGGTATCATCAACGTTAAGTAATATGTCAGTATACTTCAGTAAAACTTTCAAACTTTAAAAATCAAAATTGCCAATTTTATCAAACGTTATATACATAAAACGATCGTATAGGATAAATTTTGAGAAATTCGAAAAATGACCTAATTAAATTATCAACTACGTCCACTTTCCAACCAGAAACATATTATATGCTGTTAGTGAAAATCAGAGCATATTATTTCGGGTAGAAAAAGTGTCATAACTTACATACATAAAATAAAAAGACACTATACACGTCATTGTAAAACCAATACTTTTTCGCTTCGTTCAAAATCTAAAAGTATATGTGAAAACCGAATTATTTTAATTTATGTATCATAGTTATGTGTTCAATTTTAAGCATATTATTAAGTACAGCGTTACAGTGAAACATTATAATTATATAAGGCATAATTAACGTTTTAAGTTGTGAAACCAAAATAATTATAATATTATTATTGTAATACGAATAATGTTCTTCCGTACTTGTTATTTAAAAATTTCAAAAAAATAAATACCTATATAATATTATGATTCGAATACTTATTAATTATTATCATTTCACGGCCAAGACTACGGAGTTTGTGAAATTAATCGTACATGACATGTGAAAAACTGAAAACCAATCAAAATTCAAAAGTTATTATACATCAACAACGTATTGTACGAGTATATGCCTACATGAGTGCTGTATACCGCATCGCATTATGAATTTATGAATTATGAATTATAAATAGGTATATTGCCTAATATTTGAATAAGTTTAATTATTTTTCTCTGCCACTCAGAAAAGAAATATTGCGAAGCGGTAGTTGAGAAATGAAAAAAAAAAACGCGAGCATTAATAATAAAATAAAAACAAACAACTCGGCGACTCCGATGACATACACGGCACAATAACGTACATCCTCTCGGGATTCTGTTCGCCGCAAAAGTCAATTTCACAAAGACAAAGTAAAATAATTATATTAATGATAATGATGATGATTGCGATTAAAGAAAAATGGACGAAATACGTTAAAATTCCGAGTAGAAACGCTAGAATCTAGAAAAAAAACATAGTGCAATAATAATTATGAATTTCAAAGACCTTTAAAATAATATTATATATAAGACACACCAAACGCGACAGATATTAAAAATTTCAGAATTCTGATGTCAAAATGAAAAAATTTAAATACGTTTCTTGGCACAATTTTTGATCACGAATCATTTTTTTAATGGGTCGCCAAAAAATTAAAACAAAGGAAACTTTCATTTTAGAAGTTATAATACGTACCTATTTGCCTACCACCAACTAATATGAAATAATTATAAATTTATAATTAATATTGTTTTTTGAATAATAATATTATAACAAGTAATTCGGTAAATTAATTATCGCACGGCAGAAAACCGACACTCGGGGGTCGTTACACGGTTCACTTTGAACTTAACGATAAATTGTGGAAAAGTTTAATGAAAAATTGAGAAAATATTTTGGCTCGTATTTACAACAAGTTTAAGAACCACTGCGCTAGATTAGGACGTATAGTATACGATGCGTTATGTTCCAAAAGAAGTTACTTAATAATAATAATATAATAGGTATAAAATGTTTGATACATTATTGCATATTATTATATGAAAAATATCACGCGATTGCGCTATCCTTTCCCAACTGGGAATACGAATAGCCATATAGCGTGTCTTTATTTTTACGACCAGATTTGGTCACCTCCGTCTCAGCAGTCAAAGACTTCTAGTACCTATAACGATAATATAACGTTATTTTATTATTTTTATAATATTACGTCGGACGATCCCACGAGTATGATCGAGCATAATATAACCTTGACCGCGTTCAATAATTTCTACCTTACGACGAAAATAATAATATTATTATAACAATAGTACGAACGATAAGAACGTAACCCGATGATAAAAAAACTATAATAATATGACGTTTGACGAAAATGTAAACTCGCCTCACAGCGACAACGTTCCCGACAAATATAAAATTATTGTATATTAGTTTTGCCATAATATTGTATACCGAAAAACGTATAATATGTACGATAATTAAAATAATACGAGTATATTATAATATTATTAAAGTATAAAAATATTAAATATTCACGCTTAAAAATATATAATATTATTTTTCCATAATTATGATAAATAATGTCAAATCATATTTTTTCTGAATAATTCCTCGTCGTAAATAGCTAAATATATGCAGTTATGATCAATACAATAATATTATTATTATTATTTTTTTTTTTTTTTTTTTTTAAGAAATGTTTATCGTTCCATCGTTCTCTCTGTATAGTTATACATAAATAATATATAGGTTGATTTTAGTTTAATAATTCTAAAATTATTTGAAAATACCGTTAAAAAATAATAAATATCCGAATTAATTAATTATTCATACTCGTCGTATTATATTATATGAAAAAAACCTTCGATTTGCGTGTATACGTAGTACTTTAAAAGTCAAAACTCATAGCGATAACATAAAAATACACTAAAATCGTAAAGATGTAATATTTTTTTTTTTTTAATGTATATTACTTTCCTTTTTTCCTCGTTTTTAACGATTGATTACACGCGAGTATAATACTATTATTATTAAATTATTTCATAACCCTGAGCCCGTTTTTATATACGATAGTTAATAAATTCTGACATGTGTCCGAAACACGTATAAACGTGTAATAATTTCGTTAAATAATGGTTTTTCGAGTTGCCGGAAAGATTTCAACGCACAAAGGACCTCGCGATTCCTTAGAAACTAATTGACCGAAATATATTAAACGTTTGCGATAAAACGCGATAATATTACCTTTTATAGGTAAAACGAAACTTTTCGACGTGTTCCGTCGATAATGATATAAAATTCTGATATATTATGAAAATTTACAATTGTAAACGTTTACTGGGTAATTCGAGAATTTTAGTTATAAATTTATACGAGTAAATTATAACGAAAAATTCAAATTTTGGATCTCACGTTTATTATTATAAATTATAATACAGAAATATTAAAAGAAGCGCGTTTTTCTTCGTATTGTTCTTTGTTTCGACGCGAGTTATTATTTAAAATCGAATCGTAAACGAGAGATCGTAATAAAAACGTTAAAAACGCGTAAATGCGTCACGTATATTTAAAAAAAATAACAACCATTTTTTTTTTATTATTTCAATATTATAATTGCGTTTATAACTGTGTAACCACACACACACATACACGCTTTTGTAATAATTCGTTATCGTAATTAACTTTTTTTTTTTTAAAAAAAACGTGTGTTCAAAACCTGAGTTATACACGAGCAATTTACGCGCAGAAAAACGAAATATTATATCATCGTTCACTCTGTTTTATTAATAATTTTCCACGCGTGCAATTATATAATTAGTGTGACAAAAACTAACGTATATAAAAATGTAACCACTAACCACGTTTACGTTACACGATGACGTATTATATCTGACATTTGTAACGTCCGTTAAAACAATACGGGGACATTGGACACATATTATTATTAAATACGTACGCGAAAACTGCAACTGTCTCTAATGGCAACGCGTAATTTTACGACCACGTTTACAGGCGGTTCCTCAAGGTCTCTCACTTTGGACTCTCGCGGTTTGTCGATATTAATATAGCAACAATTAATGAAAAATATTAACGACAAAAAATTCTATACTTGGGTATAAAAAATATAAAAAGTCAAAAATGATAATATTTGTATCCAATAAAAAATCACCCACGGTTTTTTCGAATATTCGTATAAACTGTTTTTGGTTTTGCGATATCGGACGTCAAAGAAAAATACGATACCACAACAGGCATACTCGTAGTGTCCGTGGACGTCAGTTGTAACCTTAAAATATTATAATAATATTATAGATAATAAATCGAACGAAGAACAGAAAATCGCAGTGATTATTATAGAAGACAATCCGATTTCCCGGCAGAAAATGATCGAAATTTTTATTTTATTTTTCTTTTTTCTACGTCCATTTACATTTCGAACCCAACGTGTCGGTGACGCGTTGAATTATTTATAATTTAATTCGGTCCCGTCAAAAGTTTCCTGAGATGTTTTCGCGTCTGTATTGTATACAATACGTTCATTAACATTTAACTAAGGTCGAAAAGTTAAATAATTTTTCACTTTTTATTCCTTTACGGTTCTTATTTTTCGTTTATTTTTCGTTTATACAAATGTCGAATATTATTGTTTTCGGTCAATTTTCAAACAAATCCAGTCTAAGCGCATAAATGTATAAACAAACTTTGAAAATGCAATATCGCGAGCACTCGTAATAAACCGATTGCATTATTTACGTATTACGTGTTTATTTATATTTATTAACCTCTCGGCGTACTATTTCGTTCGTTTGGTTTAAGATAAATAAAAACCCCTTACTATTTTTTTTTTTTTTTTTTTTTTTTTTTTTTGTAATCATTTATCGGTAATTTAAACTTTTATATGTTATAAACCCGTTTAAAACCATTTAAACGAATGTGTTTTCTATAAAAATAGACTAAAAAAAAATTTTAATTAAAAGGAATAAGTCGATTTACCGTGTTTTTATTTAAAAATTCACGCGAGAAGAAGCATTTTTAATAAATAAAATCCAAAATTATTATCTCGTTTTGACGAACATAACCTATAAAGTCTATTCGAATATTATTAATATACATAATATATATTACGATTAATTTGATCTAGGCACTCAATTTTTACATTTTTCCTGTGCACAATTTTTCGCAAAGTATTATACTATTTTTATCGTTAATTTTTTTATATCGTTGACGGCAGAATGTCCGGCTGCCGCTTATAATAATACATTAAAGCGAGCACAATTTTATTATTCCGTATATAGTCGATTTCTACTTTGGTATATTATAACAGTGAGTTATCTACCCGTGACCACGATACCGAGTCAGCTGCGATACGGGAAAACGAGCGTCATACGACTGGCCTCGTCACGAGGGGAGAGCGCATCTGGCCGACAGTAGGTACCTATATAATATTATGTTATATTCCGTAAAAGACTCTTTCCTACGACTTCACCGAGAAGCCATTCAACAAAACAATATTCCTGCACAAAACGAACGGATCGGACATATTATTATAACTGTTATTGTATACAGGACGATCTGTAAATGTTTACGAGACCATTATTATAGTCATATGGATGATAATAGTTTTTGGACGTAGGTGATATTATATTATAAATTCTAAATACGGTTAGGTTATACAGTTATAGGTTAGGTTACGTGATAAAGTAATAGAAAACAAGACGGTTCTCGGTTTTAATAAAAAAAAAAAAAAGAGTTAATGTCTTCTATTTTGGATGATATTTGAATATCCGGGAAAAATTTACGATTTTATTTATTCTGCGTTGCAAATCTCATCACTATAAATTTTAAATGTTAATGGCGTAGGTAAAAATTAATTGTCCGCTGCAATAATATTGTGTTATCTATTTGAAATAATGATAATGACAAAATATAAGAACTTAAAACCTTTGGAAATTCGATTTAATTATTTTTAAATTGTTTACAGTGTTTAATTAAAATGATTTATAATCAAATTCTATATTTGTATAAAAATGTGAAAATAATGTACAGAACCCACGCGTAAATTTAAAGTTCACAATAAGGTTTTTGTTCATAACTGTATACATAATGCATTATAATAAAACTGTGATTGATTTCATTCGCTAAAAATTATTTATTTTTATAGACAAACTTATAACTTATAAGTTATTTAAATGAAAAAGTCAAATTTGATAACAATTGTTTAAAATTCTATAACAGACCATAGCTATAGGTCAGTTAAATTACAAAATCTAGAATAAATTAATGTGAAGATGAAGAAATACAATTAAAACATATTTTCATATAATTTTAGTAATAATATTAATTAAAACAAATTTAATTATTCATTAAAACAAATTTAATTATTCAGGTTGACATCTTTAAATATTGTAATTTGATTAAAATATAATTTACTTCGGATCTCACGTAACCGATTTTTATCTTGTAAACACGGTCTAGATTTGAATACAATTACGACCACGTTCGATAATAATTATAATTTTTTTTTTTTTTTTTTTTGTGCATCATATTTCAATATTTATATTGAAATAAATTTAAATTAAAATAAATATTAATCAAATTTAAAACAAAATTATATTATAATGTCCACATGGATATCGCGTAACACTTTCCACATGATGTTAATTATGATTATAATAATCGATTTTCCCGCGATTAATAAAATTTTTAGTAGCATTTAATCACGTAATATTTATTATAAAATATAATGCAAATAAATACGGGTAACACTGATACAGCAAGCAGGCTGTACTTTTACCCACGGAAGATTATTGTGTTGGTATTAATGTTTTCACGATTTACCGAAAATATTAAAATCCAATAATAAATAGAACGTCCCGAAATAGCGTACACGTGCCATAATCGTAAGCACGATATGGTATCCCTATAAATTAGAATCGTAATTCGCGAGGATTACGGTGAATTTCACAATGACGTATAATACATTGGAATCGGATCACAGTAAAATTTAATGTTTCTATTCGTGAAAAATATTTTAAAACGACCCCGGGCTTTAATATTGTTAATTGTTACTATATTCATGCAAATATATTATACTAATTTTGATTACTATTGTCTATAATGTTCAAACCAGAATCTCTTTTGATCTGGAGTGTAACAACAGAGGAAAACGTGGAATTATATTATTATAATATTATAATATTATTATACAGAGCGGTTGAAATGTCGTTCCTTTTGGTTAGTTTTCAGAATATTTTTCGAACATAAACCATATTATTATTTATTATTATTACATATTATTATAAAATGCGTGAATTGTATTATTGTTAGTAATAATATCGTGATTCCATTGTTTTAAAATCACTATCCGGAGTAAAATTTTCCTTATCTATCGTATCCGTCGGAAAATCTTATTCGAATAACGCAGAAATATAATTTATAATTTAAAATAATACACTGACAACGTATTGCGTTGCTGCTGCGTCGATATATGAAATGGTAAAAAAAATTATTCCTTTTTTTCAACGACAATTATAATATTTCGTTCGCACGAAATCATTTTTACAACGTAGGTGTAATAAAAACAAAAAAACAAAATAATTATATTCAATAATTTTCCGTTCCGAGAATATTAATAATTATTATTCATTTTTTTCTTTTTTAACCTTCGCGTTTACTGAACTTCGAGCACTCGTTATGTGATATTTCGTTTTCAAGTTAAAATTCTTCACGAGTTGTCAATGCTGTCAAGATAACTTATAAGTGGCTGTCTGATGTGCAGTGTTCATATTATAAATCAAGTACGCGTACTCACCTCTCGAGAAACAGACACACAATGTATGATATCAAATCCGAAAAGATTCAAATATATTATCCAATTGTACTTACAATTCTACAACACATAATGATTGTATTTTTAAACTTAATCCCGTTTTTATCGTCAAACGCATTGCGTTTACACTTTATTATGAGAATGTAAAATGAAACGTGTCCGCAATGCGAATAATATCGGTTTGCTATTATTTTTCAAATGATAATATTTTATTTGCATCGCCATCACATTGCTGTATACGTCATAAATTCCATCAAACTTTATGCTTTCGTATATACAGTCAACAATCAATCGGATATGCCTAAATCAATATCATCTCGATGTTTTCGAAATATTTTTTGCGTAAACATTGTTTTTTTTTTTTTTTTTTTTTTTTTAGCCCAGGGTCCGAGGACTTAAAATAATATTTTATACACCGAACCCGTACGCGTTTCGAATATGTTTACTCGAGTTATTTTCAAAGGATTTTTTAATTTTTTATACGCGTGCGCACTCACGTGAGCGATCATTGCGGGGCCCGATGCGAATAATAATTACGAACCCCTAATAATTCGCATTGTCAGACGCGACGGATATGATTTTTAAAATGTATTTACGCTGAATGAGTTGTAGGTACCTACACGTATTTTTTTAAATAAAAAAAAATTGATTATTATGCGATTTTTCCGAAATTTCAATAAAACGATGACAACGGTAATATTATTACTGTTATAATAATTAATAACATTTTTAAATGAGCAACGGGTTCACTGCAATAATTTTATATTGGATACTTGGATAGTATACATAGTTGTTATTTTCCACGACGTCGGATAAAAATTAATTATTTTTTTTTTTTTTTTGTTTTTTTATAATATTTTATCGTTTTATTGTGTAATTAATTTCGAGCCATCGACTCTGATGTCATTTCGGTTGAAATAACAACGTCCTCTCTAGGGAATATTACAGTCATAATTTAATTAAAATCGATCGTTCTCAGACCCAAAGTACAGTAAGTAATAATTCGTATTTTAGTCTTCGAAACAAATAGACAATAATTTGCAAACGAGACTCACGTTTTTTTAATGCTGCAATAAATTCTATATACGAAACCGGAATGCAAGTGTCTAGTTCTCATACGCGTATATTCGTATAATATAAAAAGGATGATAACACTCTTTACCGAATATATTACATGGTTTCACAAAATATTATGAAAAATTTACAAATAAATCAATATATAAATCAAATTAAAGTATAAAGTCCTTTCACGTTTATTTTGCTGTATAGTTTAATATAATATTTATTGTATCGATACACCGTTATTAAAAACATAATATATGGCGTTCATAAAGTATGTTATTTTATTATTATTTTCTCTTGCAGTAGGAAATCAATGTATAAGGAAACGAAATTAATTACATCAAACGGAGATAATTTTATTATTATAGGTTAGGTTGAAACTCAACGTTTAATAGTAAATTATTATATTACCGTATAAAATTAAATTAAAAATAGAGTTATTTCATCAATGTACTCTTGTACTACAAATTGCGAATGAATACACCAATATAATATTATCATATATCTGTATGATTAAATTATTTAGTTTTTAAATCATGGATAAAACATTGAAACGGTGCTTTAGTTGGTATGTTTCACTATCCGTATATCATTAAAAAATAATCACAAAATTGGTAAAGGTATATCATGTTTTTATTCACTTTTACCATTATTTTTATTTCACAAGTAATACTGTTAAAACTTAAAAGCACCGGCACACGGAGCTGAAGTTAGCGGTCACACCGGTGCGTCAATACCCAAATTACATGGGCCCAAATAGGTCGCTCTATTTATACAAGTGGGTGAGATGCGTTAACCCAATGGGTTTTACAATACGCGGATTTACAGGGACGTTTCACGGATTTAGCGAACTTAAGTAAGTCACGTTTCTCAACTTAAACACTTTCAACGAGATGTGACAGCGGACCGTATTCGGGCTGGGCGATAATCGTACGCTGGCAGCGGTGGTCGGAGTTTTCGTCGTCGTCGTTCGCTGGTGAGCTTGTTCTTGTTTCCATAGAGTCTTGAATCTGGAGTCATGAAGATGTTGACTGAACTGCTGCTATGAATGGAATGAATAACCTCGGTCGGTCGTTCACCTTTTATGCTATTTTTGAATGTGACGAGCTTCTTTGATTGGTCGTCCAATCACAGCTCGTCATTACGCACTTGGTTGTATTCGACGTTCGTGCATGCGCGTCTGTGTGTACACGATTGGAGTATATCTTTCTGTAGTAAATCTCTGTATTATTTGTTGGCTCTGATAAGAGCCGTTTTGATTTACACTACACGGTCTTAGACCGTGCTACGTAACAACATCAATTGATTGTTCCATGATATAGATACTATAATATTATTACGTCAGGTACGTAATAGATATCGTAGATATATCTAACATAGTTATCCTACAGACAAAATATATTAGAAATTAAGCAACAATTCAATATTTACGAAATTAAAATTATAATTTTAATAATAATTCAATTGAAAACTTTAAATCTTTTTTTAGTCAGGAATAAATAAGTATATATTTCTATATATACGAGTATATATTAATAAATAACTGAAAAACCTGTACTTTTAATGCGATTATAAATGGAATCCTGATTTTTACGCTAATTTATGAACACAAAGTGTGTTCAGACATTTCCATATTCGTATATTTTTTCATGGGTTTTTGGAAGAAAAACGCGTGTCTTCAATGTTCTTGCTCTTCGCACAATACCGTCTCTAAGCTCCAAGATTTTTCGACGTTGTTTTAAATTATGACGAGAGATTATGGTTTCATACGATGTGCGCCTTTCACGCGTTTGCCACTGCGACATAGTTCAGCGCACTATTCCATTTCGTGGTTTTCATTAATAAATAATAATATTGTATTAGGTAACCGCATTATTTTTATTCTTTTATTTGCTTCTTTTTTTTTTTTTTTTTGCGTTTTGTCCAAAATGAGGCGTACGATTAAAACGTATACACACAATTCGTCTACGTTCTTTCATATAAGAAATGAGAACCTAATATGTTTTATATTATGCAATTTAAACGAATAGTGTTAACAATAAAACTGTTTAAAGTTTCGCGTGAACGACCGTTTTCCACTGAGGCAATTAACCCGGATGACGACCATAAATCATTCATTATATTATTATTAATATAAACGCAAAGATTAAAGAGTAAAGATCGTGGCGCTAGCGTGCAATTTCCATTTGATATACAGATATACGTCTTAAATTTATTTAACGTAATGAAATAAGGATGAATTCGAACGTGATTTTACGTAATTGAAAGTACACGAAAAAGCGAAACTTTGCACGTTGACGATTAATTGCAGTTATAGGGGCAATAATTGTATTAAGAATAAAAAGCGATGTAACAGAAACCGATTCGCGTAGTCGTCGCGTGCATGTAAACGGTTTGATTTATGATGGAAATAATTTAATAAACGGACGGTTTACATAGTGCCGTTGAAATACAAAATAAAATAATGAATTCCTACTGGATTTGGATCCTGGGAGTGATTAAAAAAATATTATTTTTAAACAAATTTTTTTTTTTTTTTTTTGACGATTAAAATGATATTTTGATTATCACTTTTACTATAATATACCTACTACTGTCAAATAGTATAAGTCACCATCGTCGTTTTATAATTATTATTATGCCAACATTATAATATTATCGTCGAAGGAGACACGTGGCGAAAAAAAAACTGAAAAAAAAAATTATAATAATATTATAATATATCGTTCCGTATATATTACGTATTTTAAACAATATTTAACATCGAGTAAAAAACATTTCGGTCGTATTATTCGTGTCTTCGTGATTTGTCAGATATTGAATAATAATATGAATATATTGTTTATAACTCGTCACGAGTGATCTATTTCGGTATGTTTTACGTATTTCAGTATTTAGATATTTTTTGCGATTCCGTCAAAAGTCGGTGTATACGACCACTGTATAATTTATTATAATAATTATTGATGGTCGGTATACTAGTCAAATTAAAAACGACAAAATGGATATTAAAAAAAAAAAAAAAAGTCAGAAATCATTCACAATTATGACGTATATATATAGGTTAACCTATAAGTAATAATTATTTACAAACTCGTGTTCGTCAGTCGTCCATAGTTCGCATAAAATATTCAAAGAAATATTCGATTCGACTATGAATCATACAAGGTTATATAGACGTTCGATCGCTCTAGTTTTCGTACGTTTCGTGTAGACATTCGCGTTTGTTTGACTCGAATATTATATAAAAAAAAATTTTAGTTATATAATATTAGTTGCCTATTGAGTTGGCATATTGCATATATATTATATACGTATAAACTTAACAAGTCAAGTATGATATAAAATTCAAATGAAACGTTTCGCGCGTCCGGTTTGAAAACTTAACGCATCGCAAAACTTCGAAATTCAAAAATGGCGAAAATGATAATCGAATATATTTTCCTATAAATCTCCTGAAATTTAAAGCGCAATATAATAATATCGTATTTATAAATAAAATTTAAAAAAAAATAAATAAATAATAATAATAATAAAAATTACTCGTTGGAATAGTCGGAATCGCGACGTATATGAACCGTATGAAAATATTCAAATTCGAATTACTACCATGGCGGTTTTCGCCCGGAGACGTTATCATAATCAAACCCGAAGTCCGAATACACACCGAATAATAATAGATATAAATATAACGTTTTACCGAAATATAGGTTAAACAAATACGCGGAATACCAAATTTCGTGTTTGTGTGTTTTGTCAATTATCGCGTATTTATTAACGCGTCAGTTTAGGTAACTATCGTCAAAAATTTCCCCAAATATATACCTACTACACGTATAACTTTTTTAATTATTTTGTTTAAACGTCGCGTTATATGACTATAGAATAAACAAAAGTTTCTAAATTCAGTCATATATTGTTATGGCTGTATAACAATGCCCAAAACCGCGATTCATAAATAATTATATGGGATTCGTATATTTCATATTCCAAACACAAATATTTCATCATAAATTATTATACAAGTAGGTACCTTAAATCACTTGTCACTAAAGTCCATCACTCGTGTATAGAAACAAATATTTTTGTAAAACGATTATCGATAATATTCTATGATTTAATAAATTAATAATTTAGTTCGTTTTTGTCCTCTATTAGAAACGTATAAAAAAAAAAAAAAATGTTTTCTCCATTCAATTTAGAATATTGTTATTATTTTTAGTTACCCGTACGCGTTAATCGAATATTCTATTGTTTAAACATTTAAAACAGCGTAAAAAATCAAACATGAGATTTTAAAAATCACGAGTTGTACGAGTATGGTAAAAAAAAAAAAAAAAATAAACACTTACACTTTTCCCACGTACAAAACCTTGTCGGAATAAAAAATATTAAGTATATGTTTTCGGCGAAAAACGTCGTCAAAATATAAATATTTTAAATTATTTCGAGTGTCGATATTTCGGTTTAATATTTTGCTCGTCGATATAAAAATGTAACGTTACAATATTTTTATATCATCATTTATTATCATTGTTAATGATAACAAAATTTAACATGAAATACTTTCTAATCGTATATTCCAACGTGCGTGTTCATTAAAACGTACCTGTATAACAATTATTAGGTATATCCTTTAATTATTGAAATCGGTAATATTCGTAACAATGTAATTAATATAACGTAAGTACATAAAATGACAACACGATATTATTATGTTTAACATAGTTTTTCTATTTTTAGAATAACAAATAACCAATTAGTAATATTGACTTTGTATAATAATGACGTTAATAATATTATAATTATTATAATAATTATAGTTGTGCGTTACGGTCAGTCCAAACGTATTATCTTATTTAAAATTAATAATAATATTGTTATCATTTATTATGTTTTATTTTCGACGATTCATCAACGCGTTTAAATCTCTGCAATAAAAATACAACACTGTCAATTACACTTTCCTAATCCGTTTTACAATTATAGTTAGAAAATATTAGTTGGAAAATTAGACTTTACGCAGAGAAAACGTATTTATAGTTAGGGTATCGGACCCCCCAGAACCACCGTAGTGTTACTTATTTTTTAATTTATCGATTAATATAAAGGGGAAAAATTTTGGACCTCCCCCCCTGAATTTTGTTCAAAATACGTCACTTTCCGCCATCTTTGTAAGTTTTAAACATTTACAGGTCAACAACGGGAGAAATATAACCTCTCATGGGTAATTTTTTTTTTTTTGCCACGTGATATGATAATAACTATATTATGATAACGACATCCCTGTTGGTAAATTTATTACTCTTTCTCTTCAACTTCACACCCACGCGTCTAAAACCGTTATATTGTTGATCGGTTCAAAATGATTTAAACTTCCGATCAGTCGTTTTAAATAATTATTTTCGTATAATTCGATTTGACGTCACGACCATCATTTTGATTGACGCGAAGACGTCGTATTACAATAATATAATATTCTAATGTGTGTGTTTTTTTTTTTTTTTTTTTTGGTCAATGCTTTTCGCCGCTCCATCGATTTTCTGCCGGACACGTAACAGTCGACCGGATGCGTTTTTAAAAGCCCGTTTTCACATTTCGTCTTAAGTCATACAGTGTGGACTTCGATGTCGGAGTGGAACGCAAGTGTATCATTATAATAATATAAAATTATTATTATTATTACGTTATTAATTCGCTGTTTACGAAACGAAAAAAAAAATACTATTATTATTTTAAGTTGCAAAAGCGAAAGTATGACATAATAATTACGAGTACGTCACAGCTGTATGAAACTGGCAGTCGTCGCGCGTGTATATACGCGTTATGAAATTAACGCATCGATAATAAAAATTATAATAATCGGCTGCAGTTTATTGTCTTCCGACTAGCAAATACTATTTAGCATTTTAGCGTCGTACAGGGTACGTCGAAAGTATAAACACGCGCGTACGGCGTATAATTATATACCGTAACACGGGTATATACCGTGTATACCGTGCGACCATTACGCATTAATATTATATACGATTGTTATACCGCGGTTAGACGCGCTCCAGTCGTTATAATGCCATATACGAGTCGTACGTTATCCGTGCTAGCGAATATAATATTATAAATTATTAATTCGAACGGGGACGACGCGTGTGTATTTTACATTTGGTTATCTAATGAAATTACAAAAATAATCATTTTCCCGTTTGTGTTATTTTCATATATAATAATTATTTATAACATCCCGTCGAGTTTTGCACACAGTCTTTGGGATTATTTCATATAACTCCCGCCGCCGACCAAAAATCACACTTTCGAAAATTGGATTCGCACAAAGTCAATTTTACGAGAATTTATTTTTTAAACATTTAATTATTACGAAATATAATATTAAGATAGAAAAAAAAATAACAATATTATAAAAAAATATCAGAATATAACGTCGGACGGAAACTGTATAGTCTGCAGAACTCTATCGATAGCATATAGAGGGGCAACATAATATTATAATGTTTTATATATGGCGAATTTTA
>JAIUCT010000007.1:23997845-24049372 GCA_021307375.1 Tetraneura akinire | reverse complement strand
AGAAGATTAATTTCGAAAGCTTATAGGTTAAACAACAACACGCGTATTATACGATACGATAACCTGGTAAGCTCTCATTGTGAATAATGTTTACCCAATAGAAAATATAGTGAATACATATAGGTACCATATGTGACGGTAACTCGGTAAGTGGTTTATGGTTTATCCGTTTATGGAAATAGCAAACGACAAAAAAGCATCTTAATCCTAATTTCGATACACGAAAAGTTGACCTGCAGATTTCGAGCCGATCGTTCGAATAATTTATAGGAAAAAAAAGATTTAAAACGACGCTGAAACCCGGTCGTCGTCAAACGTTTCATTCAAGCATATTTTACAGTCAACTATACAACACTTTGGGGCATAATTTACTATACTTGGCTGTTCAAATAATATTGTTTAAAACTTTATATCATTGGCTTATACTATCTATACTTAGTATGTAATTTTTAGTTTGTTTAAATTTCGGCCAATTTTTTTTTTATACTAAAAGTCAACACGATTGCACGAAACGAATCTTCGCGCGGCTCTAAACACATTTTAACATTTCGTTTTCTTTAATCCTTACAGTTTCTTGTAAATCACTGACGTTATTTTGATTCCGGATTCGAATTATTACATTTGAATTTTTTTTAAATATAACGTTTTATTTTTTTTTTTTTTTATTTCATTACAGTGTAAATAGATTTTTAAGTTCATCTATGAGATATAAAAAAAAAAAAAAAATATATTTTTAAAAAGTAAAACTAAACACAATTTATTATATATAAAACAATAAAACCGAGGATATTTTTAAATTTATAACAATACAATAGATTTTAGTCTGATTGTTTACGTTTTATCACAACAAAAGAACTTACTACAATAATAATATTGTCTTTCCGTCGTCATTATTAAAAAAGTCTACTCGAATAAAACTAGATATATTATTCAAAAACAAATTTATTGATCAATATTATATAATTTATTATTTAAAATAAAGTCTAAAAATATGTTGTTTTATTAATAATAATAATAATAATAAAATAATAATAATAATAATAATAATAATAATAATAATAATAATAATAATAATAATCTGCAGCAGGTAATTAAATACATATCGCTTTGACGCTTTTCATCATTTTTGCTTTTCGATTCCATATTTTTTATTTATTATATAATATATTCTATATATTTATTCTAACTTTAAATATTATTATTATTATTATTATTATTATTATTATTATTATTATTATTATTATTATTATTATTATTATTATTATTATTATTATTATTATTATTATTATTATTATTATTATATAATTTAAACGTACTGTAGTTACCAAACTTCTTCGTTCGAAATATAGTAATTTATTTTTAAAATTTTCTTCTCGGTATACGTTTTAAAATTTAAACTTTACTTTGATATTGTTATATTGTTATAACGTCAAGAACAGAGTAAAACTATATAATATTATAAATAAAATAATAAAGACCAACAGCTGATATATAACACACGTGACATAATATTATACGTATATAGATAAGAGATAACACAATAAAGAGGTGATTTTCTTAAAAAAAAATATATTAGTATGTTTTTTTATAATTTAACCATAATATACTCGTAGCAAAAAATTAAAAAAAATAAACAGACAAAAATATGTTTTTCACAATCTATAATTACTGCGAACGAATAAATTCTACACGTGTATAAATAGATATTGGTTATGCCGTTTTGAGCGTAATACGTTATATTATTCTATATTAAAATTATATCATATTGTTATTATATTTTATGATAATGTGAAATTGAAATTGAATATTTAGACGTGAAAAAAATATTAATAATAATAATAATATAATATTATTATGGCTTCGTATCGGGTCAAGGTCGGATCGATATATTTATAAATTACTTTTCTCGGACATCAAGACGGAGTTCGTATTGATATTAAAAAACCTCCTATTTTGTCACACAAACTGTATCGTAACGTTACGATCAGTGATTTAAGTTTGATTGATATTATATAATATTATTCTATCGCACTCAGGACTTCCAAAAATTCGATCCGACCATATGAAAAACACGGCTGAAAAAAATTTAAAAAAATTTAAAAAAAATATTATAAAAGTATTTCTGTAATTTTTTTTATTTAAGTAGGTATATATATATATTTTTTTAAAAAAACCTGTTAAAATTAAAATTTATTTTTACACGTTCTCGACCGATCTTAATATCGCGTTAAAATACGAATTTTTATATATTAATAGCGTTAAAAACAGCGGTGAAATATCACGTCATCGTAAATTTAATTTTTTTTTTTTTATTACCTATTATTATTTAACGTCGACCTTGAAATTTATAAATTATTATTAATAAATAATATTTTAAAGGAACTCGTTTAATTATTGACTTAAACTAAATTAATTATTATAACTCTTAAAAAAACACACACACACAGACGAAAACGTAAATTTCGGTGTTTTAGTTACACAATTTTTTACGACTAGGTTTATTTTTCTAATTTACAAACGTTTAACCCCAAAACTACTGCAGGATTAAAAAAAAAGAAAAACTTGAAATCTCGTATTTTTATGCCATAAAATATAAAATACGATATAGTGTATAAAAAAATTAGTTTAAATATTATTTGTTCGTAATGGCGAAAGTATACAAACTATATATATTTGCAGCCAAAATTGAGTTCGATACACGAAAAATTAAACGCATATATAGTGGTGTTGTTATCGATCGATTTCCGAATAGGATTTGTACTCTTCGACAAAATAAATACGTCGAGAAATATTATACGATTACAGAATTTCAATTATATTCGTTTCAGGAACGTGAACAACATATTATTTATATAACATGGTATGAACCAAAAAAAAAAAAAAAAATGTTTACTCTTCTACCATCAGGTTAACGTTTGCGAACGGTATATATTATATTTTCGATTCTCGGCTGCGATTTCGAGTTTAATATAAAATATAGGTATACGTTTTGAAATCGACGATATAGAGCAATGTAATATTGTACGATAAATGATAATAAAAGCACACGAGCTGTCGTTTTATCGTTAAAAATTATTATAACAGTATTATATACCGACCGTTTGTCGGACGGGGAAATTATATAATAATATATCCGTTTCAACGTAGATTATTATAAAAATAACAAAAAAAAAAAAATGATAATAATAATGATAATATTATCGACAGCCATATACGATATCGTATTATATATTAGAACTTGTGCGTTGCCGATGGTTACTACATTGTATGTATATACTTGTATTCCGTGTTTGATCGTTACTTCGCAAACGGTCACGATACAGTAATATATAATAATATGAAAAGGGGCGAAACGGACAAATTATCGTTATATATATATACAATTTATAATAATATAGGTATCCGTATGTTATACGTTATATTGTCGTCGTCGTTAGGGAAAACACTAAAGTTCGAATTGAAGACCGTAATACGGGTTATATACCAATAATATATTGGTTATTGAAAAAGTATACCTAAAATAATAATTCGTCGTTCTGGTTAGCGAGTATCATCGGTTCTGACCGCGGTTCGAACCGATTTCAAACGCGTTTTATACCTTATTATATACCTTATAAAATGAAGTGTAAACGTTCTTTTTTTTTTAAAAAAAAAAATATAAAATATATTAATTTAATAAAATAATATAATATACTCTATAGATGCGTTAATAACGTGTGTACTTTGATACGATCACATACAGGTCGGAAATATAATAAGTATGATCTGAAATAATATTCGTGTTCGCGGGATGGGAACCGTGGGAATTACATAAGTTTTCAATGCCATTTTCGTTATGTTATATATATAAAAAAAAAAAAAAAAAAAAAAAAAACATCGTTTTATAAAATATGAATTTGTAACACGATATTACCGAATATCGTACTTTTTATTAAGTATATTACTTTTTTTTTGTCTGTCTCGAGAGAAATCGAATGAACGTTATTATCTCTGTAGAAATGATGCCAATGGAATATAATATACGAATTTCGTCCGTCCGTGGTTATTTTTTTCGTCTGGCCAAACACGGTTTAAAACGTTTCGGGTATAGCATTTTTTCACCCCTCTAAAAAGTCTCTTCAAGAATAAGATCGATGCTTTTTTAAATATTTCATAAAATATGTAATTCTGTGCGGCGTGAAAAAAAAAAAAAAATAAAAATCAACGCTTCGTAAACACGGTTTATATAAACATTTTATCTCGATGTACGATAATATTTTTCTCTATTCGCGAGTATACTGCAGCGAACAAATACGTGATTGATTTACGAATAAATTTCACGATTCCGGAAACGTGAAAATATTTAGTTTTGGTGTATTGTTGATGTTAAAAAAAAAAAAAAAACAAATAATAAATGTAGGTTATGTTTTCATTGATTCGACAAAATTTGCATAATATTAAAAATAATCACACGATTCGAGACGGTATATTATTCAACGTTTTATTATTGACATTATTACATTTTTTTTTTCTTTATCTGTATATTATAAATTAAATTTTATTGATTTCAATTTTTCGAATAAATTGAAAATCTTCTAAAAATAAATCGTTATAAAATAATGATAATAATTCCTAGGAGATGATTATCATAAAAGTAAATATTGGCCGGATGGAAGGAAGTCTAGAAGAAAATTACTTTCTTAAGAGTATATCTAAATAACTAACATACATTTATACATAATAGATAGACGTTATATTATTATTATTCCTGGCCAACGTCCCTCGGTAGTTGTTATTATTACAATCAAGAATTTTCATAATTATTATTACGGTTCACCACTGCTGTATAATTTATACTACAAATCACTTATTCATTTATTGTTATAGCGTTATAGTCAAAGTCTCAAAATCTTCCTCTGGTATACTAATTATTATACCTAATTATAAATTCCAATATTTATTAGGTATGACTTTTATTGTGTTCCGACGGTTTAATGTCAGCCGTTCACATCAACAGATGCTGGTAATTTTCAAAAATTGATAAAAATATCAATTAATTAAAGACCGTATTCAAATGAGGTCATGGACTCATAGATAATGAAAACAAAAACAAAAAAATTAAATTTACATAATATAATATTAAAATTTGGAATAATAATAAATGAATAATATTTTGATAACAATTTTTAACAATATAATATTAAATATTTTTTTGCCAAGATCAGTCGTTATTTTAAATTTATATGTATTATATATACCATGTATATTAAATTGGTAAGTCTTAAATAAAGTAATTTTTCAAAATAAATGTATTTATGGGTACTGTCGTTTTCGTACAGTCAATATTTATAATAAAATATAACATACTAGGACCAAAATATCGCCGTTGCCGTCATTTCGTTGTGGGGCAAACGCGTGTATATTTCATTATAGCAAACATTTTTTCTCATCGATTTTTCCTTTGACGTTTGACGTATAGGTACTACTTATTATTATAATATTATATGTTATATTATTTAATTTTTGACCTTTTACTTTTAAATCGATTTTACCTATATAGAAATAACACAAATTGTATAAATATATACCAAGTGGTTCCTAAAATATAAATATATAGGTATGTAGTATTAAATAAATAAATGGTTAGGTATAATTAATATATTTGTGTAATATATAGAAATTGATGATTTTTGTTTGTTTTGTAAGTAGGTACTATGAAAATTTATGTATTACTATTAATAATTTTATTTTTTTATGTTATAAAATATGAAATTGGACAGTGAATAACGATTTTTGTTCTTACGATAATAAGACGAAAATATATTAGGTTGCCTGAAACAGATAACATATTATTGCGTGGGTGGCACAACGTTCCTAACTCGAAAATCCGAACACCCTGTATATTTTGTATTATAATATAATATTTTTGTACACGGGTTTCTCGTGACTTACGAAGTCGTAATATACAAGGGTCATAAGGACTCTAGAGTTGTTTTTTTTTTTAAAGTTCACAAGCCATCCTTTTTAAAAATTAACGCTCAAACACAAAACGAACGGAAAGAAGAACTCGGGTACACCAGACTTTGTCCATATATAATAGACGACTACCCCCTAAACGGAGCGAAATGATTGGCCGAGCAAGTAATTGTCGCGTACGCGAATTTAACTTAGGTGCTGCCTATTATATAACGTGTATACTTATGTATAAAACAAAAATAATATACGTAGGGTTGGTCTTGGTATATATATAAATTATACACTTTTCCATCTGTCTACATGTCAGGAAATTGCAATATTTTATTCATGCATTTCATCTCGCGTATTTTTATATATTTGTATAATTTTACCGTGTTTGAACGTCACATTTCAAAGGCATCATCACGAGCGCAAACCCTGCTGCACTTTCTCTCTCGATCGATCTTTTTGTTCCAAGCGTTTTTTATTTTTATTTATTTTTATTTATTTTTATATCCTCGAAATATTCATATATCCACCACGACGTTCGTTACCGTATGTACCACGCACCATACCGCGATTACCGCGTTTACATAATATAGACGCGTGTATATAGAGGCAAAAATGTTTTATGGAAACGGTCGTATATAAGGAAACCTAGTATATAAAAAATCTAAAAAATGCGGCGGCAGACTAATAAAAAATAATACTACTAATAATAATAATAAAAGTTTGTTTCGTATAATATATAGAACGCGTATTATTATTATTATTATTTTTCTTATGATGTAATGTTTTACGATCGTTCAAACACAACTATAATACATTGAAATGTCCACAAAACGCTTATTTTAATATAGAGAATATCGTATATTATAATAATGTGTACAGGACGGTCAGAACTCGGAATATTTACGATTTTGGAAAATAAAAATTATCAGAATTCATACCGAACGAATTAATATAATAGGTATATTAATATTGTTGTCATCCCGCACAAACGTTCATTTTTGTGACTTGCGAATGTCTCGTTTTGAGCTTTTGACTATGATATTTCTTTGATTGTTTCTCGTTAAGACGTTGATTTTTAAAATCTATATATTTTAAACTTGACCATTATACAAACTAAGTAATATCTAATTAGTATAATTATGGAATAATTTCGTAGATAAGTAAAGCAAAAATGTAAATAAAACTTGCTTTAAATCGACACAATGATGGGTAGTCCATGAAACGAATATAATATTATAATTACCTTAAATTATAATGTATATAATTACAAAAAAATTCACGTAAAAAATTATAATTTATTTCATTAAATAAAAATTTCCGAATTTTAACAACCGAAACGAATATTGTATAAAAATTGTCAAACTTTAATTTTACGTATATTATGCATAAAAAGAAAAATTAATATTTTACCAAAAATATATATTTGAAATGGAGCACTCTGTATGTTTTACATAAATTGTGAAGTGGTTATTATATAATAAGAGTGTATTATATCCCATTTTCGAGTGTATTATATCTCAGTTTTTCTTAAATCCGTGTGGTACATTATATTATTATTATTTATCGTATAATACTCGTCGATGAATATTATATAAAATAATAGACGGAGTAGGTTATTTTTAAACTTCGTTTTTTTTTTTTTTATTATATTTCCATAATGAATTTTTATGTACAAATCAAATTTTTGGTACAATGAATTTTGAATTACTGTTGTTGATAAGTTTACTCGACGTTTCATTAATATTATTTTAATAATATATCTAAATTATATTTTTAATTAATATAAAATATTACGATTTTGATTTTTTTTCTTTTTGTGCGTGTTTCAAACTTTAAATTCGAAACAAAAAAATATTTTTTATCGCGGGCAGTTGTACTTGTTAAAAATGTGAAAAATTATTCGTACAGAAATATTATAAAATCGTCAACTGTACAATAATACGAGTATACCGTCGTCAATTACAGTAATTAGTTTTAGTTAGGTACATAACATAATGTAGAATGGAAAGTATAAAGAAATAGGAAGTTATTATTCATAATATTTTAATACGGCATTTACTGAAAATAATACAATATATAGATGGGGAAAATAATTACATTCCCGAGTATAAATAAAAAAGTAAGTAAGTAAGTAAGTAAGTGAGTAAGTAAGTAAGTAAGTAAGTAAGTGAGTAAGTATAATAAAAATACGTCGTATAATATAATTTGGGCGTGACATAGCATTTTATTCGTGGTCGAATGATAGTAAATTTATGATAACAAACTGTTCGATATTCTACGCTTCTGTTTTTTTTTTTTATAATTATTAATATATCGAAATCGAATAATATTGTTTTTTCCTCCTTTTGGTGTTAGATCTTAGTAGCCTGGTCGTATTTTATTTATTTTCAATATATTTATCATAAATTATAACGCTTGAATTTAAATTTACATTGTGCATATCCGTTAAAATACTTATTATAATTTATAATAATAATAATAATATATTTTATTTTATTAATATCAACGGGTATAATTAACGTCAAGTATTATACGAATATAATATTATAAAAATTATATTTAATTTTTTATTTTATTTAATTATATATAGAAAAAAAATTTATACGATATTTTCCCTATATATATTAACGTTTGACTTTCGATTGATGTTGTTATACATATTTCAATGCAACGTCGGCGATAAAAAAAAAAAAAAAAAAAAAAAAAGGAAAAAGAAGAAAATATTATCTATATTTAAATAATATTTAACGATAATTTATTATAGTTATATAAATTATTATGTTATATATACTTAATTAAAAATTATAACTGTTTTGATATCGTAAACCGACTATATAATCAATTTAATTTGTCTATAAAAAAAACAGAGTCTTTTATCTCTCGATTAGGTGACTGTATATAAAGTACACAAAGAATAAATAAATAATATTTGTAAAAAAAAAAAAAAAAAACGAAATTTTATGGTAATTTTACTTATTTTTTTATTTTTTTTTTTTTTGTATGTAAATAAATATTATATAAATTAAAAACGTGTACAATCGAGTTCATTAATCTCATCATCATATTGTATATTCTTAATTAAAACGCGTAATAATTATAATATTACCTACAAAAATAATACCGTATCGAACGTATATAATTTAATATACACGAGTCGTATGTATAATTTTTTTTTTATAAGGCAAACGAAATTCATATTTATAATTATGTATAATATTTATTTCATTTCGTATAGTTTATTATGCGGTGTTATTATTTTACACGAAATTCAATAATAAATTATATTATAAAACGTTCGTGTATACGACTTAAGATTGTACCGGTATAATTTATACCGCGGTATACGGAGTGATTTTGATATTACATTATATTTTTTTTACACCTTTCCATATACTCGTACGTACGAGTACAATAATGAGAAATATAGCAGCGAGAAACGCACGACGAGAAAAAAGAATACGCGCGTATATCGTTAAATAAAATTTTAGAACGGTCGATACGATTCGAGAACCGTTTTAAAAAAATAGGTTTATTGTTTTTCAATTTTATAGAATTAAACACCCTGTATAATAATATAATACGTTCGAGTATATGATAATTTTTGAGTTTGTTGTTCAATTATATATACCAAATCCGTGTGAATATAAAAAAGAGCAATATATATTATAATAACCTAACTTTTCGGATAGGGTCTTATGTTATAAAAGCGCTTGTTGTAACTTGCCCACTTAAACTCGGCGCGTTTTATTTCCACGGAATAAAAAACTGTCGTCCGTGATTATTTTTAAACGTACGTTAAAACATTATAAATTTTAAAATTTATAATAAATATCATAATGTATATCTCGAGTTAATTTTTATATTTTTTAAATATTTTCGTATAATATATAAAATACGACGCTTTGTAACGTAGGTATATTATAATATCTTAACAACAATAATATTTTAAAGAAAATTTAAATTCTTCGACGACAATTTAATTTCGTATTTAATATTACAGAGCCGTATGCGCATTTATATTACGTCTCACGCGCGAGTGTGAATATTTTTTAGTATTTTTTTTTTGTACAATATATTTAACAACGTGCGGTTACCATAATACGCAATGTCAAGACGTCTAAACAAAAATATATTCTATTCAATTTTAAATTCGACGACAATAAGTATAAGGTATTAAAATTTATAACCAAAAAAAAAAAAAAAAAAAAAAAAAAAAGATTGATTTAGGTGGGGTTAACAGTTAACACACACATTGGCAGACACGCGGACTATACGAGATGATATTGTTATAATATATAGTGATTCGTCCTTTTTGACACGACAATAAATTAAATATATGTTATATATTTTGTTATACGTTGTATATGAAAGACGTATTCTCGTACACACTCCGGAAACGGTATATTTATATATTACGATTATAGCACATACGAGCGTATAATATATTTAATATAACGTCGAAATGGGTTCTATAACGACCATATTATTCGTTAACAACGTCAATAATTGGCTGAAGAAAACAGTGAGACGTAAATAGGTTAATTTTGACTTTTTTAACTCCCTGCAGAATCAATATTATTTTCTGTTCCATATCTACCGATGATCAAATTATGTATTATTATTGTTATTAATTCGAGCGAGATTCCATTATATTATATACAGTGTGCCCGAGATTTATTCACGTATAAAGATACCCTTTGTATACAATCTCCGCGAAAAATTAAGATTTTTGAATGCCTTTTTTTCTAAAAAAAAAAAAAAGTTATTTAGTTAGGCAATGGACTAAAAAAATAAAAAACACGAATTTTTTGTTTTTTTCTTAAGCATTGTGGAACGTAGAGTATATTACTCTTCTTTATGATAATTTTGAGATAGGTCGACGTCCAGATGTCGATTTTTAAGATTTTTTTTTTTCAATTTTTGAACAACTAATATAATTTCTGACGTTTGTAATTGTTTAATATTTCAATCTATTATGTCGTGGATTGTAAAATTCATATTGGCTATTATAGCGGTATTGTTATAATAATTGTTACCTTGGAATTATATAGTAACTTTGAAAATTCCACATGGATAATTTATCGAAAAATATTGATAAAGTGATAACTAACTAGGTAATAATAATAATGAATTAATGATTATGATAAAATAAATTTTGTATGCCGTGATGATAAATTGATAAAGATCGTATTATTGATTATTAGAAATTATGATGTCACTACGTCAAAAATATCATTTATTAAATAAATAGAAAAAAAAAAATAACATCTTCATTAAATTAGGAGGTTTGACCCATCAAAATGATCATAATATAAATATGTATACTGGTCATCTTCAAATTATTTCACAAAACTTAAAAAATAAAAAGTTATTTGATTTTCTAATAATTATATGAAATAATTAAATTTAAAAAAATGATATAGGAGATCTAATGATTTTTTTTTTTTTTTGATATTCAAAAATCTTAATTTTTCGCGGAAATATTACAATGAGTATGTTGTGGGACACCCTGTATTATATACTTATATACTATATATTATAATACTATCACTATTTTTTGTCTATTTATATAAATTTATATATTATTACGTGTAGGTACTATACACGTGTTTGGTTCCGTCAGATTGGTACAATTTTTCGCTTCGAAGGAATTACATATTTATATTTCGCATTTTTTCCTATTTCGGTCGCAATTAGATCGTAAAAAGGATTCTAAATTTTAGCTCTATTTTTGAGAAACTCACACACCAACATAATGGAAGGACGTGGAATGTTGACTTTCCGACGCTTATATTATAGTTTATTTTTTTTTAAAAAAATATCATATTTTGTCCTCGTTTTGAACTACTATTTTATATTTTTTTTTATATACCTAACACCCGGTTACAATTAATTATTATAAATGTACACTTTTCTAATTTCATCCTCATGACTTTTAATTTTATAAGAAGAGTTCTTGTGGCTATTATTTATTCATTAACTCATGACTTTTGTATAACATATAATATTATTATATTCCTATTATCGCCTTTCATACAAATACATTTATCAAATACAAACAATTGTTTTTTTCCAATCGCCTTAATGTTTAATCGTTTCAATAATATTAATTCAGATAATTTAAATTAACGTTAAATAATGTGCATCTCACATTTAGATAAATAAATGTAAATATCAATTATTATGACATTTGTAATGTTGTTATAACTCTTTAAATTTAAAACGGTCATTTTTTTTTTCTTTTTTATAGATTACGAATTATGATAAACGTGATGCGATGACCACCGATCGTAAAACGAAACGTTTATCTATAATGTATTGTCTTGGCAAACGACACCAATAATAATTTATTCGTCACTTATTCGTAATGATGGTCATTGGTCACGATGGTTACTACCGTACAGTAGGTTACCTGTTACCCTAACTATTTTTTTTTTTAACAAAATAAAAACGTTTAACCAATGTACCTTAATATTATGTTTACGGATTTCACGTACATCGAATAATATTGTCGTTACCGCAGTATAATAATAATAATTACGACCGCGTTCGTGGTACATATATTATTATATTATTAATATTATTTTCATTGGCACAGGATTGTTGTACTATAATATTATCATACAAAATCCGTTTTTCCCGCAGATATCCTCACGTGGAATTTTCGTCGATTTTTCCATTTTCTTTTTTCACCGTCCTCGTCTTTAAAAAAAATAACAAAGAATACTAACAATGAATGTAAATATATAATAAATAATAATATTTAAAATTAAAATTATATTTTTTTAATCGTATTTTTATATCGTGTTATTATTAATATTTTTCTATACGCGGAAAACAATGGGACCGCCGCCGTCTGCCGCCGCGCGACCGCGCTTCCTGTTCCGGTCGCTTCGGCGCCGCTCGTGTTCGGTCGCCGTCGGTATCGTCGACGCAGCCGCCGCCGCCGCGAAGCGCACCAACACCGCTGCCGCCGTCGCCGCCACCGCTACGATAGCTCGGCCATCGGCGTCCGCATCAGATACAATTCCGACACGGCGGCAGTCGTACGTTCCGCGATCACACGCACACACCGCGACGTTTTTACCTTTTTACACACCGAACACTCCACGACCGTCAACACCGCCGCCGCAAAATCACCGACCTCAGTCCGACTCGTACCTAACCCGTCCCCACACGCAAACATCGTCACGACCGTTTTGTTTTTCTGTTCAGTTGCCCCCTCCCTCTTTTCGTCTATAATCGTTAAATCATTAAAGTATCGTTTTCGCGCGTTTTTCGCGAACTGAATAATCAAAAAAAAAATAAAAAAATATATATTTACTTTTATATTTTCGTTCGTCGGCGCGCTCGCGCGTGTGTGTGCTAATAAAATAAAATATAAATACATAATTATATTATTTAAAAAAATCATCGACCAAATAAACGCGTCGACATACCGCCGCCGTCCGTCCGTCCGTCCATCGTCGAACGTCCGCGGCCCGAATAAATAGTGAAAACGACAACCGGCAGAATCTCGTCCCGGACGCCCCCGGCGGTGGTGCCCCCATGTTGGCGCTGGTAGTGGTCGTCCAGCAGCGTTACACCCACCCGGTGAAATCGTGGAGGCCGTCTCCGTTGGCGGGTTGAAGAGGGCCCGTGGTGGTGCGTACAACGGACCGGAGGCCGCCGTCGCCGCCGCCACCCTCAAGAAGTTCAGACTGGACGCCGCAGCCGCCGTCGCAGCGATGAACATGCCGCCCACCGGACACACGCCGCCGTTGGCCCAACAGCAACAGCAGCAGCAACAGCAACAGCAGCAGGCCGCCCTACAAGGAGCCGCGGTCACGGCGGCCGACGGCCAGTCCGTCGTCACCGGCATGTGCAATAGCATAGATTCCATCGGACCCGGAGAGGAAGAGGTAAATTTTTCGTCACGATATTATTAACATCCTTTGTGAACTCGACAACTCTTATTTCTATCAAAACCCGCGTCGTTTTTCAAACTAACCGTTTAATAACGTGGGTATATATAGTAAAAATCCGAACCTTGGTGACAAAATTAAACATTTCGGGGAAAATTAAAATTTTTCGATTTTGATAAAAAAAAAAAAATGAATAAAATTTTTGAATTTTTCGTTACACAGTTTGTAAATAAGTTGATCACATTACGTTTGCCTAATCCGAGTTCATCGTAAATTCGTAAAACGTATTGTCATACTCATAACGAAACAAGCTCGATTTGCGACTTTGTCCTATTCACACCGAGTCACACAGAAATAAATAATTTTATTTATCTAAAATAAATGTTACGTTACGTTTATTATCGCTGAGATAATGTTTCTGGGATATTATATATTATAATGTTATATGGTTTGAAATTTGTTAAAAAAAAAAAAAAAATGAATCGTTATGTACCTAGGTTACAAAATATTTGGTCGTACATACCGCAAGGGGATCGCGAGGGCGTCTCCTTAGCATCGTGTCACCGCCGTTTTTCTCGTTTATATAATATTATTATTCTTATTATATTTAATAGCATTATTCATTCATTCGTTTCGGCGGCGGATGTCATATGTCGTACAATTACATTATTATAATATTACATTATATTATTATAATCCTTTACTCGGCCGTCCCGTCATGTCCCCTCAGAGAACGGAATACGCGTAATATATTTATTGTATGTGCATACAGGGTGACCGCCGAGACGAGAATCGACAAATCCTCGCGACGCATAATGCATAATATCATTTTTACGATGATCGTTTATGGTCGTTCGGACCGAACAGAGTTTTCGTTAATATTATAATATACGTATATAGATAATACTCGCACGCCGACGACAAGAGAGTTTTGTGTAGGTTACCGTAAACGCGTTATAATAAACAAAATTATACCTAGGTATAATATATATATATATATATAACGTAATAGTACTTATATGATATGTACGAATGGGAAAGAGAAAAACAATATAATTGTAAATACATATTACGTATGTGTGTGTGTGGTTTTTTTTTTTTTTTTTTTTAGGGCTTGGCTCGTCGTTGTATATATTATTATATACAATATCATGTGATAATTGCTCCGAACGAGGACGCGATCGTCTGTTTATGTATGCGTCGCCCTCCGCGTCTCTCGTTCCACCGATATCACGGTGTACGCTATATATTATAATATTATTTACCATGATGATGATAACATTATTGTGTATTTTATGACGTCCGTTTGTCTCTCTTATCATCGCGGCGGCGTTTTCTTCGTGGCGATCACGCCGTATTTTTTTCTGACAAGTTTCGCGAAAAAACGACATAATAATATTGTAGGTATACTTTAACGGATCATCGCGGAAGACCGTTATCGGTAGTGTTTTTTTTTTTTTTTTTGAGGAAATTTTTCAAATTTATCATCCGAACCACGCGACACGAACTTAAAATTCTCGATTGTCCACGCGTTGTTGACGACATTACACGCGCATCGTGCATTTTCCGAAGTTCGTCTTCGAAAGACTTGTAAAAAAAAAAATCTAAAAACAGACGCGTTTGGAAACGATAATTTTAATAATAAATATAGTACTCGTAATTACGAAACTGGTAGTATACAGTAGTAGTAATTATATTTAAAAATATAGAAGGTAATAAATAATAATAATAGGTAAAACGTCCCGTGATGCGACGAGCGAACACGCCCGCCGATGACGCGACGACGACGGCGTTTCTACGCGTTCCGTATTATAATAATTATAATATATTCCGTCGTAAAACCAAAAATATGATATTAGAATATGGCACAAAAAAAAAAAAAAAAAAAAAAAAAAGTAGGTACGTCCAACAGCTCTCAACTCGCCTATTATCGTCAAGTTCGGACGACACGATAATAATTACTAATAATTATCAGAGTAATAATTACATTAACGTTATTGATGATTTTAATCGTTCCGCCACGGACACGATGATGAATTATGATAACAATAATGATGATAATTGATAATAATAAAATTTAGCGACGACGGTGCATCTCGATTTTGAGACAGCAGCAGCTGTGTATATACACATGCACATGTATAAGCGCGATATTACGCAAGTTTCGCCGCAGGTGTGCCACTCGTTATTTTTTTTTTTTTTCAAAAATTTTTCGTTTTTTTCGACTTTTGGGTAAACAGTTGTTTGGTCGTATAAAATGATAATAACAGTTATTACGTGTGAACAAAATAAATACGATATATTATATTATGCGAAAACGACTCGCGGTGGAAGGGCGCCGTCATCGTTTTGAGTTTTTTTTTTGTTTTTTCTAGGTTAGATTTCATACGTGGGTGTCATGCGCACCGCGTGACGTATTTATACTCGCGTATTATAATATATTATAATTTTTTGGTCGTAATATGCATCATAATAATATCGTATCGTCACTATATTATATTCTGTATACCTACGTACAGACAATATATACCTAACCTGGTAGTTTAAGCCTCGTACCTATATATAATATACATAGGTACATGTTACTCGTGTACCTGTAATGACGACGCGGCGCTAATTACCGCGGTCGTCACGGTTCGCCGCCATAGATACGCTGTACAAATATATAACTACCTAATAATATTTTAATAGTAATATACTCGTGTTCCAGTGGTTGCCAAAATCGGCGACGAACGGCTCGACCGCGGTTCGGAAAGCTGAGCTGCAGATCAAAGTCGATCGAATACAATACAATACAAAACGATAATAATGTACGAGATAGTATATGACGTTATAATGTATGTTTTGGCATTATTATTTATTATCATTACGATAATATACCGATATCGCTGTCAAAATTTATACCACGGTTACACGCGTACAAGATATAGGTTATATAAAACGGTAAAACGTAAACGTGTGTGTGTGTAAACTCAAGTTTCGTAACGCTATGAAGACGCGATGTGCGGCAACATGTGTTCACCTGAGGGGCAGCTGCATGCAGCTATAGCAACCCGCGCGCGTTCTCGAACAGCTGATCACCCTCGGGGCGGTCGCGGTCTGCGGGAATTTTAGTGTGTGCGACCGCTAACGAGATCCCTCCAAAACGGCGGCGACCAAACATAATAATAATAATAAATAAAACTATGTACCTAGGTACCATAACGTATAACAGCGTGGTTTCCGGTTCCCGTCTCGAAATCCGTCGTCACCGCGCCAGGGATCCACCCGTCGCGTCTGACGGAACCTGAGAAACTCTAAAAAGAAAAAGAAAACCTGTAAAATTGTTTACCGCGGTAACTCGTATTCCGAGTTGGAAAAGTCCCGTCGCCAAAGTTTTACGACCGATTTCTATAATAATAAAAATAATCATATTCGACTCTGGAACGTTTTTTTTTTTATTACACACGTTTACCCTGCAAAAGACGGCGTTGCGTCATCATACCGTTGTGCCGCACGACGAGTTTGTATTTTTTTATTATTATTATTATTAGTATTGTCATCGTCATTGTTGACCGTGGAAATCTCCGCCATATAATGGCTGCCTGCAAGAAATAGACGGTCCGACGCCGATGCAGAACGGGTTTTCTCGCAGCTCGACCCTTCCGAACGAAATTCTTCCGAGGACTGCGGTGATATTATAACAATCGATGCACCCCAAGTCAAAATATAATAGTACTTATACACAGTAGTATTATACCGATCGTCGCCGATAAAATTAATATTTTCGTCGAAACAAAAATCATAACTACGAGTATAGCGTGCTTCAGCTTCCATGTGCGAGTATAATACAGCTGCAGCTGCTTCTTCGAGACGTTGTATACAGGGTGACCGGATATAAAATATATACGACCGTCGTAATTTTTCGATCACTCCGTATATATATATAAATATATATTTTTATCGATACCCTCCACTGGATGCACGTATATATAATAATATACAGAGCGTTCGGAATATTACATAATACACGCCTTAAACGCGTTGTTTTCGTCATCTCTTCGTAACGCGATATTATTTTATCACCCCGATGGTCTAACGTCGTACCGCGGTTAATATCTTTATACCTACTCGTATTGTGATATACGTTAGGGTGCTCGCGGGTTTGGAAATAAAAACGGGAGACGTGTTCGTTTTTATTATATTTTCTTGTTCCGACTATATACGTATAATATCATCGTACGCACATTTACGGCTGTTTCGAAATTTCGACCGGCTGTGAGGAAAAAAACGTCATCGTCGTAGCATTATTCTCTCGGAGAACATAATAATATACGTAATACGAATAAACAAACGACAAAATATTATATTGTAGTAAAAAAAAAAAAAAACAATTCGACGTCTGCAAAAGGGATGAGAAAAATGGAAGAAAAAAACTTGACCTCGAAGAAAAACCTCAAATATTTATCGTATCGCGTTTCATTTATACGAACGAGATAATAAAATGTAATTCGCTTAAACGATCCATATAACATAGAGATAATATTATAAATTTATAATAAATTTATGAGTTGTCGCTAATAATAATAATATTGTTATTAGGCTTCAAACACAATTTTCTCTGTAAAACTCCAAAATATACTACCCCATTTTATTGCGTTTTATATAATATAATGTCGAATTTTTCGTCCAAAAACGGTTTTTTTTTTACGACGTTTACTCGGGATATTTTATAATGTTATAATCGACTAAACTAAGCCCAAACGTTGTCTTTTAACGACTATATTATTTATGTATTATAAGACGCGATGTATTTATTTTTTGAAGATCGACGACGTTCGGGCGCCATCCGGAGCGCAAGAATAATATTAATATACAACGCGGTTCTCTCCCTCGACGACCGCGTCGAACCACTCGAGACGACAACGCGGTTTTAAATCACAGTCCCAATAGAAATATCAAACGATTTATGATAATTTATTTATTATAATTATTATGTATAAGTATAACGTACGATAAACCGTCACGGAATAGGGCGACCGAGTGCGTGGGAAAAGAATATAAAATATACGAGTATAATAATAATTTTACGTTTTTTTCCCCCTTTTTATACGTAGATATATTTATTATATTATTTTTAATAATTATTATTATTAAAATGTTATGACATAAAATATTATTCCACGCGAAATGCCGTATTAAAAATGAAAAAAAAAAAAGAATATTGTCGTGTATACCTAGGTATACAATCTACTCGAGGGTAATTACTTCGGCGGCGGTCGACTCGGAAACGTGATATTTACGCGAAAATACGAAAAAATATATACTTGTACGTGACTTTTTATTATTTCCCCTCGTCGAGGGTGAGATATTATTATTATTATTATTATTATTATTATTATTATTATTATTATTATTATTATTATTATGTTATCGTGTTTTTAGTCGTGCGGTGTACATCATAATAATGGCTTGAAAGTTCGCTTTCTTCGTCTTCCCTCTTATAAAAACAATTTTTTTTTTCATAATATAATATGACGACGATTCTTGCGGGATGATTTTTAACCGAGCAATTTTCTTTTTCTCCCGAAATTATTCAATAAGACGAAAAAAAACTGGGAAATTTTTATTAAAAAAAACGAACGGGTTAGGTAAATCGTCGCTCGTCCGAATCGGAGGATCGTCTCGTGTTTTTTTATATTATACCATACGGCAAACGGCTTGTTTTCGACCGTCGGTTGCCGTATGCCGTTTCCGTCCGACGACGACGGCGTGTTATTACTTTATTAGTGTCACATTATGATATTTTTGTTGTTTTAGTGTTTACGAGATAATGAGCGTTGTGCGTTTATCGTAATCGTCGTATTATCACGAGGGGGGAAACGAAACGACAACGTCGTGAAAAACGTTTTTAGTGGGCATGCTCAAACGTGAAACGACACAATATAATATATTAATTAATGCGGATACCGTAAAATGTAATAATTTAGCGATTATGAATTATTATATTATTATAATTAATTTCAAATTGGGAAATTATTGTTATAAAACATTTTATGTTACCGCGGTCAAACTCGCGGTAACCGGTTCGTTCGCGCACGTGCGTGGACCAAGTCTTTAGCTGTTGTGAAATTTATTTATTTTTCGATGAGTCTTGTGTCTTTTACGTCTTAATCTTAATTATCCGTATTATTGTCTTATGGTGTTTTGGTCTTATAATATCATAACGTCGGTGAAAACGATCGAATCGCTGTTGAAAAAGAACATTTTCATTTTTCACACGTGCGCCGAATTGGCGAAAACTAAACTAATATTTTCACGACATCGATTCGTTTCCATTATCGGTACGTTAAAACCCAACGACCGATATGATAACAGTATAGTCAATTATGTTAGCGGCGTTATCTACGTTCTATGCTCGTGACTAATTATTGACTAATTGGTTTTCGTATACATCGTCATAATACCGCATAATATTACATATTTTATTTTTATACCGAGGTATACTTACGGATTCAAAATAGGATGTTAACGCGTTTACGAATTCAAAGTCAAGTTCATTTTACTTTTCCACTCGACGAGCTGGCAGTATAATATTTTAATATAATAATATATTATTATATAATAGATATAATATAGCCATATAGCATATAGGTAATGTTTGAAGTTTAAAACGAGTAGTATTTGAAAATATTTTTATCTTTACAGTCGATTTTATCGTTTTAACACTTATAATATATACCTATTTAATTATTGAAGAGACGATATTATTTTTTTTTTTTTTTTTAAACGACACATTTGTATAATAATTAATATTATTCGAATGTCGTACGATTTGTATATTTTCCATTTTTTACGAGTCGAAACTCGTCAATTTTAACATTTAATAAATCTAGTATATTATATTATATTGCTCCGTCTTGTGCACGTGTTTTTTTCGAATTTTACCTGATTTCATTAAAACACCGACCGGACGAATAAAGTCCAGATTTTTGCTATTATTTAAATAATTCTCATTTTATAAACGAGATTTTCACGATTATTTTTCCTTTTCTTATTTTTTAATTTATATACAGCAGTTTAACAAGCTCGTCTTATATCGTCCGTCCGTATAGGTTTAATAATATAATACCAAATCGATTTACAACTTTCATCGTATAACCCCTAACCGTATTAGATATACCTACATAATACGATATTATTAAATTCAAACGAATATACGCTGGAAAAAAAATAACAAACTCTGAGAACCCCGGTATCGATTTTCGGTCTTTAATTTTAATCAAGTCACCGTCGTGCGCGTATATTTCACACGTTATTATCGTATATAGTTTTTGACGTGGCGCTAAGTTTTCCATCGCGTATTACTAAAGTTCACTTCTCACGACTATTTTTAATCACAAACACGGTGATTTTCGCGAAGCATTTATCCGAAATAATAATAATATAATCGTTCATAAAGATATCACAAAAACTGACAACGCCGCCGGTCGTTTCGTATATCATAAATCCACGCCACGTTATCGTACGTGAGGTGTTTATCAACACGAGAAAATAATATTTCAAAACGGTTGTCGTTGGGTTCTGGACATTATATTATTATTATTATTATTATTATTATATTGTATTGTTACGATTATTTTGGAAATTTATAAATCTGAGATTTAAAATCGATAATAATACGACGAATGTGCTATTGTAGTATTTTTAAAGATATATTTTTTTTTTTTTTTTTTTTTAAGAAATCCGAACGAATAATAATAATAATAATATATACTCGTGTATTATACAGTCATTGTAGTCGATCGTGTCGACACACAAAAAAAGTAAATAAAATGGTCGGTTTCAATGAAATGACTCTTATAATAACCGAATAATTTTAATCTTATTATATTTTTTCCGCGTTATAAAAAAATATCTCATAGTATACAATACGTTTTGGATTTGTATAATAATTTGAATAATCCGCGAATTCCAATATAATAATAATAATAATATAGACTGTGATTTATTATCTTTCTCGATCGCGGTCACAAATATTATTGGTATACGTACTTATACCAAAGTAATAGTAATTACCTAATGCGGTAATCGTGTATTATATCGAATATAATATAATTATTATTGCTCGTCGTAAATATTTTTGACGATCATATTTTGTGTATTATTGCAGGTTATTGATGAAGCAAAAAACGCAAACGCGATGTAATATTATTTAATTTTTATTTCATTACGAATGAAAGTTCTATATCTACAGTAGATATTATAATAACAATAAACAATAATTCGCTCTTTTCGCCTAATAAATAATATAATATTTGTATAAACAATTGGAATTCAAATAAGGAATTTAATATTAAAATTCGATTACACTTTGGTTCGTAAAATATTCATAATTGAATTTCCCGCGCTACCGCGTTAATACTTTAATAGTTACCATAATATATACAGGGAGAATTATTAATAATGACCAATCCATTATTAATTATTCTGGAAACTTCCCTACTCGCCTTCGCCCACCGCGTTTTGCCAAATTTTATCATTTATAATCATTTTATATCGTACAAACGGACAAACAAAACGTTCGTTTGTCGGGGCCCGTCATCGGAAAAAAAAATTATTAATAGTTTCTATATGTAAAATAAATTTACGACCGCGTTTGAAATAATATGAAATATGATAATAAAATATAACCGCGATCGATATTATATTTTATACGCGTACGACGACGATAAGTTTATGACTCGTATATGAGAAACAGTTTTTTTTTCTTCTCAAAACCGTTTTTTAAGTTTGTCTTGCGACGTTTGAAAAATTATACGCGTTAAAAAATGTCTTGGAGAAAGAAAAGAATTTCGTCCGTGATACGAGTATACTCTTATATCGAAATGTGTTATCTCTTATCTATATATCGAAATAATCGATCGCTGTAAATTTTATCGAATATTCTACAACAATTATATTTCCACTATATTATTATATTTTTTTTTACTAAATATCGCGTTTAGGCGTTTTGTCCGACCGACGCCATGCCGCGTATTTTATAAACGTATGTATAAAACGATATTGTAATATACGAAAACCGACGACTATTTATACGAACGGAGTTATAAGGACGAAAAACGTGACCGACTCGCCGAGTGATGCCACCGACGAGTCGCCGCGCGTACCACAAGTACACCTCTGCACGACCTGTGGGCGCGTTATGGATATATTACGTTTTTTTTTTTTACCGTTTGGGCGTGCACGATGGCCTCAAAGCTTTCGGTCATCGCAACGTGCGCCCACGACAAAAACAATATGATAATATAATAATTCGTATAGATTATTATTATGTTTATATAATATTATTGTTTCGTCCGGTCGCGATTTGTCCGATTTTTTTATTATAATGTAATATATACCAAAGTAAACGCGTTGTCATCGTGTTCGATTTCGATTGTTTACGATTTTTCCGTGTACATTGTACGTTATACCGCGGTACAATGTATAAATTTGAACCCGAATGAATCGTAACCGCGTTCTATATACCTAATACGTAATAGAAAAAATCTTTAAAAAATCTCTTGCCAGAGGTTATATGTAACGCCGCGTATCTGCAGAGACCGCGACCTTTGGGGTTGTTACCGATGACCAACTGACCTACTATAGCCCTAATATAGAGTTTGATTTGTAATTTTCGAAAATATCGCGGATAATCGCTTTAATGCGGCGTGACATTCGGCATTATGATCCTAACACGCGACAATTCGATCGATAATTTAATCGAAGAAACATTCTATACACACGTTTTGACATTAATCGTTCGAAAAGGATATATTAAAAACATCAAGGAAAAAATATCAAAGTTTTAAATAATAATATGTCGAGCCGATGTACGACAAATAAACGACTTATTATGTAATATATAACAGGTATATACCATGTGTGGTAATATCGGTCATATTTTCTTACGAAAACATTATTTCTTGAAAAATTATTTGATTTTTGACGTTCACGTCCTCGCGCCCTGTCTCGTCGTGTAATAAACTGACGTAAATCGATCGAGTAGCAAAAATTTTCGATTTATCGTTTTCTGATCCGCGGTTGGATCCATCACGTGCGTACGCCATATTATTATAATATTCGTATTATATTTCTGATAATATCGCGATAAAATAACGATATAATATGGACTATATATACACTTTTCGTATGCCACCGTCACGTCCAAAATCCCCAAAGGGACACTCATTCCAGAGTATTTTTACATTCGGCCCGATCAATACTTTTGGCCGACGAAAAGAGCTCGAGCGAGAATTCGCGTGCACCATATACGAGCGAATTGATAATATTATATACGTATATTATATTTTATTATGATATTTTAAATTCGATTCGACGAAAAAGACACGAGGATAATGAAATAATACGCGCGTCTCGTATATGTATACGGTCATCTCCCGCGATCATAACGCGGTATATAATTCTCTATACGCGTATATACCATGGTATACACGATGCTGGTAAACGGATACTCGTGTGTTCGCGTTTTCTGACCAGCCGTACCGTGACGGAACGACACATAATCCCGCGGTATAATAATATATTATAATACCTATATAAAATCGTCGTGAAAAAAGAAACACTAATGTATTTTCTTCGAACTACATCGAAACTCACACCGCGCTTGTCTTCGTCACGATGATAACGTAATAAGAATAATATACGTATAAAATTATAATGTGTATTATCCGTTGTCGTCGTCTCAATTGATTGCAGACAAACGTATATTATGCGCACTTATACGGTCGGCGAAAAGAAACCGTATATCGATGTGGAGGACGTTTGTTTTTTGGCCAAATTAAACTAGAAGTTTTTCGTTAAAACATTGAAAAATTTCCACGAGAAAAAAAAGAAAATCAATTATTTTTGCCCATATTATATTGGAATCGACGTCTTAATTTTCAATCGTGAAAACGATTCAAACCGAATGTAATGTTATTGAAATTTAATCGTTTTTCGATAGTAAATCGCGAAAAAAAAAACGATTGGGTTAGCGAATGTGGAATCTCGCCCTCGGCGACCGACGCCTGAGCACAAGAAGCGCTTCATAATATACGACATTGAACATTCCAAAAGTATATTGAAATATTGGAAAACGTGTGTATAATTTTATCATAGTGATACGCGGTAAAAAGTCAAATTTAAATACAAATTCTTATCTATAATCAATCGGAGATCGGACGACGACGATTTTTTCTCCGCGATCCATCAGACTGTTTATATAATATTAATATATTGTTGTAATGAAGTATAATAAAATATATAAAATGCGATAATAAATTCGATTGGCAAATCGATATACATAATATATATAGAGGAATCCGTTTTCACTCGAATTATTATTATTATTATTATTATTATTATTATTATTATTATTATTATTATTGTTATTATTATTATTATTATTACAATATGTATATATTATACGAAATTTATGCGAACGTGCGGCTGTCTTATGTATATACATGCAGTCGATATAACGAACAAGGCGATATGCTCGCGTTAGAATTTCGAGAGAATATCGCGTACATTTTATTACGCGTTCGTGTTGGGAAAATGACACGTGCGTGCGCGTGCACTCGCCGCGCATACTTATATATTTATATATATATATATATATATATATATATATATATATATATATTATACAGTATAATATTGTTTTATGTTTATGTACTCGTGTATACGGAGTGATCGGAATGTCGTGTCGCGAAAATCGTCGCGGAATCGAGTACCGTTATTGTAATACGCGTCTTTTATTCCACCCTGTATGTTTGTATATATTGCGTTATTGCAGCCGATAATACGATGGCTTCGGAATTGTATATTGCTGCTGCTGCGGCAGTCTCGAGTGTAATAATTCGGAATGTCAGACGTTCGCAGTCGACGATATAACTATATACTATTAATATTATTATTATTATTATTATTATTATTATTATTATTATTATTATATAGTATATTAAATATATATATATATAAGAATATTATAAAATCGAGCTCGCTATATAATGATACGATAATATACAGCGCCGACGTCGTATATCGTTACGATAATATCGTGTGTTTATTGCCTACATTCCAATAAGTCATTACAGTTATTGTACCTATAATATAATATAGGTAGTGTATTATGCATTTCAGTTCGATACGGCCGCGCAGCACAACGTAGGCGTATACAAATAATTCCGATACTATCACGGTTATTATTATTATTATTTTCGTTATCATTATTATTTTGTTATCCATGAGCGTTGAGAACAATCCGATCCGTGTGCAGGCGCTCGGATAAGTTATATTTATAATATATCGTATATAGGTATAGTGAAAAAAAAAAGAATATGCGTTAACGAGGAATACGTCAAATTTATGATGTCCGTTCGTCCTATTTATTATTTAATTTATAAATTTATAATTATATTGTTATGATCTTGGCAAAAACCAACGACTCCGAGTGTATGAGAACAGAAGCTTTTGATTTGATACCTATATATTATAATATACGCCTTGGTGCTCGCGTCGAGAAAACGTTACGCGAAGACTGTGTCCAAAAAGAGCGCGTGTGAAATATGAGGGAAATTTTATTATACGTATATAGAATTTCCTGAGATGGAAACTATTTTCCTATATTTACACTGGCGACGTCACTAGGAAATGGAAAAATCGAAACGTGTACAGAGAGATATCATACGACTGCTAGAAGACGCGCTAAAGATTATTTTAACGGAACGAATTATTGATCAGATCGTAGACTATATTATAATTTATAATATATTGACACGTTACGCGAAGACGTTTTGCGTTTGTAATATGGATAAAATGGATAAAATACCATGGCGTGGAGGGTGCATGAAACTGTTCGTGGACGGGAATGCGATAATCGAGTTGACGTTTGATAGAGAGGTTTAAATGTGTATATAAATAGTATAATCTATAATGTATATGGTAATGGCACAGGTTTGAAATGGAGATATTCCTATATTATAATATAATATTAAATTATTGTCATTTTGCGGTTGACTTTCGACGGACTCGGATAATAATATAATATATAATATTATCTATTCTATATTCGATTATATCGCTTGTATGAATATTATTATTATTATTATTATTATTATTATTATTATTATTATTATTATTATTATTATTATTATTATTATTATTATTATTATTATTATTATTATTATTATTATTATTATTATTATAACCACGTGGCTGCTCGTTTAATGTCGTTAACACTCGTTAAACGTCGTATTTACTCGTATTATACCGCACGCGTAATATTACACCGAAGTTTGGACGGAACAAATGGGAAAAGTTTGTCAAAACATTGATTTTTTCGTCACCTCCTATACTGACTATACGAGTATATTGTATAGTTTAAAAATGTTATTATTAAAAACGAAATTAATATAATATTATTTAAAATAAATTAGAAAAATAAAAACACACGTGATAAGAAGAAGTAGGGCGCATCAACACACGTCGTCTGCACAATGCCAAACAACTGCAAGATTTACCAACTGCAGATTTATATTATATAATAATATCACGTATGTACATTTTTGTAATAATGTGCGTTTGAATTTCGTTAGAAAATAATAATAATATTATTATATATACGAGTATTTGTGTATTATAATATAGAAACAAAACTGATACGGTCTGATATTATACGCGTTATATATTTATGTTTCCCTTTGTTGTTTTGTAATTGTAACATGTATATTGCGGTACGTTTTACTGCATTATAATAATAATAATAATAATAATAATAATAATAATAATAATATATAATTTAGTACGAAACTGTCTGTAAAGCGACGACTATATTATATATACGAGTAGGTATAATAATGTTATAATATTATGTGTGTGGATATTATACACCGTTCTGTCGTGATTTTTATTATAATAATGAATAAATAATAATATAATTGTTTTTCAACAAATCGGACGTATAAGATTGCGAACGGATCTTCTCGAATACCATCGTAATAATAATAATAATAATAATAATAATAATACACCTGTAGCGTATATTACGAGTTACTATATATTTTTTCTCTTCGTTAATTGATTATACGATTCCTCGACAAACAGTAAAATCAACAATCGACGGTTAAATATAATATAACGCATACAGAGCGATCAAACAAGAGTGTTGGACGTTCGTTCAATATACTTATCATTTCAGTTTGATATGACGTGTATTATAATAATATTATGTTTTTCAATATTCTTTTTCGATTTTCTGCGTCAATTATTATTATTATTATTTTTTTTTTTTTTTAGTCGTTCCACGTATATCCGTATTTATATTATTATATCAAAATATTTCCAACGTGTGGGTAGTTCTTTCTTTCTATTCCGTACAATGTAATCTATTATTCGTATATTATATTATAAAATCTATATACGCGTAAAAATCAGCGTGGCGATAAAGAGTTGTAATGATAACATTATTATAAAATATGAGTAATAATAGCGGGATTACTATTACTATATAGGCGTATAATATTGTAATGTTCGTGTCGGGTCTCGCGAACAAATCCAATCCCAAGTATATTATATTATTATACTGAGCTGTTTTGTTATTCCGACGATAAACCGCGTGAAAACTAATTATAAGAACGATTTTTATTTTTGAAACGTATTGTATAATAATAATCCTTCTGTTTCGTGTATAACTTATTACAATAGAAATAGAAATAATTTTCGTACGATTTATCGTCGTCGATTCAAATCACGACCGACCGGTAGATACCTGCAGAAATTGTGTGGGTATATAAAATAATATGACGTGTATAATATACACACGCTTTTTATAACTGCGAACGGTAAAACAAATTTTTAAGTATATTTTAAGTTTTCCTTTATACGCTACACGGCCTTCTTCAAAATTGGCAATTATCTAAATAATTCGTTTAATAAATAATTTCGTATACTGTGTTATTGTTACGTCTTAAAAAATAAATAAATCATCGCTCTGTATTATTCTAAATATAAATATTATCTAGATAAAAAATGCTGACGTATTGTACCAAAAAATAATAAACGCGCTTCTCTCGCGGTTCTTCGACTAAAAGTTCGATAAATATTTAATTATTATACCTACCTACGCGATGGTTTAACGACGGTTTAAATTAAAATTTATTCACGAGTCAATAGTTTTATACAAATTAATGATTTTTATAAATATTGTAATATCTCACGGTATAAATAACGAGCTATTTTTTTTCTTTTTACTTTTATAATTATTAATTATTATAATATTCATTTATTTTATATATAGGTAAAATATGTTTAAAGTTAATAAAGTATAATTTTTATATTCGATGATATTATATTTACCTTATTTATTATTTTGTTCGTCCGAATATTATTGAAAAGTTCATCATTTACCGTATTTAAATGAAATTTGAAAATTTTGTACTGAGGTTTGACGTCTGGAATCAAAAAAAAAAAAAAAAAAAATCAATCAAACATCACGATATTATAATACGGTTATTATGACGTGTATAAATCGTTGACATTATTGGAAATGATTTAAAATCGCACGCCTCGAGCAAAAGACGTATAATATAATAGAAACCATATATTATTAATTTTACGATTAGTTTTTCCTGAGAAAGCCGATTTGGCGCCAGTATTTCGAAAAGGCTTCTCTTCCGCCCGTCGTTTATCGATCCGCCGCCGCCGCCGCTGTTTCGTTTTTCTTCGGTGAAAATATAATATATATATATATTATACAATGTATATGTAACTTTGGGCGGCGGCAGATTTTCCGTACGACGCAAACTTAATTTCGAAAAATTAAAATTAAATTAAATATAATATTATGTAATTTTCGTGAAAAAGTGACCGGAGGTCTGTCGGAAAAATTTTCAAGAAAAATAAAACTATAGTAAATTCGTTCGGCTATAATCGTGTATTACGCATGTTTTATACTTCAAGAAATGGATAAAACGAATATTAATATTTTTATTAATATTTCTTATCAGTCTAATCCGTAATAAATCGATTGTTATCCGAATAAACGTGTTGAATATTAATTATATTATAATATTTTGTTCGATAACGCGGCGCACGCGTCTCTCGTTCTTCTGTTATATTATTATATTATTATATATACAGAGCGATCAGGATAATTTCGCGTTACAAAAACATACGCATAATGATAACATCTTCGACGGAATATTATTATACTACATATTCCGCGATCACACTGTATAATTACGATGCGTACTAATGAAGAGACGTTTTACCGTTTAAAAATCCGTTTAATCCGCCACGACGATTGATAAAAATACGATACTATATTATTATAATATACACCGTAATCGCTGTCGAATAATTCTCAACGATCTCGTCTCATTTAAAAAATATTTCTATTATTCCTAACGTACATATTATTATATTGTTATACACAATGATATATTATAAATAATATAATAAATTATTAACATGTTATATTATCTGCGAAATACCGAATGAATATATAACTCGTATTATAAATTTATAATATTGTGCAGAGCGTGTCCCGGAGGTCGTCGATTTGACGTTTTTATATACATTCTGACACGTTTGAAAAATCATTGCGATCACTCAACGTATTATTATAATAATAATATTATCATTATATATTTATTACATACTCGCCTACACTGTTTTCAGTTCGGCTGCACTGTATTTTGTTTATAAATAGAATATTTACCCGCGTATTATCGTATATCGATTTATATATATATTTATTATAAATTTATTATTTATCTAAACGCGTTTATCATCGATCGAATATTATTAGATACCTACATATCTTTTTAGTTTTTGTACTGCAGAGTGTTGTGTTGTGCGATTAGTTGTTAAACTTTTCGTCTGTTATTTTATAGTAATTTTTTAGAAAAAAATATAAAAAAAAATAATTATAAATATCTACTCGTGTGTTTTTTTTCAAATAAGAAATAACTGTACATTTTTCGAAAATATGCAAATAGAGAAATAGTGGGGGAGGTGGGCTAACAGTGTACCTATAATTATTTTATAACGAATCGCTCCATACGAGTACCGTGTTCGTGTTTGAAAGAAGAAGAAAAAAACAAAATGCTAAATTAATAAGTCGAAGGCGGCGGCGGCGGCGTGGCGTTAGGGTTCCCACGACGTCGGCGGCCATTGTAATAGTTTTTCCGTGGTCGACCTTGGACGCGGCGGCGATGAGACCGAACAAAGTGCGTAAACTCTGCTATTTTTGTACTACTACTACAACAATAATAATAATAATAATAATAATAATAATAATAATAATAATAATGATAATAATAATGTTATACGGACAAAATATAATATTTACGCGTATTATATCGTGGCGAGGAGTTTGAGGAATTATTAAAATAATAATAAAAATTTTATCCTTGGCGGCGGCCAGCTGGTAATAATAATACGACATGTGTGCGCGCGGTATATAATGCACGAGATCTTCGGAGCACCTGGTTTTCGGAGGCGCGTGCCAGACGCGTTGCTATTATAATATATCATTATACTTAATTTTATATATTATTATTATTATTTTCTCCTCGTCCCGCGACGCGATCTCCGCGTGTAACCGTATACCGCGTATATACCTGGGACCCGGTGCTGGCATGTGGTCAAAACTAACACGGGTATATTGATTCGTATATTATAATGTATAATAATATAATGTATTTAACAACGGCGGCGGGCGAACGCTCATCGGCGCCGCCGTTCTTGCCGTCGCGCGTCCATAGTACCCCGAACCACGGTAGTTATAATAATATTTTGTTATCGATTCTCCGTCGGCCGCTGCTCGACTTTGTGGTGGGGAGCGAAGGAGAGGGATGAAACAAACAAACACTGTATGGAATAGAACGCGTTTATTACCTCTCCGACGCAATTAAAAATTAAAAAAGAGAAAAAAAATTATTAAACGCTCTTTACGAAATTTTTACTCGTAACGCCCGCGTTGTGTGCCGTCTTCTTTCTCTTAACAATTGTACGTATCTCCCCATATAACATAATATTATACCTATATAGTGGTAACCGTATTATACCTCGGGTATACCTAGCTGTACCTAATGCTATTATTATATAACTGCCGGCCGCGTAATCTAAATTAAATTTTCATTAGCGTTCCGGAATACGAGCAACCGCAGTGGTCATTAGGCCGTTGACCGAGGTCATATACATAAAATACAATGCGACCGCGGTACATCATCATCATGATTGCGATGGAGGAACAGTCGAGTCGTTCGTATCAAAACGGGCGCGTATACGCACGCGTCTCGCCGGCTGCGCAGTGCGGTGAATTATTCGCTCAAACTCGTCGTTCTGCACAAGTTGCACAAAATATAATAATGACACGAGTTGTTATAATATAAATAAATAACAAGTTTTAATATTATAATTATTAAACTGCATCGTTGTTGTGGCTATTATAAGACGTTATGTCGTGATGGACAAAATACTCGTATATAGTCTCTTCGTTTTTTATTAAAAAAAAAACGTTAGGTTTGCTAAAAACAAAATATTTTTATTCTTCGAAAAACTTATATTATAATATATATAGTATGTTGTATGTACCTATACGCGTTTCATAGATTTCCAACGATTTCTCCTCTCTTTCCGAGGTGCGGTTTTCGCACGATGTGCTCGTCATTCCGGTGGAAAGTTTTTCTCAGGCGCGCGACGATCGGCCGACTTATCGTCTGGCGTTATTATATTCCATATATAATACGATGATAACATGTTAAGTCAACTCAAACCAATTTATCTGTCGTCTCGTCCGCGCGACTGTAACAAACATAAATAATATGAGCATTACAACAACAATAACTTATATGTATTATATATATTTTTTTTAATAAAAAATTCTCGTAACACCGGGCGCACGATAATTGTCGACCGGCCGTGCGCCCGTGGGGTTAACGCGAAACGCGACCGATCCGGTGTTATTTATTTGTCTTTATTTTTATTTTTTTTTATTATTAAATATATATTTTTTTCATTTTATCGAACCCAAAGAGGTCATATATATTTATAACATGTATGCGCTCTGACAGGCCGGCACAAAACGAGCAATTTGATCCAATTAAACACTGTATGGTTCAGAGGTTCCCAAAACTCCAGGAGGCCCCATTCTAGATTTTTAAAATCTTAACGCCCTCCGGTTTATACGACTCTTTTTCAAAGTACGAAATTTTATCATACGTGTTATATTGAAATTGCTTTTAATCAAATTAAATTTAACGTGCCCCCTTCTTCCTAAAAATTATATACCCGCCTCCATCGTTGGGAACCTTTGGTGTTGTCACACGGTGCCCACGCATAAGATATTTAAGTCTGTGTAACACGTAACACACTCGTTACAACGTTAAAATTAGGGTCCTAAAGTGAACCAACTATATTATATAGCACCCTATAAGAAAGGACTCAATTTTTTAAATAACGTATAATTAAAACTAATTTATTTTAATAATAAAGGTAAGTTTCGTAGCTATTATAAGATTATAAATTAATAATTAAAACAATAACAATATTATATCTTCGTATATTTTGAAATAGAAAATCCATAATAGTATAATATACTCTTAAAAGTTAAATCTACAGTCTATTATAATTATTACTTATTTATAGTCTATATATGTATTATATTTATGCTGTTGTAAAACTGTGACGATAATAATATTTTGTTGGCGCCATGACGGTTATACATGGAAAAATGTAAAAATATCGTAATTTTTCCATGACCGATATAAAATTCGGACCTAGTGTCGTCATAATTAAGTTATTATTATTACGGGTTTTCCCTTTCCCGAAACGACAAGCCGGGAAATGTTTTATTTCAGTATACTTAATTTATTTTTTCCGAGCAAACGAACTTTGTACGTTATTATTTTTTATTCCGGAGCAGGAACGTTTTCGATCGTGAACCGTGCATGACGCGTTTCCCCCGCGCGCGCGATGGTTGGCGGCTATTATTATTGGACATAACGCGTCGCGTTGGTGTAGGATAACCGCGTGCTCGAGGCGAGGAGTCGAGGCCCCCGAGCTCAGTCAACGGGCACGATTTCCTCGACGATGCGTCGCCGAGACAAAGACCGAGTTCGTTCGTATTTCGTCTATATAATATAATATTTTTGTTTTATTTTTTTTATGTATGTACCATCGTTCGTTTCACACAGGAGACCACGTCCATCTTCGTCGGTGTGTATACACACGAGTATTGTATATTTATCATTGTACAGACGTTTTTGTTTCCCTTTCCATATACATAATAATATTATATACATATTTACTTAATATATATATATACATAATATACGGTTCAATATTATAATGCGCGTCTATTATATATTATTGTACGCGCGTTTCACAGCCGTTTTACGTAGGAACCGAAGTCTCGGGCTCGTGCACGATCGGCAATCGTCGGAAAATCAAAAAGTACCGTAGTAGACTGTATACAAACAATATACGAATAGCGATCGAAACCACACCGTATACGTCCAAAATATTTGATCCTCCGCTTCTCCTCTACAAACCGCTAAAGAGCCTCCGAAGTTAACGTCAAAGTCCGCTGGTTCACGTTGTATAGATAATAATAACATGATATCATGTATTATTTATTATAAAAATTTCAGCGTTTTCGCCATAATTTTGATTTTTGAAATTCAAACGATTCTCACCGTGTAACACAATAATAATATTATTATATCGTTTAGTGTGTTACCGCGTGTTATGCTGTAGTGTTTCACCACGTGAGAAACGATTTTCTTCGTATTTTGTATTCGTTTATTTATATATATATATATTTTTTTTTATCCTAAACTCGTTACGCCGCGCGTGTACCGTTCACCGGATTTCAGTACCGGAAACTGAGCGCAAGCAGGCGAACGGTCGACCGTAAATTTTCACAGTTTTTTTTTCTATATGTATTTAATGTCGCATAATATACAGGTAGTTACTCGTATTTACACGAATTTATAAAACCTCGCGGTACACAGTTTAAACATATAGGTTAAGCTATGGTTTAAGTTTAGACTCGGGTCACGGTTACGTTTATGTTACAGGGTTATAGGTTACTATTGAAACGTTTCGGAATTTCTAAACAGCATTATAATATTATACAGAGTTTTATATTATATTTATATATATAGTACCTATATATTTAATCTATTATATTATATGACAAACGTTTTTTTTCTAATGTTTTTTTATACGTCGATTCTTTTTACGCCGAAATTTACTACAAATTTACATAATCGGTCGATCAGTCGTTGTGTAAGATAATACGATTATTATTATTATTATTATTATTATTATTATAATTATTAAGACAATATTATATTTCACGTTGATTCGGTAAAGTTAAAAGTTAAAGAAAAACGTTAATACTTTAACGTTTAACTCGGGTGTAGATATAGTTTGTTTATTAATATTATTTTACTGGAAATTAAATTTTATTTGCGGGCTTCAAAATTTCACAAAAGATAATAATATAATATTTGATAAACATCGCGTTTGATTACGTATATTGATTCAAAAAAAATGATTTTCGTAGAATAGTTGTTATAATAATATAACACAATAAGTGATAAATCGATATATGAGCGAAACGTAATATCAAAAGCTATACCTACTCAGTACTAGTAATAATTATTTTACCCAATTCTAAGTTCTAACCAATTAATAATTTTTTTACGTCGAAAGTTTTGCTCCAGTTTTTATAATAATAATTTTTATTATTTGTTTTTGCTCAACATCGGTTTAGTGTGATGCACGCCGACGGCATTATAATACCTATGTGTTTATCTAACGGAATAAAATAATAAAATAATAATATTAATAATAAATAATGATAATAATATTGATAATAATAATTATAATAAATAATGATAGTAATAATAATAATTATTATAATGATTATAATAATAATAATAAAAATAAAAAAAAAATAATAATCTACGATGTTTATATCCAATTGACGAGTGCTTCCTACACACGCTGTTTCGAGTTAAACAAGCCCATTGTGTACAATTCCATCGTGCACCGCTCTTCGGTACAGCGCACATACCACTCTGTTCCTAATGGTTTATTATTGCAGCTATTATATTATCATATTATTATTATTGTTACGTCGTTTTTTTTTTATCATCACGAAATTATTGAAATACTGCCGGTACAAATTTTTTAGCGGTAAAAAAAAGAAAAAAACGCGTACGCATTTATTACTTATTATTATTATTTTTTTTAAATTTAATATTACATTATACCTATTCGTTTTCTCGTAATTATAATATTATTATTACTGTGTTTTCGTATTATTTATTTTAATAACGAAATAACGTTTTATATCGTACGTATAGCGAAACAAACTTGACGCAATAATAACGTTAATATTATTATAATATTTTTTTTTTGTTTTCGAAAACGAACATCGTGCTGAAAAGAAAAAAATATTATTTATACGCACCACGAAGAGTAAAATATCGTTATCGTTATCTCGCCGCAACAGAATCCGTGGATCACACACGTAATTTTACGATAATAATAAATACGAGTAATCACTAATCATTGCGACGACGACGGGACACAAAAAAAATTTATATAATTTTATCAACGACGACGTCTTGTTTTAGCGCCTGTTGACCGGAAGTCACCGTCCGGTTTGGAACGAGATTTAGACGAGATTATAATTATTATGCGTAATATATTATTATTATTATTATTCATAATGACAGATCGATAGAAACAAAAGAATAATGGCTATTTTTATTCGCACTCTATATTATAATGTACGTAGTTAAAGTCGTTGGAATTCTCCATTGCTCCAACGACAATTTCGTTATTTTGTTCTTTTTTTCTTAGAATTAAGATGTATTTAAAACCAACAAAACAGGGCATAAAATCGTAATAAAAGAATCAACATTACACACGATGCTTCAAACGAAAATCCGACAGCACATAAAGTAAACGTAATTCTATTCAGATCACATGCGTATTATGGTTTTATTCGAGGTTTTATTTTTCTACATATTAATCAATTAATAATAATAGGAGTAAATACTCAGTAAATACTGTTTCAAACAGTTTTTTTCGGTTTAAATGTAATAATAATAATAATAATAATATAATATAATGTTTATTGTTTATAGTAATATAATAGCGTACCGATATTCTGACGGCGGTATTAACGTGTATAATATTATATTATGTTATGTATTATACTGCACGTATATAGTATATTTGTACCTATAAATATATCATACCATAATATTACCATGGTACTGGTTATACATTATGTACGACCATAAAGTCCTCGCGGTCGCGTGTTACGTGATTTAAAGAAGAAATATAATATTATAAAATATTATAAACAATCGATATTTTTAAATAAAAATTTAAAATATCGAAGAACAATTTTTAAACAATATTATAGTTACAGTAATATAAATATGTAGGCGGATTAAAAATGATAATCGTTATGTTAACGCAATCATTTAAAAAAAAAAAAATTATATCGAATTTCCGATTTTCGAAATGAACGTTGAATGAAGTGATGTATCACGAATCCATGCGGTCCCGAGAAACTTAAAATGATTAACAGTTATTGATCGTTTGAATTGTTGATCATTATTTTGTTGTCACGTAAATCAAAACTAATTAATTCTTATTTACGTGACGGTTTTTTTTCCATATCGATTCGAAGTTAATCGCTTTGAAACGTAACTTATACAATAAACTGAATAAAGTGTAAATTGTGTTATTTATACGAGAAAAGTTAATAATAACAGTAACGTAATTATGTAAATATAATTTAAATCGTGGGTTTCGTGTTTTATTTTCTGAGCTATGTTTATTTTTCGATATCGTATAGCTAAAAAGTTTATTTAGAAATCACACATAACATAATATATAAGTCGTATATTATACGAGTAAACAAATTGCACTGCACGCGCAATCAATGTCGTCGTTCATAGTTTCATACGATTATTTTAATCCCGATTGTGTGCGAATGCGTGATAAGTACTCGTACGTACAATTTTATAGGTATAATAATTTCATACTGCGGATGAAAAATATACGATTTTGTATAATTATTTTTCAATTTAAAATTCAGATCATGATTCAGATTCGGATTTTGTTGAATATATATATATTTTTTTTTTAATTCTTGTTCGTCCATATTAAGTATATATATTTCAAATAATAATAAAAGGAGGGATGCGAAGATCACTTTTCCCATTTCTTATATTGGACCGTTTTTCGTTTCGCTATGTATACCTAAACCAAAATTGTGATCTTTCGATGCACTCGAATCATAAAATAATCATACGTTCATTTCTTGCTGTTTTTACGTTTAGAAAAATAAAATGGCGCGTAGAAATGAAAAATCGATTCCCTCGCTACGAGTTTTAAATATTTTAAGATTTCTCGAGTTACGTTCTTCGATTCACCTTTCCTCATCCTTTCACTCTCTCTCTCTCTCTCTCAAGCGTTCTAATAAATGTGCGGTCTCGTGCGTTTATTGTTTATTGTTTTTTTAAGTATTAAATTTTTTTTATTTTTCTCCGCGAAAGATTTAGACTTTGATCTACGAAGTCTAATACCTAAGCGTCACGGATATGTAAGTCTTGCAGCCAAGGGGTGGCAGGTGAAAATGGCTCGAACGAGGGCAGGTGATGGTTTTCGGTCTTCGGCAGATATTATGGAAGAAACGAGTGACGGGAACGTGACGGAGGAGAAAAATATATAAAAGCGCAGGTGTCGTCTCCACCTTGACCACGCGCCATCGCAGCGCGCGACGGCGTTATTCGTGTGCGTTCCCGACCGGTGCTAGACAATAAAAAACCGTTAACGCCGACGTTTACGATCAGCTGGTCCATGGTATATACCTGCAACGTATGCGTGCGGTTCGAATCTGTTCTGCGGTTGCGTAATAAGTAAAAAACAAAAAAAAAATATATAGTGTCATATTTGGTTTTGGGTATTTAAAACGTTTTGGACTATATTTCTAGGTATAACCTTCCACGTAATATTAAATAAATATATAAATGTGATAGAATAAAATATTGTTTTAGACGTGATAATATTATAACATTCGATTTTCTATATTAGGCATGGACGGTTTTTGGTAAACCGAGACAGATCGTCGAACTACTAATCTCTGTGGTCACCGCGGTTATCGTGAACGGTTGAACGGTTGATCGTGTATTATTGTGCGATATATAAAGAAATACGTCTGTATACGTACGCGACGATACATCACAACGGAAGTGGAACGAAAGTCAATCACGAAAAAACATTTTCCCAGGAGATATTAAACAGGAATATAGGGGATATAATCGTTGTATATACGAATACGTTCTGCAGTCGGGCGAATTATTTTAATCTAACCGCTGTGATTATACCGTGCAACCAAAACCTATAGGATTCTTATAATCGAAAATATTGTTGGGTCAATATAACCTAACCAAACCTAACCTAATCTAACCTATCCCAACTATTTTTGAACGAACAAAAAATTTATCCGTTTTTTGACGTCCATTCGTTCTTTACGTTATTCGTTTTTCTGCAGAACAATTATATTATTTTAGTGGTTATTAAATTAAATAGTTAATGAAATTAAGTATATAGTTTCCAAAAATAAAGGGGCCCCTATGAGACGCGTTGTAATATGATTAGGTCGAATGCACGCGCTTATGTTGGTAGCTATATAGTAATAGCCTATATACTAACCATTTAACTTTACTCTGCAGTTTATCGAGTAATTTGAAGCGTTTTAAACGACAGCGGATCCGGGCGAATACATAATATTATAATTTATGTAATGTAATATCGTGTACGGATGATTCTCGTCGAGTTGGTATTTTATTTTAGGTTTTATACGAGGAAAAACTGAAAAAATGTCCATTAGATTTATATTTGGCGGTTGTCTCTGCACAACGGAATTCGTTGAAATAATAAATATTGTTTGTTTTTATTTTACAACAATAAATTCTTCTTCTATTACTATTTTATAAATTTTGCGTATTATCGTATTACAGAATCGACCAGGTCGGTTTTTCAAAACATTTAAATCTAAATCTCCCAAGTTTTTGCGAATCAATAAAAGTATAAAATATAATATATACGATTACATTATTATAAGTATAAGTTTAACTCACGCCAGAAGTAGTGATATCAATGGGGGTATCTTCTTCATTCGTGTTTTTCACTTATTAATTTATCACCACCTCACATCTTCTTATTGTTGCTTATGTTTGTAACAGATTGTTGATTTTTGAAATACAAATTTAAAGAAAAAAAAACATTATTACAATAATAATAATTTGTGACCGGGATTTTTATACCGCGGTAGACGTATTACACGAAATACAGGTGCACCGTTTAATGTTCTCATACAAACGCAATCATTTAATATAATTTATAGTGCGCGAAACATATAATATAATATGTGTGTGTATTATTATAATGTAAATATACAATAATATAATTATTCCGGTTTCGCGGCTTGCGTGCTTCCGGTTAGGAAAACAAACGGCGCATAATTATAATAATAAATAATAATTATTATAACCATAGGTACATTTTTTTTTTTTAGAAAAATAAAAATCTTCGACGTCCAAAAAAAAAAACCCCCCGAGGAAATAACGCGACAAAAAATTTCACGCTTCCCGCAAAATAAACGCAATTCGCGACACCCGTACACACAATATATTATTATTATATTAATATTATACTTTTTTATCTCGGGAGCGGGAAATATTCAAATTTCAATCCGTGATAACGTTATCGTGAAAACGATATCGCGGTCGTTCGTGCTTCTAATCGATAACGATAGACAAAATTTACCGCCCGACTGAGAAAATAATACGTGCAGAGGTCGGGTATAAAACGTAAACGTCAATAGAAATGATATAATGTAATATACGAAATGGAATCTCGAATCGGAAAAGAAAAAGAAGAATTAGAAGTTCCTACCATCAGACTTTTTAGTAGATTAGTCGTGGACCTCCCAGGGGGGAGGAAGGCCCAACCATTGGAATACTACGAATTTATTATTTATACCTATCGAAATCGTGCTCTCGGATTCCATTTTTATATAAAATATATTCTCGTCGAATTACCATATTTTGTATAACAATTCGAAATTCCAACGTTTGGAAAATTATTATTATAAGGACGTAAAATTTTAATAATATTATCGTTTTCTCGTTTTTTTTATAAACGCACTGCAGTCGGCAGTCCTATAACACTAGTAAACATTTTTTTTTTTTTTTTTATTCTTAATTGCACAAAGTAGATAAAGATAAAAATCTGAAATTAAATCTGGTAATTGCGCGTTGTCGAAATTATATTTATTTCTGTGAAAACGAAATACACGACGGCGACGTGCAGTACGCATAATATTATGTACACCACTACCACTACGTATACACGTGTACTATAATAACGAAATCGCGTCGAGTTTCGGTTCGGTACTCGGTGGTATTCTTTCCGTATGGGCTGATGGCGATGAGGAGGCGGTAGTGCTTCTATACTATAATAAGTAATAACCGTAAAATTAATTCGGATTCGGACGAAATAAAATGGTCGTTAACTATTATTATTAATTATATAATATTATAATATTATCACGACTACGCGAATATTAATAATAATTCATGACTACTACATAATATTGGTAAATTATAATAATACGATGGATGCGAACGAGACGCCTTCGTCGGGCACGTGAAAACACACGTGGGCAGTTTTAATAATAATTATAATAATAATCATAACGAACGTCTCTCATTGGGACTAGCCCCTCGTTTTCTGATCGTCTCTCGAGCGATCGTCTCGATGGCGTGTATATGTTAATATATTATACAGAGCGATTCGATATTTTTACGTTCCATATTATGATAATATCCAACCGTAATTCCGCGATGCCCCTGTATACACGTACAGGATGATATTATAATAACGATATTAAATAATTATACGAAACGACGGCGTACAGTCGCATAATATATTATAATAATCGTCACGAATATTCGACTCGCGCGACTGTTCGTTTCTTATATTATAAGAGTTCATCAGTACGATACGGTGAAAAATGAAAATGAAAAAAAACTCCCCCGAAAAATATTATATTTTTATAATAATACCTGGGTAAATGCGTTAAATTCGGCGAAGGTCGCGATCGTGTAAAATTATACAATATTATTATGGTCTTGGATAATAAAAATATTTGCGTTTTTTTTTATTACTCAACAATTATAACGATATTGTGTATTTTTATAATTTTAAGTACGATTTTCCTACGTTTATATTATCAATATATTATTTTTCGTCGAAACTGTTTCGGATAAACACGGTTCGATGACGATAACATCACTTTACAATAATAATAATAATAATAATAATATCCAGAGTGATTTTCCTGGCTCGTCCCAAAAGCAAACGCGAATATTAACGTGATAAAAACAATAATTGCCAGAAAAGATAATTAAAAACATAGCGTTTCTTTTTTTCTCCATAATATATAGGTACGACATACGGAGCGATCGTGTTATTGAAAAACGCGAATGATTCTCGTCGAAATTTTCATCATCCTGTATAATACTCGTGCAAAAATGTCGTTCGTCGTGTAACGATGTCCGCCGCGAAACGAGGTCACGTTCAATAATTGTAATTGTAAATAAAGATATATAACTGCGTTTGAATTAAATAAAATATTTTAAATTCGCGAATGACATCGCAACACGCAGATTGCTCGCATTTGCATTGAGTTTAATTTTGCATTGTCCCCGTGATGGACACGCCACACGGATGCAACAATAATTAATAGTAATAATGTAATATATTACATACAGAGCGAATTTTAGTATTCGATTACTTAAATATTTTAAACTTTATAATATTCATAATTCATACTTATTAATTCACTAATTAATTCATATTATAATTGCATAATACTTAACAAAGAATTACATTGATAATATAAAAATATGTTTCATTTAAGTTATTGACCAAAAGGAAATGTAATAATATATTTTTAAAATAGTATTCTTGGTATGGAAAATAAAAAATATAGTAGATGTGCTGCGATCATTTTTGAGGAAGAGGGAACATCGATGTTTTATGGGAGAGAAGCGATATTGTGCCTTTTTTGAGGTTACAACCTATAGGCAATATGAACCCTATATAACTTAACCTAACCTTATGTACCCCATAAAACCTCAAAACGTTATCACTAAATTGTGATGTAATGAACATTGATGTCCTATTTTGTCTTCTATAATCAATGTAAATTCGTGTATCTACACGCTACACCACGGTTTAAGATACATATATAGGATGTAGCTTGGGAGTCAAAATCAAACCATGATAATAATGTAATATTATGACCAGCGAAACCTATTGCCTGATTACTTAATCTAGATATTACCGCTATCCCATTTCCATGTCAAAAATTGTTATTATAGTTATCATTTAATATTCTTATAAAAATTATTGTCTTTTAGTTAATGTGTTAATGTTTAATTTAAAAAAAAAAAAATTGTCATCAATAAAATATCTATTTTTATACTTTTCTTAAAAATCGCAACCATTTTTAGAGTATAATAACACATTAATTAAATAACAATTATCAATCGTAATTATATTTGTTACGAAAAATTCCGCTAATCGCGCTAGTGGCTAGTCATTATTTTAACAGCTCATTAAAATAGTAATTGTGGTCATGTTTTGGGATAATTTTTTCATAGACCTAGTTCCAATCAAAGTATCTTAAATCATGTCGCACGTATAATTAAACGACGTGATTTATCAATCTGAATTTTCGATATGACCAATACTCCTCAAAACTATAACAGCTGCACGTGGTCGTGTAACGGACGGAAAGAAGCTGTCGGACGTAAGTCGATCCGACCGGACACGACGGTTTGTCCCTCGCATATTTCCGGTCGATTATTATTATTATTATTTTGTTCTTTACGCGACACACGACGATTTGTAACGGGGAAAAAGCATTTAATTTTCCCGCGGAGTGTCGCGTGTCGTCGAAAGCTAATAAAAAAAAAAAAATTAAAAAAAAACCCGACGCCTAATGACACAATAATAATATTATATTATGTCGTAATATTATATCATTAACATTCTGATATTTTATGAAAACCCGCATCTGGCGCTCGAGCGAGTCGTCGGGAACACCTTGCGCGTACAATGTGTACAACGCGTGGTAGTGCTTCTCAAAGTGCGGGTCACTCTCACCATACTAATAATTAATAAATATAATTATTGCATACAAAATTGTTTTATTACTAAACTCTGAAAGTGACCGACCGAAGAATGTCGGACTCGGGAAATAATGGCGATAATCTTGTTGGAATTATAAAATTATTTCTATTTTTACTATACCACCTAAACCTGTAATATTATAAATTTATATAACTTATTATAAGACTCCGTCGAAGGCGGTCTTACAGTTATTTTTTATTTTTTCTAAACCGTTTTAAGGCTTATCTGAATCAAATTCGGACGGATCGAAAAAAAAAATAGTCTTATTACAGCTTCGGGTGGATTATCGTTCAATTTCCTTTTTGATTTTCGATTGTAAAATTTCTTCTCGGCATTTACACATATACAAACATACCTAATAAAATAAAGGTAATGACGACGGTGAAAAGAACGTTTCGAATTGAAACGAAAGTTTGTAAACTGCAAACGTAACGACGTCGATAGTCGTCCAAGACTGAATTTTCATGGAGGAAAATGACGAAAATGGTTTTTATACGACGTCACGTCCTCGTGCGATTGCGTTCAAATGTTAACACACTGTTCCCGCCGGGACGACACAATTTTATATTGCGATTAAAATTACAAATACATTAAACATTATATAAAATTATAATAATATATACGTGTAAATTATTATAAAAAAATTTTGTGTCAATTTTTCGTGCTTTTTTCGATCAAATCACGCGATAAAATCATTTATTTCTTTTTTTTTTTTTTATATATATTTTTAAATTGATTTATTGTTAATATTTTACTGTTTGCGTTTCTGGCGGTGTTTTTTTTTTTTTATAGATAATTTTATAATACGGTTTTAAGGTTTTAATACGCTTCGCGTACATTATTCATGTCAACCGTTTCGGTTATTGTTTGCACAAATGAACAATAATTCCGCAACGATCGTCGCGATCATAATAATATTATTGTAATGAAATACGCTTACGCCATTATTTATAATTGTAATTTAATAATAATAATAATAATATATGGAAACGCGGAAAAAGTAAATGTCGTAAAATATAAAAAAAATTTATTTAAACTCATTACGTACGGTTTAAATTGTTCGAATATAACAGATTTATAGCGAAATTTTACATGTTATTATATAGTTTTATTATAATTCATATTTTTTTGTTATAATATTATACATTAGGACCGAATTTCAGAAAAACGCCACGTCGCATTAAATCATGGTTATAATATAGTTACATAATATAAAACGTATATTGTTTTGTGCATTATATTTCGTTACTCGGTAATCGGTATAAAACATTACTCGCGTATCACGATGAAACGTATAAACTTTTTGTCGCCGCGAGTTGTTTTATTAACTTTTCGGAGGTATGATGTAGATTTCCATTAGAAATCAAAAAAAGTAATTTTTTTTTTAAATCGCTCCGTTTCCGTTTTTGACAGAAAAAAAAATATAAATTTTCGATTACTGTAAACGCAGTATACCAAACGCCATCAAACGGTTGATCTTGGACGATTTTAAATGCGAATAGTCGATCTTAAATAACATTAAAGTGTAACTTTCCACTATAAGTGAAGTTCATTTTAAAATGAAGGTATTTTTTTTCTATACGAAGACGGATCTTCAAAGGAAAAATAATATTCTTTATAGATTTTTACTAAAGAAAACATGCGAAATGCTGGTGTTTTATATATACGTAGATACGATTGGAGAAATATTATTTTAACGTTACAATGACCGCGAACTATCGCGTGTTATTACTTGATTAGTCGAACGAATCCAATTTATCGAGCGATTTAAATATACCCACGTGTAATGTCGATGAAACGTATATCGTTATAATGTTATATATTGTTTCTCCTGTAACCGTTATAAATATTATTATGATGGTTGTTGCGTGTTACCATTACCGCGGTATAACCGTTTCCTTATTATTATATATATATCGAGGGGCCCTGTGCAGATTCTTATCTCTCGCTATCGCGGAATACTCGTATTATTATTATCGGTCGAAGGAAACTATATAGTTCCATATGGTCCGCGCACGTGCCCGCCCCGTTTGAAATTACAAATAGGACGTATCGATAAAAAAAAAAGTACCGATGATTTCCGTTGACCTGAAAACGGTTCCGGATCGTTGAAAGGTTGGCGAGTTATGACTTAAACTAATAAACTATATAATAAAACTTGAACGTTAAATTCGATGTATACATCCGTCAGTAAACGACAATACTAATAGAAAACTATTATATAGAAACTATGTTTTTGTCGTATATCAAAAGACATTACGCGATCCTAATTATATCGATTTTATATACGATACAATATGTCGGGATATAACGAGCGTTATTTTTTTATTATATTATTATTATTATTATTATTATTATTATTATTAAAATTATTATTATTATTATTATTATTTTTTTTTTTTATTCGAGTTGGCGCGACGGTTCGACGCGGCGCAAAAGTTTTGGTCGGCCGCGCACATCTGATTCCACGCGGTGATAATTAATTCGTAAAATTGGCTGCGTGTACCTATACTCGTTATTTTTTACTTTTACGTTATTATTATTATTATTATTATTATTATTATAGTGTATATACCTATATATTATATTGTGTGTGTTTTTTTCCTGTCATTACGCACGTCGCAAACGCACAGATAATGGTTTTGTCATTTCTGCACGCTTTCTCGGCCCGTGTGCTTATTCAACCGCGGTTTCAGAACATCCGCTCGTTTCGCAACCGAAATGACACTCCGCTTCCGGTCGGATAACGGCCGCGTTATATTATTATTATTATTATTATTATTGTTAGGTACCTACGTATATAATGTGTACATCACGATATTGCGTATCGGCGGTTCTGACCTTTATATTACGCATATAGTGTTGTTTTTGTAAAATCGTAAAAGATTCGTTTCGAACGTTTATCGGCGACCCACGACGAATTCTTCGAATCTTGAAGTTAGGTCCGGTCCGGTTTAAGTATTTAACGCAAACGGTTATAGGTTTGTATAATGACGAATTGGGTAATAAAACATAATATATTTATATAATATTTCGTTCGAAGGCGAACACTATCTGTATAGGATTCTTCAAGGTATTGCGCAAAGTATATTATCGTAATAAACGTATAGTTTTTATTTTATTATTATTTTTCACCATAATGTAATATTACCGTTGTAATTTACCCCAGTGGAGAATTTCGATGATATTCGATCGAATTTTTATTATTGATCCGGTGAGGTTTATAATATGCTTTCTGTTGTTAAATTTTCGATATTTTAATCGTATAACAACATAACAAGTATTTATTTATTATCTTATCTAAATGTTCACGCGAGGTTCGTCTCGTACAAAATATTATTATACACGATATTATCGGTATAAATCAGTAGTGTTGTATAGACGACGTCTTTCGTGACGTTCGTTTCGTCGAGATTTTTCAAACGCGGTATATTTTAATAATAATAATATATTGTTATTATGCGTATGTTATATTATTGTTATAGTATGGATTTTAACACAATATATTATTATATTACACGCGTTCGTTTCGGGCGCACTTTTACGCGAGTATTGTTATCGTTATCATTATTATTATTATCATTCGGACGACGTTATTGTTATCATCAACCCACGAGGGGTATGATATGAATGCGACAGGTGAATATGATTTATTATAATATATTCGTATCGTCGTGTTCCAACGCGGAATGCCCGTACAGAGCACTATTTGTGTTTCATATCCGCCGCAACGCGATTTCCGTTTGTTTTGTAAAATATATTATTATAATACCCCGGAGTATTTGAACGTTAAACGAGTTGTAAGTGATTACCAAAATGGTATTTTTCGAAACTCGCGTGTTCCCATGATAAAACCGTTGAAAAATCGACCCGTCAATTTTTCATCAGAAGACTTTTGAACGCGTAATAATTTATTACGTCATACCACTATTATATTATTGTACTTGATGATTTTTTTTTTTTTTGCAATCGATACGCATTAACTTCTATCGGATTAAATAACTATTCAAAATTTCCGAAATCTGTTGTCAGTCATAATTTTATCGTTAATTTGTGATTATGTGAATTACTACAATTGTATGATGAGATAAGATTATTGCCGATCGACCCTTCGAATCCCTAGACGATCCAACCGTACGCGATAGGAAATAACGGTAACGTAATTTGATTTTTTTTTCTTTTCGAATATTATTTTTAAAGAATGGATGAGAGGTCCGACGAAATATTAGTTAAACAAACGAGTCGCTCGTCGTAGCTGCCGCCTGCCGAGCGCCGAGCACGCAAAACATTTTACACCGACGGGGCACTTGCGCCGTGAACAAATTCGTAGGAAATACACGCACGATTTACGTTATTATAAATAATATTATTATATTTTAGTAATTTTAAGCTATATAATGATATTATTTACATTATTATTGCGTTTTCGATGACTAATAGTAATTTTTTTTATAATTATTTTTTATTATTATTTCGTTTTTAACTTTCCTGGCGAGGTTACCGCGGTTAATGTTTTCATTACCCCGTGTATAACCTGGGCGGTTGCTAATATTATATATAGGTACTATAATATAATATTATATAATATATTGTATACACGTTATAATATTGTATTTTAGGAGGTACCTATATGTACATGTCGTTTTATTCTCTTCACATGGACAACACGCCATTTCGATATTCGAGTCGATTATTACACACGTATATTTTTACCCCTCTCATTTCACGTGCCCACCCCTATAGGTGGCCAAAACTAAAACATATTTTCCGACACACGCGACATTTCGTGCCGTAGTCGTCTCCCCCGAGGCACTGTATATTTCGACCCCATAATAATATAATGCCCTTCACGTCGGTTACGAAAAGACATTTCGCATGGTATAGCGAGTGCGACTCGTACCTATATATACTTACCGCGTATACCGTAGGTGAGGTTGAACTTTTTTCTTTTCCTCTATAACGCGATTGTGTCGGGTATACGTTGCGGTTAGACGCGTCTCTTATATATATATATATATATATTATATATATACAAAGTTAGATGTCGTCCTAATAAAATGTTTTTTTTTTTTTTTAAAAAACAAATATCTTCTTCATTGTAAAATAATATATTTGATATTTATTTTCGTTGGTTATTATTATATCGATCGATATTAATTATTATTTATTATTATTGCGATGATTCGTTGAAATCGACATAATTTTATTAGTTTATCAACGATCATAATATTATATAATTTAAGATCATATACGTGGATAGTATCTTGTTTCGTTATATATTGCAATAAATTGTAACGTTTAACCGCGGTTACAAATGTGCGTTACAAAAAAATGTTTTAATTAACTATATCGTAAATTTAACACAATCGATTTCTTCCGCGAGAACGACGAGATTAGAATTAAGAGTTTAGGAAAATAACTACTGTCTCTGTATTGCGTATATTCAATTAATATCACGCATATTACGTACGGTCGTTAAGTTCCGACTGGAAGTCTGCCAACGCGTAAACCTTTTGTTAAACGCATTTCCCTTGTGCCATATTGAGATTTGTTTTTTAAGTTTTTTAATTTCTCTCTTATACTTTCCACCGCATCGTTTGCGAGTAGTATAAGTCTCGAGCGTCATATAGCTGAGCACACTGTGTAAATTAAAATATGTATCGAAAAATCAATATAACCTTTAAAGTTCTAAAGAACAAATTAAATAATATTAGTTTGAAAAAATCATTTTTTTATAATTTTCTTTTTTTTTGTATATTTAACTTAACCTATGCGTATTATAACAGAGCAGAATGTCAAAAGGTCGAACGATTTGTGATACAAAAAAAAAAAAATAAATAAAATAAAAAGGTACATAAATGCTCGTTTTCATTACTATTACATTATACGTATAATAGTATATGTCATATTATCGAAAATCACAAAAATTTTCATACGAAACGTCGTTTTGTGTTGTATGTATATTTTTTTTCGCACGTGGCGATATTAAATTTCTGACTTTTTATCCGCGAACAGTTTTTTCTTCTTGTGAGCATGGTCTGTACATAATATTATATTATATATAGTTATCACACAACTAAAGTGATTTCGTGTATGTATTCTCGTGTCCCCTCGCGACGGGTTTTATAGCGCCACCAAAGCTCTGGCACAGCAGCTGTTATCTTGGCTCCGGACCAGCGAAGAACCGTGGCGCCAATCGTAAAACGCAATGGGGTTGCAGACAGAACGCAAGGGTGGAAAGTTTGCGGGCCGAGCGAAATGTATTGATGTGCGACATCCGGGGGATGAACGTGAAAGTAGTCGAAGTAATTTCGGTGGCTCGACTGCGGACACGATTTTATATATAATATTGTACTCGTATATATGGAAAAAAATAAAAATAAATCCTTTTTGCGATTCGTTCGCGATGAGACGATATCACGTGATATTAAATATAGGTACACGCCATTACATCGTTATCGTGTCGATAATATTATACAAACGAGTTTTCGTTGTTGTATAAAATAACGATATAATATTATGTTAATCGAGAACGCATTTTCATCAGGAAATATAATTTATTTTTTATATTTTTTTATCACATAACCACGTTACAATAATAATAATGATAATAATAATAATAATATTATATTGGATTATATTATATTTCGGAATACGGTCGTTATATATAGGTCGATTGCGTACGATTCGACATAAAGACCCTGCTGCTAAACGGTCGTCGTCTTCGGTTGTCGGAATCCGATCCGTTAACCCGTTTTCATAAATATATTAAACCTAAGTACGTAAAAACATTGGATGGGCTGCAAAGGGACGAGAAAATTATATATTTTATAAAGCGCGTGCGCGGCGTGTGTAAGGACGTCGTAAGAACAAAAAAAAAAAAAAAAAAACAGTTTTTAACGAGAATTTTGCAACGATAAAATCGTTATTTATGAAGTCATTATTATTAACGGCAAACAAAAATTAACTATAACGCATCGGAGGAGCTCTGTTTATATAATATTTCTTTTATAATACTATGCACGCGTACTATATTATACGCGGACGATCGTAAATTGTGGTTAAACACGGTCCGCGCGACTTTATAGTATTACAAGTATAATATATACCTAGGTTCTTATACCTTTTTAAGTGCTGCACAAACACATATTGTATACACTGTTGTTTCTCGTTTGTGTCCGTTGTTGGCACAGACTAATTATTATTACGAACTAGGTTGGCGGCGCGGTTGAAGGACCGACCGTTCGAACGTTTTTCGGAAAAGAAAAGGCGAAGAAAAAACGAAATAGCTGTAGTAAACATAATAATAATAATAATAATAATAATAATAATAATAATAATAATAAT
>JAIUCT010000007.1:23947391-23997835 GCA_021307375.1 Tetraneura akinire | reverse complement strand
TAATAATAATAATAATAATAATAATAATAATAATAATAATAATAATATATCGGTGTAATTATTAATAGACGTCAAAGGAAACTATTATACGATTTAAAAATATTATAAAAAAACGTAGGTTTACTCACTCGCGTTTACAGCGTTTTGTTTTGTTTTTTTTTTTTGTCCGATGCGAAAAGAGAGTTCGTTTTCGTTTTAATAATATACGCGTACTCGTATCATAATATGCTGTGGGTTAGCTCTGAACGACGAACGTCATAAATATTAAAATATATTATTTTGTGTTAGCACTATAGCGCGATTTCCTCCTTCGTCCCTTTGTCAATAGGTACATTATATTGTTATTATTATTATTATTACTACGCGCGCGCGATAGAGGTTAGTATTTATTGCAAACGACACGGATGGTAGACGACGTGATAACGACGGCGGGAAATGAATAATTAAAAATAATACGCGTATTACCTTGGTATACTTCTATGTGAACGTATGGTATGCCGCCGCCGCGCGCACGAGAAAAATAATGAAACAATCCGTGTATACAACGACGGGTCCCATTAGGTTATTAACCGCGGTAACATTAAAAAACATAATAATATATATTAGTATTATACCGCTTTATATAACGTAAAATACTGTTTTCCAGTAATGCCTACCTGTAATATTATTATTATTATTATTATTAAAGGCCGCTGTTGTCATGACGACACGCGCGCGTTGTCGCACGTAATCGCGTTGTCGTTCGCTTAGCGGAAACGGTAAACATAATAATATATTATATATTATTATTTACCTAAAATAATATAAATAAAAATACGTAACGTTATTACGAACACGCCGACTGCGGCGCCGAAAAGCTCGTTTCCGCGTCCGAAAATCATTAGACTAATACGGGAACGCGTACGTACAAAACAACCGTGCACCTCACCCTTCCGATGGAAACCAATTTCCCGTTTGCGCGCCACGCCCTTTTTCCGGTTGCCCGCGAATATCGGCTTCGTTCGTCTCGTATAGGTAGGTACTAGGTAGGTAGGCTATATATTATTATAAATTTTCGATGAGCACGAACGGTGTGTCTAAAAATAAACAAATAAACAAATAAACAAATAAATAAATAAATAACAATAAAAAAGTACACCCGAAAACGAATAATAATAAATCCATATAACAATTCAGGTTAACGTTGAATAATTGACGTCTAACAGTGGTCCGCGGGAGGGAACGAGCGGTTCTTACCGTATTACCGGTTGAGCGATCGCATAAACGATTCAAAGTGGAAGTAAAAAAAAAAGTGAGAGAGAGAGAGAAAAAAAAGGTAACATCCATGTGAAAAACGTATACACATACGCGTATAACCTAAGTTAATACTATATACCTGTACAATCCAGAAACTACAACGTTATTGACCGCGGTCATAAAAAAATCATTAAAAGAAAGAAAAAAAAAATAATAATATAATATAGAAAATAATGATAATAAGGTATGCGAGTATACTGCAGGTACTACCGTATACCACGGTCCGTATATCGTTTGACCCGTTCGTCATACGGTGAAGTTGGAAAACAATAATATGGTTTTTAATTCCGTCTTGCTTACCGCGTATCTATAATATGTCAATATGATGCGTTTGTGTTAGGTTAGGTTTCTATACACCCAAACGGCCATCATAATAATAATATTTAATATTATCATATATATTGATACGATACGTCATTGTTGATAACGATAAGAAAGAATAAACATTAAATATAAACGATGCAGCGAGTATTATTTTAAAATTTTAAATTAATATAAAAAAGTTTGTTTTATTTTTCCAAACACAATTTCAGACAATAACATGTTTTTTTTTAATGCATATTCGTACGTCATATTATTATTATTATTACACATTTTTACACTGGCAGTTATCTCGACTTGATTTTCGCGGAATTTCTTCACATTACCGTTTTTTCCTTCGGCGAAACGCACAAAAAACAATAAGCATAATTTAATTTGAAAACGGCAGGCAGTAGTTCGCTTGCTTAATAACAATGCCGAACGAACGAAATCGTATAATTTAAAAGTATTTAAATTCCGTAAAATCGTGTCCGCGACAAATTTAATACAAATATAATAATATAAAATACAATAATATTTATTATATTATTATTATTGGATATTAAATCCCTCGACATTATTATTCAGAGTTATTAATTTTTTTTTTTTAATGGATATTAATTTTTGATTGACATTTATTATCCCTTTTGTAAAATGGTGGCATGCTGATACCTAAATTTTGTGTTTACGTGTTTTTTAATAGTATTTCTATTCAAGTCGTCCGTTGTGTATATCAAGTACATTATGATTATATACTGTATAATTATATTAAATTATATTATAATTGGCCACAAACCGTTAAAGTTTTCCAACAACGTTATATTAATACGATTAAAATAATTATTATTTCTGTATGTAATAGTTTGCAAATTTAATTTAATTCGTTGTACACTATTATATCGTTCACTATTCGTTTACAGCTGAGTATTAATAGAAATATTTCATTTTTTGTTTATATTAAATTTTCGAATATTTTTAACAAGTAGAGGTATATTACCACGGTTCTGTTTATTAAAACCGCATTACATACTTTTACGGTCAGGCAGACTATAATATTGCATTTTATCTTTTGGGTAAATTTGAAATCCATCATTTTTGAGTCCTATAAAATAAGTGAGTTAGCGTGTGTGTTTTTTTTTCGATATATTATAGCCATCTGCGTAGAAATCAATTTTGGATTATCACCGAGATATAATACGGATATAGATACCGCAGACGGGATATTAATCTCGACTAGTGCAATGTCGTCGTGGACAATAAATCTTTCCGAATCGTGTCGACGAAATTCACATTAGTATTTATAGAATTCCCGCCTCTATACCGCGTTGGTCGATTGACAATATTTTATATCGCGATACGTCGTAGAGACAATTTTTCTGGAACCTATTGAATTTCCAGAGGGCCCGTGAAGAGGTTATAGATGATAATCAAGATCAGTTGTGATGTGTCTTCTTATGGAATATACCACGTGTACGCCTTGTCGACATCACGACGACAATCAAAATTCATCTATCTCTCTGCACTAGAACGATATAAAGTATAAACTTTACAAATCTGTATAATATATACGAGTACATTCGAAAAAATAAGTTTTACGCTTCGTCTTTCGACCATATAACATAAAAAATTGTATAGTCAAAGCGTTTATGCATTTAATAGGTATATTGTTATTCCGTTTGAAATATTTTGTCTAGTACTTCTCGAAGAAACATTCAAACCATAAACACGCTGTATACGTTTTTATTAGTGTATACAACTATAACCTAGAAATTATTCTTGTTGACGGGAATATAATACCGATTTTCTTATAATTATAAATAATTAATCTGAAGGTACATAATTATGTATAGGTATAGTGTAAAATTATGTTTTTAAATAATAATACTCGTATAAATTCTAAAATCCATATGACAATTGATATTTTTTTCGATAATCGAGCAAAAACATATCATTATTTTCAATGACGGAGTATTGAGACCTTCCCATATACTCTTAGAAATTTTTCCTTTCTGTTATCAATATTGCGTGCAATATTATGACTGTCGTATTATTTTAGTCTGATTATTCGAACAATAAAATATTCAATTCTTTTCACCCGATAATAGGTGAACATTTTAATTATAAATTATAATGGTAGAGTCGAGTGCGACATCGTCGGCGGGTTATAAGAAAAAACCTGTCAATCCGTTATCGAGTTGCACTTATGGTTGTCAAAACGTTAATGGAAAACGCGAATTTTTTTTTTATTCGTTAATTTCGCGTTTTTGTTATCGTTTCACTCCGATTTGAATGTTTTACTATTTTGTTATGACTCGCGGTTGCCAAGCGATACGTACTTGTATGTAGCGTTGTACAAAATAATACAATATTTTAATACTTTATATACCTAACCTATCTTTTACATATTATTATTTTTAATAATAATAACAATAATTTAATAGAATATACAGAAGAGAAACCACTTTTTATTATTAACACAATATATAATATAATATTTTAATGATAATTTCTTGAGTTTTTCAATCGATGTTGTATAATATTTATTATGAATTGATGATAATTTTATAATATACGAGTACAATATACTCGTAGCTGTCTGAATACACGTTATACGTACGAGATAAGTACGAGTATCTCACGTTCAAAAGGAAATTAAATATTTGCAAAACGGACAATTTAACGAGTTCGAGTCGATACGTTAGTGAATCATTTCAGAAGCCGAAAAAGTGGCGGCCATGTTATTTTCCTACGCGCGTTTAACGAGAAGCCTGCCAAGGTCCGAAAGGACCCGAATTTACGCTATTTTAATTCGTTTTTGTGGTTATGTCCGTCGATCGACAACGAAACTAAAAACGGCGCATAAATAATATATATATTATAGTCATTCGTATTAGAACCGAGAAACGTATACAATTTATAATGTACAATGATTATTTTATTCTATAAACATACATATGATATATTATATGATGTCGGAAATCGAAAGTTTTATTTTTCATCTCTCGGCCACCACGATACCAGTTGTAGCGGTTCCATCCACGGTTGTGGTTACCTGTATATAATATAATATCTATATATTATATAGACCGGCGGTGCTATTAAACTCGTTCATTATTTCGTCTCGTGCTCAGACTAGGACGATCGTGAACATAAATCCGTGAATCCGACCGAATAATACACGAGTAAGTCACATATTATATACCGCGGTAGCGGTAACTATCCAAATTATTAGCCTAACCTAGAATATATTACAATATTATATATATACCTATGTATAGTATGTATAAGTGTACTGCAGACGAACAAACCGGTAAATTGAATTTCACTCTCACCGTCGTCATAGTCGAAGGCGTTCCAGCGACAATCATGACGGGTCGAAGAACGTCAGAAGGGACTGAGGGTTACACGCGTATACACCTATAAGATCTTAACTATTTATTACCCACGTTTAAATAATAATAGGCATATAACGCGCGCGCGACAACGACGACATACGTGCAAAGTTCGACCTGCAGCGACGTGGACGAAGGATGAGGGTGGAAAATACGAAAAGGAGTTGGAAAGGGACACGAGTATATTACTACTATTACGGTACGAGAGACACACATATACACCGTAAACAAGGCACGCGGCCTCACTATTGATCCAAACCCCCGGGTCACGGCCACCCCCACGCCGCAGCGCGACCGCCGAGTCCACTGAACTCCACCTCCGACGCACACTCGGCCACTCCCGGTCCCCCCTCAGACACTCCGTTACCCACGACATCCCGCCGCCTCCCCGAGGAAAATTCCCCGCTCCTTATCACCGCGACTCGCACACCTGTGTGCGATAACAATAATTATATAAAAATAATAAGGCATCGGTTTTTAACGCTTTAAAGACGCGTCGAAAAATGTCAACAATAACCACGTAAGAGTTGTATCTTTAGAAAACTCGCGGAAAATAGTCGGAAGAAAATGTCTTATAAAACCATAGATTTTCGGTAAAACGTGTTACCTATATATTATTATAATCCATAGGTATATACCACAAAATAAATTATTTTTATCTCGTTATGTATACGGAAAATTCGAGTAGATAAAGAGTAATAATATAACCGCGCATACGGTACCTATAAAATATAAATACACTCTACTCCTATATTATATATTATAATACATACTCGTACACGTGTAGTAGGTATAAAATATGTTCATTCGATCACCAACTTTGTTTATTATATTTTCACATTATTTTATTTTTTTGAAAAAACGCCGAAATACATATCTGAACCCAAACTACAATTTAACCAAACGAAGAAAACAAAAATCTGCCGCTAACAGCGTATTTTTTTTCTTTGAAAATATATTATAACATCATACATTTGACACAACGCCTACAGTTTGGATATCCCTGTCGTATTATTATTAATAATATTATTATTATTATTTTAGATGTATTTTATCGTAGGTACGGTTTGTTATACTGACGCGACGTTATTAAAACTTATTTATGCGATTTCGTAACTTACTGCGGTACAACAATGACCGTGGTTGTTTACACGAAACCGTCACGATAGGAGGTCCCGGTCGTGACAAATTGCCGGTGAACACGTTCGACGATGGTGGTCGGCGCTCGCTGGTACGACAGAAACGATGTCTCGCACCGCCCGACAACGGTCTGAATAGATTTTGGTTATTGCTGTCAAAAATCATCATGAATTCATGACTAATGACCACATTGATTTGATTTTTGTCGCGGCGTTACCACGTTTGCTACAAGCTACAACTACTACCGCTGTTTTAGTCACTGTGGGTAATACTACCGCGGTTATTGTATTATCGGTTTATTGAACCGATCGACCATTAACACTATACCATAATAACAGATATAGGTATATACATTATATAATATTATAATATTATCTACTAACCGCGCTTCCGTTTACTAATAATAACGTACGAAAATAATAATAAAGTGTGTACCCGACGGCGTTAACAACAATCGGACAATATAATAACTATTTCGGTAATCATTTTTCAAAACAGATGACATCGACCGAAGTAATAATATTGTTCTCACGATGATTAATAACCTTAGCAAATAACTATGCATAATAATATTACAAAGGGTAAGTAAACGATCAAAAGTTTTCCGCAACCGGTCAATCGTTTCGCGTGTACAATACGAGTATATAATATGAAATAACGTACCTAGCTATATAGAAAGTTGTCTTTAGACGATGATATTAAAAGTAAATTTGTTTTTAATCTTGTCAGCGAAATTAATCACATTTGTTTATCATCCGATAAATTCGAATCCGTTATTTATTTACCTATTAACGCAATATTATATTATGATAATTATATTAAGTCTTATTATTGTTTGTTTCCATCAATCAAAATTATTATTATATTGCGAAAAAGAAATAAAAAAAATTAATAAAAAAAATGTAATAATATCTTTCGGATTTTCTGTTCAGTTTCGTATGTTTTTCTCTCAGATTGGTTTAGGTAATATAGCCACGAGTAAGTTTCCGAAAAACATAATTTTACTTGATATTTTTTCCTCTTTTTAAATGGTTGGGCCGTTAGAAAAGCAACTATTAATGGCGGGTATTTTTATATCGTATAGTTATTAATTTCGTATCGTTTCGAGGACGACGAAAAAAACGTTATTAATTTTTTTCTTTACCTCCCGGGTCTTTTTGGACCGTGTTTCTTTTGTATATTATAATACACTGCAAACATCGCTCTGGACAAGATGACACTTGAACGTCCTCGGGCATAATTTCCTCGGAATTTATACTCGTATTTTAGTACTTTACCATAGTACCTATTTGGCTCTATATATACCTACTATGTACAGAGTGGAGTAAAATTCGCATCGTGTTCTTGTTTTTTTTTTCTTGTAATCTGTAACGCTCTGTATATACACATAAAAAAATAATCTCATTATTGGAGAGGAGAAAAGTTATCACACACGAGTATATATGGTAGTAAGGGCAATCCGTCATTGATATGATATGCGCATATCTCACTGGAATAAACAATTTTTATGTCCGGGTTTTCGTTTTAAAATCGCGTATCGCGCACAATGAACCGTCGTCAGATCGTTACGACGATAAAGTATACAGACAATATTATTATGCCTCGTAGGTTCGTTCGACGAAAGGAAAACGCGCGTGGGGCGCATTATATACGTCAAAGGAACGTTTATCTTTTAAAACGTCTAGTTCAACGAAATCTACGGATGTAACCTAACCTAACCGCGTTTTACCTCGTTGAAAAATAGTCTCGACCGATACTGAAGCCGAAAACATTTTTTTTTTTTTTAGATTAAACGTTTTAAACCGTTCAATTTTATCGTGGGATTGTTATTATTTTTTTTTTTTTTTTTTTGATTAGCGCGTGACAATTACCGACGAAAAATTATACGGTTCGACCATGATATAAATCGATTTATAATACTATTATTATTAATGTGTTGTGTTGTGACTGTGTCCGACCGGATCTCTTCGAAACGCGGAAGTACATACACGTATATACAATTATAACGTACGTATAAGGTATAAGGGGACGAAGGACGTTATCATTATTACATCGTCATGTTTGCCGGAAGCTATTTGTCCGAGCCCCGCGGTCAATACGCGTTTCCATCGGAAACGACATTCGTCGGCCATAGAGGGTGAAATTAAGCCCATGCGAACACTATAATATTGTAGTGTCCGCGCGAGAATTCCGCAGTGAATGTTCGACGTTCCGACACGGTATAGAAGGTATCTTCTATACCGTGGTTCCGATAGGTAAATGCGGTATAGATGCGCGGTAACGTATAATGTAAGGCGTGGATACCGCGCGGTTACATTATAATGGTAACGCGTTATTATATAACCTATATAGTGTGGAGTACTATCGTCCTCCTATTGCTTTTCACGGCCCGGTGTAAATTTTCTCGCGCAAATATGCGTATACAATAATGTATACGCCGTAGTATTGTATTGTACTATATTATATACCATTATATTTGAGGAAAATTGCTCGTGAATCATTTATTCGCGGACGAGTGAGGCAGAAACCGAGTTTTGTAAACATTAATAAACAGTGTTATCGACTCGCTGCCGGCTCGCGGTTGTGTTGATAACACGCGGTTACCATGGTCACGCGGTCGCCCGAGTACGCACCGCCACCACCGCGCCGCCGGTACAGGTAAACCGTGTGACTTCAGGTATAATAATTATAGGTACACGCGCGTATTATTTAAGTATACCGGTATACCGATACCGCGGTCGTCCGATTTTGGTCACCCACCCCCTTATTGCAACGTTTTAGTCTATTCTATAAGCACACAATAATTATTTATGTATACAATTTAATATTAATATTATTATTTTTAATATTATTAATATATTTGCTATATAATTATTATTACGGCCTCGGGGGCTTACGAGGCATGTATTATACTATAGAATAATAATTATAATGTAGCACTCTAGCAGAGCCAAACATATTATTTTACCACAGTTTGTGTATTGTGTGTTTAATAAACATAGTATTTAGTATAACGTTAGAAACGTATATATTTCTCGACTGAATTATGAGAAAAACTTACATTTTGGTTGATTTTGATTTTTAACAAATATTATATTATACGATAAAAGGCGATAATCGAATGCTGACGGGGAAATTTCAAATTTGTACAAATATAAAATATAATATATAAAAATTAATTTAAAATTTTCAAAAACTTAAACTTTTGTGCTCATTTATTTTCATTCTATATGTAATTTCAAAATTCAATATTGATGTAAACATATATATTTAGTGTAGTACATAATTGTATAGTAAAAACAAACGTAAAATTTTGATTTTTATACGATACACTTTGTGCAGAAATATGTTAGAAAATTATTTAAAAAGTACAAGTTAACAACTTTTTTTCTTCTAAAATATTATTACAATATAATATTTTACAATTATTAATAATATTATATTGGTAATACACCATATAATTATCATAATTATTATGATAATATAGCATACGGGTATATTTATTAAATGTATATAAATTCGTTTTTGTATTAATTAAAACATTAAAATTTAAATTACAATATTATATTACAGCTATAACAGTTATATTTATTAAAATTTAATTTATTTTTATTGTTTTATAGAAAGGTTAATTGGTAATATTTTGTTGGATATTTTAGAGTCTATTTCGAAATACTTGTCAAACTTTTTACGGCAAATTCTTCAATTCGTTTGAAAATATATCATATTATATTACTTCCAGCAGAGTAATCTTCAATAATCCCCGTGTAATATAATAATAATATTATACTATAACGTTTATTTTTATACAATTTTTTCCTAACCTAACTCTTTCTCTAATTACGTTTATTTGTTACCGAATATAATTACAAGTGTACTTACAATCAACATGAATTTAAAATAATAATTTTTATTTTATATATTTTTCGTCATTAGATAGTTTTTTTTTAAAGTTTTTAATATAATTTTCATATGTTATCAATGCGTGAATGATTATATTTGGTTAATGGTTTAGTCCTGCACTCCTGCAATACTCGTAGTTGTAATGGTATATAAACAAATTCCCGTGAAGACATTTTGTATCGTTAAAATTTATTACATCATTATTCTTACGGTTATAATCGTCACTGATTATAGAATTCAAATAATATCAATTAATTTTTTTTTTCAATTTTTTTTTTTTCGTGATTGCAGACTTTGATAAGAAATTTTTAAATATAATTTTCAGTGTTATTGCGAATCTATTATCCTTTAAAATCGGTCAAAATTATTATATTTGTTACACCGATCACTCTGTACAGTGCCTCGCCCGTCTAATATTTAAACCTCCCCTGGGGTTTCTTATTTTTGTCCTCTTTCCAGTATAGCTCTTGACCCCTCCTCCCCTTCACTTTTTTTTCTCTTCATTCAGAGTAGGATCAACTCTTGTCGCTTATATATACATAATATGTACACACACACGTACGCACGTGTACGTGCTGGAGGTGTAGTTTTTTTTTATTATATATAATATTTTGTTTCACGTCATTCGTATAACTATTATACCCCTATATAGTTGAGTGTTTCCCCGTGCACACCGTCAGACCTTTCGGCGGATCGAAAAGTCACGAATCCTCCGCTTGTATTTCACCGACGGCGTGAAGCGGCGACAACGATGACCTTTGAAAAACAAAGGAACCGTCTCGACCGGCGGGTATAGGGTGTAGGGTCTCCTTTTGTCATGCGAAACGGTATACACGTACAGGGTGAGTGCCGGCGGCGATTACACGATACGCGACGCAGTGTACTACGACACCGCACCCGAATCGCATCGTGGTTCTATATTTTATTTTATTATATTTTAGGATATTAAATTTTTCGCGAAATTCCGAACGGATTATCAAAATACGAATATACGATCGGACACAAATCGTTTTTTTTTTATTACCATCTTTACAAGGTCAAAATATTATCGTCCGTTGGATCTTCGCGAATCACACACTCGAAAAAAGTAGGTAGGGTTTTATAGTTTGGCGATGTATATTCATAATAAAAAAATATTTTTTGGCGTACGCGACTTGGTCAAGTCCAGTGACATTTATACATTCGTATACCGAATAACGGGTAGATGTATCAAAACGTAATACGATTTGGACGAGGGGTGAGGATGAAAATAATTTTATTTTTCGTATAATACGCTTTTCGAATGTGCGCACATAGGTATATACTTGTATACCATGAACACGGTATAACCTATATGTGTATAGGTATCCGAATTGTATTTAACTTAATGGAAAAATGCCGTCAGGAAAGCAGGAAATTACAATTGTCACGCACATCGAGTCGGACACGCAAGGGCGGTTCCCGATGGATTTTTTTTTTTGTATTTTTAATGCGAAGGGTACCTACCCGCTAAATAATGTTCCGCGTTTAATAATATTATTATTATCATCGTCATCAACGTTATTAATTATATGATTGCCGCTTGTCGTAGTTTCACGTACCTATAGCTGTTAAATTATAATAATAACAGTAATAATAATTTTCATTATAATATAAAATATATTATATTTACCGTGTTAATATCGATTAATATAAATAATAAATTAACGATATTTCTTTTTCTTCCGCAGGTGAGAACGCTCTTCGTCAGTGGGCTACCCATGGACGCCAAGCCGCGTGAACTGTACTTGCTGTTCCGAGCATATGAGGTAAATATACAATAAATATATACGTATTATATAATAATAATTAATCGACAAACCGTAAAATATAATATAGTTATATCGTTTAATCGTACAACGACTTTTAGGATTTTAAAATTCGATTAGTTTTCAATTATATAATATAATGTAATATTGTTTTACGTGACTTTTATCCGACGTCCGTTCAATCGTGTATTTACACAAAAATCGATTATTTATGCCCAACACTAAATATATACAGATATACAGATATATATATATAGATACGTAGTTTCGATTTAATGAAAAGGCTACAATATATGAACTCCATATAAAAATAATTCATATTTTAATAATTATTATCTGAATTTCGAGCTGAATCGTGTTTCGCATTCATATTATTTATTATTAATATATTATGTTTTATGATCCCGTTCGAGTGCTTTTAACGAAATACGGTTTGATAAGCAGTTGAATTTCGGTGATGATGTCTAGGAGAGAATTTTACGATTGTAGTGTACTCGTATATCAACATTTTAGTTTCGTAACTTTCGAATATTTCATTATAATATATTATTAACGCTCATATAGTTCCGAATTTCAAATGAGGTTGTGTGTTATACGATGTGTAGAGTTAACGTTCATTCCCTATTTATATATAATGTAATATATTGTATGTATATGTATGTGCGAAAGTGAGACACAATAATAATTAGCAGCGATATTGAGGTCATTATATAATGAAATTTGACAGAATAGGTAATAATAATATATTTTAATAGACATAAAATAACGCTCGTGAAAGGGTCGAACTGAGGGAAGCGAGTACCGCGTTTTCTCTAGGGTAAAATTATATCATATCGATCTGACGTACGCTCGGAAAATTCGGTAATACTTTGAATAATGATAAAAAAAAAAAAAGATTAGAATAGATTATAGATTTTCAATAATTTCGTGAAAACAAATTGTTATTTTAGACTATTATAGATTCCTTTCAACTTTCTATATTATTATATTGAATCAAATTATTAAAATTGTAAAACCCGACGAAATTTTGATTTATTTGTTTTTTACTTTTTATTTTTTGGAAATTATATATTATATATATATAATATACATATTAAACAATAATATGTTGTAGAATTTGTAGATATACTTGTACCCGATTATTATACTCGTATGTGTATTTATTTATCTTGACAAAGACTTTATTAAATATCAAATATGTTACATAACGCAACAAATATAACATTATATTCCAACTCGAACAGTTTTGAGGTTAAGTGTTTATTCGTTTTGGACGCGAGTTTAGTTAGAAAATCTTAAACCGTCAGTGAGATTGTATTTGGTTAAGGATCAAGGACGAGAACAGGCGCTAAAGTTTCCTAAATAATATTACATTCTACGTATTATAATATACTATTACACGTTACGTGGTTATTATACAGAGTGTATCTAAACGTTTACATTAAAATAATGCGAGAATCGTGTACGTTTCCAATATGGTTTCTGTTATTTTTGTCACTTGATATTTCCATCGGCCTGTATGTATATTATTTATATCTTAACAACAGCATATTAAACGACTCAAAAGTTTTCGGTTTTGACAAAATACACGTTGGACGTTTTACGATTGGTCGTTATTATATTCAGAATTATATATCAGTTTTAGCGCGAATCGAACGACGGATTTATAATGAGACTGAAACAAAATGCGTATATTTTCGTTTGATGTGCATTGAACGCTATTAGTTCCACCCAAGACGAAGACGAGAATGAAACGATATCTCATATATTATTATTATATTTATACGGGTATATAATTTATATTTTATATACGTTTTAACAAACTTCACAAGGTATATTATACGTTGTGCTTGTTTTACAAATCCAGGAAAACTCGATTATTTTTTGTACGATATTGTTATGATCACTTGTTTCTTGGTAACCAAATCCTGGTTACGTGAAGTCGCGGTATATGGTATTCCAGAAAGTAACTAAATCAAAGTCATGTCGCGAGTCCGTAAACAAATAGAACAGTGGATTTATATTATTGTTCGCGTCACATAACGTCGCGCAGACATTGTTCTCCGGCTTAAGTATAATAATATAATAATATTATCATATTATACTCGTATTTATAGCGTTTACAACGACAAAAGCTGAATAAATGCGACGACGTATATATAAACATATACGAGTAATATAAGTTATATAGTAGGGGAAAGAAAACGAAACGGTTTTGTGACACGATATTGTAACTATTAAAATATTATTTTACCGTCGGATATAACAATCAGAAGAACAACAATTTACTCGTGTCTAGGCAACGAGTACCGTAAATATCGTTAATAGTAATTCCGTTTCGCGTCATATAGATAACAAAGTACGGATAAGACATTCCTATACCATTACCGTAAGATAATCCAGTCGGAGAGAACAGATACATAATTGCTAGCTTACAAAGGTGCCTTATACCACAGTCCACAATGTTCACTATGGTTAGTGGTTATGGTAAATTGGTAATTTAATATTAGGGTTGGTTAACCCATAAGGTGTATTGTAAATATGCGTCTTGGAAGTAAAAATATTTTTATGGAATAAAAGAAAGAAGCATATATTATGATGACGAACTTCAAGAACCAACATTTGCCTATCTATTGAACTATAAGATATTACTATGTATATAGTCCAATGGACCTATCCAGTCTTCTTTATTATCTATGTTTTGCGTGCATACAAACCGATGTCTGATTACGTTACCTATTACTATACATAATATGTATGATGTATCGTATTTTTGTAAACAAAATGTTACCGCGTTTACGGTCGCGAAATTTAACGTAATATACGATTGCCGTCGTTGGGGTTACAATATTAATGTAATACGCATATAATATAATATATTCGATATATTCGATATAATATAAACGTGAATCTATTTTTACACGGTATAGTCGTATTGAAGGAAAAATATATCCACAATACACCTACTCGTATAATAATACCGAACGTAATATAAAATATTTATTCTCGTTTTCGTTTGAAAAAAAAAAATTGGTTATTTTATTTACGTCTTATTTTATTTTATATTACGTATTATTATTATTATTATTATTATTATTATTATTATTATTATTATTATTATTATTTCATTTTATCGTGGGAAAGACGAATCGAAATGTTCGTGATTGGGTAAACATCGCTCGCGTTTGATTGACACGCGCTTTAATCGATCATTCATTTGTGTATTTTTCTAAGTCATGACGCAATCGATTATACTGGTGCGGTAAGATGAGGTAGGTGGTCATCACGTCTCAGCAGTCCGTTCGAAGGGATGACATCGATTCGTTTGTTTTTTTTTTCCTTAAACGAAAACGATTTATTTATTCTTTAAAACGATTTTGGTAAACGAATTGAACCGCGGGTGATTCATGCTGGAACAAAAACAAATAACTGAACTAAAATCCTAGTGATCCGTAAAAATCTGTAAACACTGTGTTACTCTGTGGGCCGTGGCAAATGGCGACCCTACAACATTATCGATAATGCGACACAAGCCCTCGTAAAGAATAAAATATAAACGTACCAAACGCGTTCCAGTACCGTATCAACTCCGACGAGGACCGAGGGATAAACATATTCATAATTCTTGTTTTTTGGTTCCAGTTAAAGAAAGGATTTCAATGTGTTTGCAACGTTCTTGTTTTTAACTACTCGACACAAATAAAATGTTTTCAAATAAAATTATACACGAGACAATTTTATTCTCTATATAAAATTGATATTTATTTTTTAGTGTTTTATCAAAAGAGTAAATATTCATTTAGTTTTTTTTATATAATTTTAAGGCTTTAAAATCCAAATGTTTGTTAATAATTAACGCATAGAATAAAGGAAGCGCGAAATTTTGTTATTTCGAATTATACATCAAAATAATAATGCACGTGAAGAAAATACATAAATAAATATTGTGTATATTTATTTAGAAAAAAAAGCAATTGTATTATAATATTTATCATAATAATACTGAAACGGATAACACTGGAATAAAAAAAAATAAAAAAATAAACTTTTTATGGAATGAAAAATTATTATTTCTAATATCATGTTTTTTCCATGATTATGTGACCATCGAATATATAAAATGTACATTGAGATGATATAAATTCGCGGTTTATTATAAATTATAATAATATCTAAGAATGGTTTTTATTGTAATTTGGTATAATTATTATTATAAACGTTTTGTTTAGAAATTGCGTCATGTCAGGAACTCGTTTGGGTACCATTAATTTCCTTGTTACGATGCGATCATCTAATATTCTAATCGGTATCTCGTACCTATTAGTATTAGTATTATTAGTAATATAGTTACAATAATTTAATCAGAAATAAAACTTTTTTTTGTGTGTGTATCTATTGTTCTGCCCTGGAGTTTACTTTCTGATTTCGTATAATCTTTGTTTTGATAGTTTACAACGTCGTCGCAGGAACTAGAAAAACTAATTTCCGTTGTAAAATATAGCAAGATATTTCCTCTCAAGTCGCAACAATAGGTATCGTATGGAATAATTATTATGCCTATACAAATCTATTAAAAAGAATCGTTTACCATTTCATTGTATTTCTTTATGGTTTAAATATTATATTGTATAATATCCTCTTCTTCTAGAGGAGTAGATATAATCATTTTATTTGTCGCGTTTTATCGTCGCCGCCGCCGCCGCCACCGCACAGAAGTGGGTCGAATATCGCGTGTTCAGGTCATCTGAAAGAGTCGACATCACAATGGAGTGAAAAGGGCAACGATCGCAAAATACACGTGCGTAAGCGTCATATATGTGACAAAAACTTATGATTTACAGTTTTACACACAGACGATCGCCCGAAAAGTCGTCAGAGACGTCAGAGACGCCATTGCGTAACCGCATACCCGGTCACCGTGCAAAGTTTGTCGAGGGGAACGAATAATACCAAGGTCTTGGTGCCTAAAATCGACACACCCTTTCCACGTGGTATCCGGGGCGTCTTCATTTTGAATAGAACGTTATTTTTGATTTATATTTATTTTATGCCCGCGTGGTCTCTTTGCAAGAGCGAAAACATTTTTGCCCTTTCCGAATATAATGATATTTTTATTTTTCCTTCGTATCTGTATTTTAGCAGTATACAGTACTTTATACGGAGTTTTACATAAGCACATAATATTTTTATGTGTCTATGTCTATGGTCATTTTTTTGTGTTTTTTTTTTTTTTGTTTTTGCTACGAGATCACAAGCGGATTTAAAAGGACAGAAAAAAAAACGCTCGTATAAAATATGAAGTTTAGTCTTGGCGATTTTATTCCGATGATATTCACGCGAATATTATATTATACGTATAACTATTATACTATACGACCATAATAAAAATGAAATTGTTTCGTTCCCGATTAAGTTTTTATATCGAACCATAATTATTATTATATTATATTGTCACTGAAAAGTAATAATAATAATTTTTTACGATGCGTCTTCGTCCTATTATTCATGCGAAAACCACGCCCGCGCAATATTTTAATGTGAATGGTTTTGATAACGTTAAAGTAAATAGATATTAAAATATATCCGTTATAAAAGTTCTCGTGTGAATCGCGTTTAAAAACATCCATCGGTGATCCGAATAACGGCGATTTTACCGATGATATGTAGCCAAGTTATTATTATACGTAAATCACAGCTTGTTTGTTCCATGACACGCACATACGCATGTAAAACTTCTCGAAACTTTCTTCTGGCAATCGCGTTCGATTTTCAGTTTTATTTATTTATTTTCGACATAAAGTCGTCGGGTTCGCATGTGTCGTAATGTCTGTCTGCAATAGTCCAATACGCATTATTTACGTAATAAATATGTATCGGATACGAAGTTAATAAAAAGTACGCGGTTAAAATAATAATTTAAAAATTATATTTTCGGACGAATAAATAAAAAAAAATAATGGCGTATGATTATATCATCATCGACGTAGTGATATTTTGTTCAGATTTTTTTATCTTTATTATTATTTTTCGCTTGTTCCATCGAAATTTTAAGACGACAAAAAATGGATAGGTATTCTTTTATCAGTCGACTGAATTTTACCATTTTTCTCCGTGTCTCTTTTCAAATCTTTTAAATCCTAATTTTTGCACGCATTCAGGCCAAATAATTCAAGTGTAATCGTATTTAAAGACACTAAAACCATAAGCCAAACATAGCATATATTATTATTATTTATTGTTGAGTACTTGTGGATAATTTTTCGAATAAAATTAAACCTAAATCCACAAGACATTTACTTTTATTTAAGCAAATACGTATTTCGATAACAATGTTACCATCATCTTCAGTGCAAAACACAGACTGACCGTTTTCGGCGTGTACATTTCCCTTATACAGTGTGCGTTCCCCGCGAATGACGTCATAACGTCAAGACGTTTAATTATATATCATTAATTATTATGGCAATAGTTTTAACCTACTTTTTTTTTAATAAAAAAAAAATTGGGATTCAAATTCATTACAAAATAACTTGTTGAAATTAAAAATAATTTTTTTGTGATTTCGGGTTTTATTTGATTTATTTAAATAGCATAATATACCAATTCGTTAGGTATACCGAAAAGAAGACAATAAATAATATAACCTAAAAGTTTTTCGTTTTAAGCGTATATGTAATAATAAATAAGCGCAATTCGTCAGTTTTATTATATTTTGTTTTTTGTTTTGTTTTAGGGTTATGAAGGATCTCTGTTAAAGGTGACTAGCAAAAACGGAAAAACGGCTTCGGTAAGCATTCTAATAATATATTTTTATATTATTAATAAAAATACAATTTTCCCCAGAAAATTGACATTATTAGCGTTATTACTTATGGTTTGTGCTTAAATCGTAAAACCACAATTATTATTATTATTTTTAACCACGTTCGTTATTTTGCAGCCAGTGGGTTTCGTTACGTTTCAGACGCGCGCCGGCGCCGAAGCTGCAAAACAAGATCTTCAGGTGCGTTTTATATCATATAACACGATAAAATACGTTTTTAATTGTATTATAATAATATTGTTATTATCATATCGTGATATCATTACTAATTTAACTTATCGATATTATTTTCCCGTGATAAACTCTGTTCGTACATCGATCAAAACTTCAGCTCGTACGTGACTCTATATAGTCGCTATGTATACGCTATTCGCTATGGTAAAACTCGAAACTCTCATTAATATGTATGTGTGTACGAATTGTAATAATAACAATAATAATACGAACCTTTGCAGGTATAATTTAATTATTAAGATATAATACCTACCGCAAAGTATAAGTCCTCGTCATTTTTCATTAATATTATTAAAATGGAAATAAGAATAATTAAGTTTTTACTTATACGGATTGCTGAAAAGCTATTGTTTTTCGGGCTCGATTATATTATTCCACAAACTCGAAAACGATTAAAAGTGGTGGTAAAAATTCATAAAAACTAAATTATAATAGTTTTCTGGACGATATATTTTTAACGGACTTTTATAAATATTTATAACGGTATTATAATTTAAAATAAAATCGAACCCATCATATAAAATAGCTAATTTAACGAACTATTTTATATTCTGTATATAATAAAATATTTTGACGACAACAGACATATTGCGTATAAGACATAATAAGACGCCTTTATATAATGTTATATCTAAATTTCGTGTCTGACGTGTGCATTATGTGATACGTTTAGCGCAGTATTATTATTATTTTTTTTTTATAAAATAAAATTCAATCCCTCACATCGTTGAAAAACAGAAAACCAATTATACTTTATACGTCATATTTGAAAAAGTCTAGTATTATATTTTATTATATTATACACACAACACACACACACACACGTAGAATGTAGATGATAATAATATCATGCAGTATCATATTTTATATAGAACTCGCGTAATGCGTATTATACCTATCAGAGATAACACACAACTTGCAGCACTTTAAGAATATATATCGTACAATGCTCGTAAAACCACGACAAAAAAACTCGAAGAACCACTAACACACTAACATGTACGAAAACTGTATACGAATAACAGAAAATAATCCGGAATATTTGATTAAATATTAAACTTTTATTGTATTTATTATTATTATTATTTTGATATATTATGTCTGAAGTTATAATAAATTTGTACCTTGATGCGGTATCGTATTTTTATTATTTAAAATGTTTGAATATTTAATGAAAAAAGTCTGGTAGAAAGTACCATATACGTATCCATATACGTAATTATAATACGCGTATATCCGTTAAAAAAACCTTGGAACTTAAAAAATAATCGACCGGATAAATTTTTAATCGGACACCGAACAACAGTATGGAATATACACACTGCACAGTGAGAAACTTCAGAAACATACGCGTTAAAATTTCAAAATCGAATTAAAAAATAAAATAAATAATAATAATAATAAATATTTCCGAACCCTGGTAACAATAAGCAATAGATTATTATACGTCACGTGAAAGAAGCGCAATATTGTCGAGTATTATTTTTATATTTATTAATATTTCACGCTAAATCTGCGCCCATCAAATCGTATCGACTTCACTTCATTTATTTTATTATCAGCGTACGAGCGCATACATCGAAGAGAGTTTATGACCCGAAAACGTAATGAACATGATAATAATAATATATTATTATTCTACCGTAGACGTATAAAATCACTTGGTCGACTACTAGCTGTAAATTATCAGACTATGATTATACGTATATATTTATAATAATTCGCAATTTATATATTTGGTTACGCGAAGGTTGATGTTTACTGCGTCATTTGTTTACGAATTACGAGATTTTTTTTTTTTTTATTTATATTTATTATTATTATTATTATATAGGTAAATCGTACAAAAAAAAAGCTTTCGGGTGCTTTAATATTTATATTTTTTTAAAAAAAAATAAATATATAATTAAAATTATATAATATCAATTAATATGTTTTTTAACTATTGAGTATAAGTACCTAATAAGTTCATTTTGTAGTTAATATACGCTGTATAGCACGTTCCACGAGAGCTGTATTACGTTTTAATCTCACTTTGAATTTTCAGCAAAAAACAACATACCTATATATTGTATTATTTAATATTATACGCAATATTAGGCTGTAAAGGATAATGAAATTTTGCCAAATTTCCATCGTCGAAACTCTCAATACACATCACGATATTTAATAATATTATATTGTGTATACGCTTACAATTTTTTTTTTTTTTTATATATATATATATTTATAAAACATTACAAAAATTAGATTACTTTTACGCATTTTATATAATATATAGTTCAAAATATTTTACGTGCACGCAAATGATAAACGTCGACCTTACGCTGAACGACCGTAGAACACCAGTACGATATATAAAATAATATACCTAATATTATCATATTATCATATTAGAGCAAGTAGTTTTATATGTCTACGAAACAATACTTTTACATATTTTAAAATATTATTCTTATTATTCTATTGTATAATAAACGTAAACAGTCGGGTAGTTTCCGCAGCGTTAGTACCTATACCCTGCACAACCGCAGTGTTAGAGCGTTATAATTCTTTTTGAATACACGATAATCACATCAACCGCACATCTTTGTCGTGTTTGAAGTTACCGGTATTTTTAAACAATTTTAAACGTTTCTTTTTCCACGAATCTATAATATAATCCTCTCGATGCCGTTTTTCTGAAATCCAAACGGGTTGACGATTTTAACCCCGATTTTAATTAAAAAATAATTCATTCCATTCGTGAATTTTTCGTTAATTTTGAAATTAAAGCAATACAAAAGTAAATTCAATAACGAAACCGAATGTCTCTTAAGGACATTCTATTATTATTCATTTTGTGAATGTGTTTTCATCGTCGTTTATTTGAAAAATTAATTACAAAACGTCTCCAAAACGAACGAGAAATTACCTTCCTTACCTATCAAGTGTTGAAACTTGTTCGCATTATTATATCATCTCCAAAAAATCTCTTAATATATACAATATTATCACAGATTATAAGAAATCCGATTCTCAATTAAAGAAAATTATTAATTTTTTTTTTTTTTTAAAGGTATTTTTGGTCGTAATTTAACTGACTATTTTGTTTCAATGTAATTTGAAGTTAACATTTTTTAATGAACTTGTTATATAATACCATATACCAAATAACAATTTCATTATTGCAATACAGTCACTCTGATCCAAAATTATTTTCCTAATGACTAATGAGTCATCCGATATCGTATAATCTGTGACGTAGTGAGTAGTAACGTAGTGGTACTTACGTGGGAACTACCCTTACTGACTTCCAACACGGGATGGTAGCACTGTATTGTTGTGTGTTTGGTTTCGGCAGCAGGGCGTCCGGTTTGATCCCGACATGCCGCAAACCATACGGCTAGAATTCGCTAAAAGCAACACGAAGGTTAGCAAGCCAAAACAGCCCGCCAACGCAAACGTCACGCCCAACACGCACCAAGGCCTGATGCACCCGCTCACTGGACGTAAGTAACATTGTACCCATCTGTGTATTTCCTCACGTCACTGTTATCACAATTAATTAAATTGTGATAACTGTGGGGACTTTAAATTTCCGAACACGCGTGTAAGAGCTGAGTTTGATTACCTCCTGCGATCATTCACTCATAGCAAAATTTAATTGCAAATCCTCCATAATGTTATATAGATAGACATGTTATATCTTTTCGAGATAATCACCTCAACATACACATTGTAGATATTGATCAGAAATATGATAATGCAAGCAAAATTATTTTAAGTTATTAATTCAAAAGAAACTAATAGAAATTCGAAGGCAATATTCGATTCGCATAATTAATAATAAAATATGCAAGTACAAAATTTCTTAATCATACCTATAGTCAAGTCTTTTTTTCTAATTTTTTAATGATTAATTTAAGTTCTAAATACCTGAACGTTAAATAGGAAAATAAACAACTTAATCAATTATATATTATTAAATACAATATAATATAACATTAGGTGCAATTATTATATATGATTAAACATTTACAAAACATTGTGAATTGGAATAATAGACTAAATACTAATAGTGAATATTGAAAAATTTAACCTAAATATTCGATTTTCTGATGCTTTTCCTTGAAAAATGAGTTTTTCTTATAGACTATCTTTATAGAATATATTTTATATCTTTATATGGACTGCGTTTAAAACGAGAAGTAAAATTAAAATACCTAGTGAGAAAGATAGTTGGCTATTATATACGTTTTATATAAAACGTACATGATATCGTATTATTTTAGTCTCTACTCTCTCTAACACTCTCGCTGAATTTTGATATTACACAATATTTAGTTTAATACAAGGTACGCGTTAGCTCTTATCTTTATAATCGACAATGCATTTTCCTAATTTTTTCTTCCATTAATTAATTTTTTATTTAAAAATAAAATTATGTTATGCCACGGCGTGGGTGTTTCTAACGACAAATGTGTTATTAATTTGCTTTCGTCTAGATCTAGGCGCTCCGTTCTTCACCGGTGCTCCGGCAGAATTGTGGCACCATCCATTGGCGTATGCAGACATGCCAACAGCAGCTACGGCCACGGCTCTACAACACGCGGCGCTCGTCCACCCGGCGTTACATCCGCATCCGCAACAGGTAGTGTGCGACACCTAAAATATAAAATAATATAATTATTTATTTTTATAAAATACCTAATATACATCGCATAATGTAATATTTATTATTTCGCCGTAATTATGTTTATGCATATACATAAAAGTATTTACGCAACGCTTGTATCATATAGAAAATCAGTGCTTTAGTCAGGATTATACAATTAATATTTTATATATTTTTTTTTTTTTTATCGAAAAATTAATAGCGAGTTCAATTTTTAATCTATTCGTACTATTGTATATATTTCAATTCGTAGTAATAGGAATTCAATGTGACTGCAGCACTGACGCATCTCTAGTTTATACTCATTATAATAATATTAATACGGCTTTTAGTATATGATAGGCGTATAACAGACTTATTGTGTTATATTCGTAAACCGCTAACATGCTTAAGACATAAGATCTATATTATAATATTATGGTTAAATACTGTCACGCTATCGGCTTTCAGTTTCCAAACATCGACAGGTATTATTATAATTATTTATATATTTCGGTACGTCATTATTATAATACGTAGGTATATGTAAAATTAGAAATAAATTACAAAAAAAAAAAAAAAAAAAAATATTCACCAATGATAGAGCGAACATCAGTAAATCCAATATAATTGTTTCATGATGAACGCAAACAAAAATAATTTGAAAAATATTTGTGATCGTACATTTTTTCTGTAGTGAAATTCCAATATTTCCCTATAAATATTAAATTAGTTTTTATCGACGTGTTCTTTTTATTTTATTTTTATCATTAATTTTTCATGATTCTCGAACTATTCGAAAATCATGGCAATGGAGGTTTTTCGCGATTCATTTTTCTTTTTCTGATATATTTATAAATTAATATTAACATATAAATGCGTTTTCGTTTCTTTCAAAACGTCCGGCTGCTGTCTGCATATATTATAATAAAAAGAGTGTGTAGTGTACCTATACATGAGAAAATAAAATCAATGTTCGATTAAATGAAATATGGTTTTTCGGTCGAAGAAATAATAAATCATATATAATGTAATAATACGCAAAATCTTATTTATATAATATAGAAATTCCATGTTTTAAGACGGTCTGTTTTTAGCAAACTATATCAAAAGGCCAAAAATGGTTATTATTTTTACCATATTAAATGTAATATTTTCAAATTATTGAGTATTTGCACTTTTGGATACTCTCAAAATCTCAAAAACCACTTGTGTGTGCAATTAGCATGTACTAATAATCTATTTTAGTACCTACGTCTACGTCTATTCTTTAGGCCGGCAATGTTTAGTAGGTACTAAATATTTTTGCAGTTTTAAATAACATATAATAATATAATATGAAACCCAAGTAATCAATACAGTAATTCAAAACATTTAAACGTTGGTAAAAAAATGTGTCTATAGCGGCGTAAATCTAAAATTTTGCATGATATCTTTAAGTATCGCTTTTTTGAATTTCGCGCGGCTTTTTATGGTTTATGGCTTATAAGTTGGTTGCCATTTGTTTTTAACGTACCAAAACGTACTTATTATAATAATTAGAATGTATAGTAGCGTTTGAGAATAGTTTTTTTTTTTTTTTATGAGAGCTGAAATCATTTTGTATCGATTTCAAACATAAAATGTACCTACTATTATAATATAATTTAACGAAAGATAAAATAATAATAAAATCGTACTAGCAGTGCGCACTGCACGCGATTATATTAAAATATTTTATTTTGTCGACACGATCGCACTGCACATTTTGGCGAAAATGTCTTGCCCACACGTCTTTTCTCGCGAGCACATGATTGTATCCTATCTGAAATCCGACCGGGAAACGTGTGCGGCGACGGTAACGGCGTCGACAGGAAAGCAATATAAACGGCCACAGAATTCGATCTTTTTGAAATATAATTTTAAAATAAATTTGTTTATCTTAATTAATAAAATAGAATCATTACGATGGCATTAAGAATTATTTTTAGTTTTGCGATATATATTATATAATTGCATAAATTATGTATATATATATATCATATATTTTATGCTCATTTTTTTCTAATAATATAAAATAAATACCTGTAGGTGTGAAAAACACGATAAAAATTTAGTTATATTCTATTTTTATAACCCGCGCGGTTCATCTCGATCGCTGGATCGTGTCATATGTCAGGGTTTCCCTAGTGAACACGTTTAAAATGTTTAACAGTGTTGCCAATGTTTTCCATTTGTCCGCAAAAATATGTCACAATAATAATAATATAATTTAAATTTATTATAATAAATAATTAGTTGGCAACAAAAGTGTATTAATATTATTATCAATATAATATTGTGAAACCCTCTGAAATGATATAAAAATCGACATGACGAACTTCGCGGGTTATGTTTTAGTATTTTATTGTTAGTACATTATTATTGTTGTTATTATTATTATTATTATTATTATTATTATTGTTATTGTTAGTATTATTATTGCATAGTTTTGCATAGCTTGCGGTGAAGGTATACTATGCGTAATAAAATCATATTAGGATTGGCTCGTTTTCAGCAGACGTTGACGTTGGGCCCACACGGCCTTCCATTTCTACCCTCCCCCGCATTGCCCTCGCCGCCCAACCAGCAGCAGCCCCAGCCACCCTGTTCCACGCTGTTCGTCGCCAACCTCGGCCAATTCGTGTCCGACCACGAGCTTAAAGACATTTTCGCCAGGTCAGTAGTCTGAAAAGTAAAAACCAAAAAACCAAATAAACCGTAAAACTATATATTATATACCTATTAATTATATTATATTAATTAGTTGTTTTTTTTTTTTTTTTTTTTTTACTTAAATTTACACTTGAACGATTTTGTTTGCGTGTTGTGTTCATAAGATTTTTTTGTTTTGCGTGTGTGAATGACGTCAACCCTCCTTTAGAAATAAAAATTTGATAACAACGGTTTCGAAAATCTGGGTGTAGATCAGCAATTTCCCACGGTTCAAGACACCCGCGAATAACATGATGGTACAGGTAAAAACAAATATATTCCAGTGGACAGTGAAAAACTATTTACTATTCTATCTTTAATAAATAGGTAATATAAAAATAAAAACAGGATAAAACAAGTTAATAATATGCTATGTTATTATCATCAAGTTTGTGTTTATTTATTTGCAATTCTTTAAAATGTGGTTTAAAAGAGGTTTAAAAGAGTATTTGTATGTATGTCTAAAACGTTCGATCAAAGTCATGGCTTCACTGCTAATTGAAAATAAAGTCATTGATAAGGAATGTTCTTCGACAAATTTATAGCCACATCAGAAACATAAAAACACATAATTATATTTTATATGCACTTATTAAATAGAATTCGCTCACTTATTGTAAGAAGTGAATAAATTGTCAACGTCACTCTTTGAAATTAAACGCTTAATTTATTACCAATCTTATAGAGTATTTTATTAAGACATTTAATTTTATTCTAAAATTTCCGTACCTATTTAGTTAAAATAAAATTCAATGAATTATTTATGATCATAAAATATAAATAATAATAAATATAATATATTCATTATAATTATAATGGTTTTAAAGAATACCTCATCTTAGTCTGTCCGCCTGGTGGTTCACAACACGTCACCACGATTGTATAATATTATATTATTTGAATGATTTTTTCAATTATATATCAAAATGAGTTAGTCAGTTTACAATACTGATAATAACTGTTAAAGTGTTACGGGCTCTTACCTTGTTATGGTAATAAATTCAAATCTCAATATTCTACAGCAATTATTTAATAGGACTTTACAAACTTTCACTGTATATATATATACGCGATTGTGGTGTTAAGTTAATCTTGTGACTCGCATATAACTTTTCTTATATCGCTTTAAAATATTGCAAAAGGAATATTATTTTATAAACTTTGCACGACGGAAATGAGAAAAACACACTTTTAAATTTGTCTAATATTATAAACACAAATCTTCGTAATTTCAGCCACTGTAACTGGTAATACGTAAAAACTACACGCAAACGAACAGGTGAGGTTATGGTTTGTTTTGGTCGAAACCGATGTTGTCTAAATTATGTTATATTTATATACCCATACCTATTATTTTTTAATATAATTATTGGTTTGTACTTTGTGTATCATGCATATTTTTTGTTTTCTTTCCTGTGTGCAATATTATTATATTATTTACATAAAATGTGTTCGTACGCGATAGAAATTAGAAAGAGTGAAAGAGAGTAAAAATAATACTATTATTATGAGATGAACTAACATAATTTCCTGTAGATAATATTATAGTACTTAATACTGCACTGTTGCATGTACAGTGAAGTAAACTAAATGGACAAAAATCAGTGTGATTATAATATTATTCAAATCGTGAATTGGTAACGGGCCTCGGGATTTCGGGGGCAGTCGGCCGAAAAATGATAAGAAAAAGTAGCAACGACGGTTATTTGATATCAACTTTTATAAGTTTCCAAATTGTATTTCAATAATTTTTAATTTGATATTCACTTTATAATACTGTTAGGTGAAATGATAAAACAACATATTACTTTCGGATAAGCAAAGTAAGTAAGATAAGCTTCGCTTCAAAAATCGAAAATATCCCTCGATTTATTATTAAAAAACCACGTCGGATAGTAAACGGCGAATGGGAAAAATGCACAGATATAAATAAACAAAAATATAATAATTTAAAATATAATTAAGTTGGTAGTACATTTTAATGTTTTTCTTATAAATTTCGTACCACTGCCAAAGACGATAGATACATCGTATTAATGTATTGTAATTATTTTATTCATAACCGATCACACTGATCTTTGTATTTTATCAACTTATTTAATTTAAAAATATCCACGTACAGTTTAGTTGGGAAGGACTAAAGACGGGGAAGATATTTTCATTGTAAACATGTGAAGTAAACACAAATAATATTATCATTATTGACGTCATCACATTACTATAATTATTAATTATTATAATTTGTTGTATATTAACAACGTAGTACCAGCTCGTATAATAATTATTATTATTGTCCCTACGGAGGATATAACATTGATATATTATTAGTATAATAATATTATTACAATATAATATAATATATTGTATAGGATAATATTATATACTTATTTTCTATTAGAGTCCCATCCAAGTTGGCCCGAGAAAAATGACAGGATTTTTTTTTTATTGTTTTTTTTTTTCAAATCTAGAACCAGTTACAGTCAGTCAAAGCAGACGTTTAACTATTGGCCGACGGCCTATAAATGAAGACATTGATATACGTATTTCTATCTATACCTCTATCTGTCCAATGTACATACCATACGAAAGCAATATTATAAGGTGAGAAGGTGGAGGGCGCACGATTAGACTTAGGCACGATACATACACACACACACACACACACACATATAATATATAGAATGATATAATACCCACATTATATTTAATGTGAGCATCGAGGGGATATGCGTTTGTGTTATTTAGGTATGTTTTAATTTATATCGACGTTCGCGAAAACCCTAACTTAATCGCCGAAGCCATAATTAGCCATCATTTGTTTTCACCTATTCCAGTGCAGGGTCCAAAATAGACGTTTTATGTATTCCATATATTCGCTATCGAATATATATTTCGCTATTACGTCGAATAGTCCGTATACTATAGTTAGTGATGAAGAGGATGTTTGATAACGGTTGTCCGAAACTCGCGAATCACTACTTTGGATACGGTCACGTTATCACAAATATTGTTAGGTTAGGTAAAATTGGGCGAATCTAATCTCAAACGCATTCATACTCGTACGTTTTCAATCCGTAGCGGACTCGGAAAAGTGGAAAATGATGAAATACATATAAAAATTTAAGAAAAAAAAAATTATTCTCTCTTGCCTCATCACACGTGTGTCGATTGTATACTTAAACTCGACAACCGTTTTATTGTCAGACTATAATATAATAATAATTATAATATGTATCTCGTTGGCTAAACTGCAATGTGTTTCATTAATTTCGTTACGAACTGTATATTATGTAATAATAATTAATAATAATAATAATAATGATAATATTGTTTAGCGGTTTTCGCGGTCACGATCAGTGGCGAATTCGAAATTTACTCAGGAAGGGTCATCCACCGTAATCCATAATGTTAAATACCAAAATACATGCACCGTACAAAATTATGACGTGTTGTCCATAAGTTATTGAAATTTATATACCGATAAAACAATAAATCGTCAAGGGGGTAGATATTTATAGCCTTCACAATATTATAATAATATCTTCTCCACGATACGCCTAAATTGAAACCATCGTATTCAATGTTATACGATTTTCCGCCATTTAATCGCAGTTTATTAGTGTTATAATAATACCGCGGTTTAATTAAATTGTATAATTTTTTTTTTTTCCAGGGAGTATGCTGGCCAAAAGAAATTGGACAACGTCAATTTCACGTATACTCACATGCAGTTGAACAACACCTGACGACAACCAGATAGGCCACCGATACTACCCGCCCGAGTTTAGTTAGGTTGATCTGTTGCGACACGGTTACGCGACAAAAATCCTAACCACTAACCTAACCCAACCTAACCTGCCGCAGCATCCTCCCCTCCCCGGCCACCCAATTACCACAAGTTTCTTTGCGTAATAAAAATACGGAAAAGTAAAATCAACATAAGGATTGTTAATTTTAATTTTTTTTTCTTTATTTATTCTTTAATTTTTTTATTATTATTATCATTTCAACATTATTGTATATAATATTATGAAAATGTAATGTTAATTGCTCGCTTAAAAAAAGCTTTTACCTACCTGTACGACGAGTTTCTTCGTCCGCTAACGCCTGTGTAGTGTATTTATACTCGTATATGATATACCTGTATTATTATTATTATTTTTTTTATTATTATTATTATTATTATTATTATTATCATCATCATTATTATCATCATCATTATTATCATTATTGTTTTATTCGCATACCTACCTAACTAAGTATACCTATTATGAATATTTTATACGATAAAAATAATAATACTTAGTTTACCGCCGATATTATATTGTATACCTATAATACCTGTAATTCGACTTTTATTCCCTATATGTAAGCTTTTTGGACCTAACCTAAAACGATAACGATGTTATAATATTGTCTTACGACATAAAACGCTTGTTTGCATAATATAAATAGTGGGTAGTGTAAGATCTTAAGACTCATCAAATCTGTGATTGTTTCTCATGTACTTTTTTTTGTTTTGTTTTCGTTCGTTTTAATATGAAAATTTCGCCTGTTCGAACGTTATAGCAATAAAATATTATATTATTATTAATGATGAAAAAAAAAAAAAATGTTTAAAAAATGTAAGCGCCGCTCATATATACATTCACTGAATACATATCAAAACAAATGCTTTGTTATAAGGGATTTAAAACGTTAAAAAAATATTATTTGTAAATAATTATTTTTTTTTTATATATAAAAATAAGACTACAAAAAAAAATTTAAAAAATAACTAAACAAATTATATATATATAAATTTTAAATTATTTAAAAAAAAAAAGAAAAAAATTTTCAAAATCTGACGATTTTAATAATTCTGCGAACTATTTTTTATACAATATTTTTAGTCTTTTGTTTCTTGCCGTTTTATTATTATTATTATTATTATTATTACTAGGTATTATTTTTCTAGTAGATTTCGTTTTTTAACAAATTTACAGGGTGCAGCTTGTATTATTCATATAGCAGCTCATTGGAAAAGTATTTTATTTTATCTTTCCGTTTTAGGTACGATTATTTTGTTTTGATTTTTTCGTTGTCGCGTATTCTTGCCTCTCCTTTTTTTTTGAAAAAAAAAAAAAAAATTATATTATATTATATGCATATAAATAGGATATTTCTGGGAACACGTAAGTTAATGTTATATTACAATTATTATTATTATAAAATAATAATAATAATAAAAAAAAAAATTGTAATCGCGTACGTATTGAATATAATATTTGATAATTATTTAAAAACGACAATCTTTTTTTAAGTTTTAAATTATTTTAAGAGACAATAATCATTTTTTGACGTTTTTGTTCTCGAAATAATTTTCTTTGTTTTTTTTTTTTTTTTCGAAAAATAATATAAAATATATATTAATTATTACTAACATAACGATAATAATATCGTGTCGCTCGCGAAAGACCAAAGATTATACGTTCTTTTTTGTAATATTATTATACCATTATAATATTATACAGTTTGTTGTCCTTTTGTTTTGTTTTGTTTGTTTGTTTTACTTAATTTCTTTATCGATATCGCAGTAAACATTCTTGATATTATAATTGATAAATTGAATTAAAACGATATATATATAATATTCTTTTTTTCTCCAGTCACCGCGTGTAAATATAAAAATAATAATCGTACGAAACATAAAAAAATTCATTTTTCAGTGTATATTATTTATAATACTCATAGATAAATCATTATTGTTTTTAAGCAGTTTTAGACGTAAAATTAATGAATTAAACGATATTATATACCTAATAATTATTACATAGTATTAATTTTTATTTATATTAAACCGTTTGAAAAAATACTCTTTAAATTTGTAAGTATTTGTTTATTTTTTAAGAATTATTATTGTTTATTTAAATTCGCGCGCGTCTGCGATTTCCGATTAAATTGTCTCTGGGACGTGTTAAAAACGATCCTCAGCTTGTCGGGAGATCGCAGACTATACGGCGAAAGACGTTGGCGCGTATTTTTATTATTATATTACACGTATATAATAAATGCCTAATAAAATAATATTACAAAAACGATAAATTTTTCCGATAAATTGCGTATTGTAATCACGAACTCGAAACATTCCGCCGAGGGCACACGCGTCTGGAACGATGGAAAATATAAAAATGATAATATCGTTATTGGGATATACACGTAGGTACCTATAATATAAATGCAGCCGCTGATAACACGTGTACCTATTTTATACGTCTTTCGCTAGAGAAAAGTAAAAATAATTATTAATATCCGTCCAAATTTAAAAAAAAAAAAAAAAAAAAAAAAAAAAAAAAAAAACATTTCGTTTGTCTTTATTTGATTATTTCGTTAATTAATTAATTAATTATTATTATTATTATTAGAACGGTAAATATTATTGTATTGTCTTGAATAATAAAATAAATAGCGTGTATTATAATGAAAAACAAAAAAAAAAAAAAACCATCATTTAAATTTTAAGCTCAAACAGATTTAATATTCGTTTCGTTTCGTTTCGCGTTTGTTTCGACTTTACTTATACATTTATTATAATATAATATATATTTATATAATATAAATAATTATGTTTAAATTTAAAAAAAAATCGCCTTTTTTTAAACGCAACACGTACATATCATTATATAATAATAAAAAATATACATTTTACCGCTGTATCCGTATATATAATTATAATATACGCGCGTATAGCCTGTGTATATTTTTTTATTTATTTTTTCGATGTGATCAACAAGTAGCCTTATAATCGTATAAAAAAAAAAAAAAAATAATAATATTATTATTATTATTGTCTTATTGAATCTATATAATATATATTATGATATGTGTTATGGTAATTACTAATTAATTATGGTAATTATTTATGGTGTAATTGCACGCCGCAATAATAATAATAAATTAAAATTTTATTATTATTATTATTATTGTACGATCGTCGTCGGTACGATAAAACGATATTTTTTTTTATTGTACCGATAATTATATAATATTCGCGTGAACGTACACGATATTATTGTTTTTTTTTTTTTTCGTTTTTTTTTTATCTATATGTGATTTTGGTCACCCCTGTACACGAGGGTGTATACGATACCGAAACGTATATAATCGAAACATATCAATAAATGTGCCCCCCCTGAATCCCGTATTAAAAATGTACGAAAACAAATTGAATAGGAATTGAAATTGAATTATAATCGTATATGGTATAGGTATATTATATTATTGTATTATTGTATTGTATTATTGTATTGTATTTTATTGCCCCGTACGGATTGGAATACGATGTGGTCGAATGTGAGAAAAAAAATCACGACTGTATTGTTAAATAAATAATTAATAAATAATAATATATTATATATGGATATAAAAATAAAACGTTTGTATATCGGTATCATAATAATTATAGATAATAATGTCATTTATTTTATTGTAATATTTATTATAAATTATTATTATTATTATTATTATTATTATTATTATAAATTATTATTATTATTATTATTATTAATTGTGTATTTGTGTAACTAGAGAAAACAAAACGTGACGAACATAATATTATTATAATATAATAATAATATGATTTTTGTTTTTTTTTCGGTTGTTTAATGTATTTTTTTTCTTTTTCTTTAATTCTTTATTATTAATATTATTATTATTATTATTATTATTAATTAATTAATTATTATTACGATAATTAATATTATTATAATTATACTCTATTAAAATATATTTACTTGTGTAGTGAAATTTTTTTAGTCGTCACTGCGAGCGTAATTTTACATAAATTAATATTATTATTATTATTTATAAACATTTGTTGTACGGAATTTTTATTGTTACTTTTACCGAACATTATTATATTATATTATTGTAATATTATTATGTTTTCGCTTTGCGTTATTACGATATATTATCATTACGGTGTTTATATATAATATATCTATATGTGTAATAATAAAAAAAAAAATTTTAAAACATAAATAAATGTAAAAAAAAAAAAAAACAATAATAATAATTATAATAGGTATCTATTTAATATAATGTTGTAGCGGTATTTAATTAAAACAATTATTATTATAATAAAAATAAAATAAATATATATTATATATAGACGATATTGATATTATGAAATATGAACATGTGAAAAATAATACCTAAAAACAAAAAAATTAGGAATATTGTATTTATAAAATGATGATATATATATATATATAATAAAAAAAAATACAAATACAAATAAAATAAAAAAAAAAAATAAATAAAAGTAGTGAATTTATTGGAAAATGTGTTATTTTATTTTTATTTATATGTATAATCACTGTGGAATTACAAGTTCATTCGGCGATGATTCGCCAGTGTTTCTTTTTTTTTTTACATATTTTGAAAAATATATCTACGATTATTATTAGTTGAAATATAAAATTTGTAATTTTTTTCTAAATACTTCCACCGTTTTAGCCCGCATACTTGTAAGTATTTAACGTTACATACAATTTTTAAATTTTGAATTTAAAGCCAAACAAATTTAATACAGTCAACATTTCTTCCCCACCTAGATACTGTAGGCATAAAATATTATAGTTAATATCGTCGATCATAATTTTATTTAATATACTTTTATAGACGTTAAAATTAACAATTTAAAATTTTTCATTATTCGTGTATTTATGTTAAGCCTAGTATATATTATACACTTGAGTACCAACGAGCAATATCATTTATCGTGTGTCCGAGCCGATAAAATATTTCAATTCATGTGTATTCATTGAAATTTTACAATTTTAGTTGGAATCGTATACAATTTAAAAATATAGGGACCAAGACTGTAGTCAAGACTACAGTCTACGATAAAATTAATTGAAACAATAATTTGACAATATTTGCTTAATAGTAATATTATGTTCGACATATTAATTATTAACATCCAATAATTACAAACTTTTAAGACACGAATAATTAGTTCTTGGTGAAATATTTCTATATCAAACTAGTGTACCAATTACCAATATCGTACACTTGTTGTACACACTAATCGCTAGTGTAAATACCAACTTAACCTTTTAGTGGTTAATACTTAACAACTTAATGCCTACTGTGTATAATTATATGTACAAGTAACGTTGCGTACAATGACGTTCCAGCAAAAATAAAAATATTTAACAATATATTACTATATATTACTTATATAATAAAATATATTCTTAATCTTACACAGATACAATTTTAGCGACTAGAAAATAAAATTTATTATAATACATACTATAAACTATGTCCACTCATTATTACAATAGGTGACTTTCATTTTCTTCTTTTATTGTTATAACTAGATGGCATCAAAGACTTCGTCGTATTTTTATTAGAATAATAAGTTCTTGTGTTTATTAGTCGTCATCACTAACTGAATTGAAAACCTATTTCATTGCAGAGAAATGTATAATAATTGAAATATTAATTTTTTCTTTGCAAAAATACATATATAAATTATATTAAAAATAATTAAAATATCAAGAAACGGTTATTTTTATTTTAATAACCATATCGCTTTTTTATATTAATTACTTTTAAATATTAAGATCCAAGATATTATTAATAATTAAGATATTATTTATACATTCTCAGTCATAATTCAAAAATAATTTATTAAATCATACTATCGAAAATAACATATTTTATTTCAAGACCAAATAATCTCTACTCCATCAATTTCACAACATCTCTAAATTTAATTAATTAGATAACTTATAACTTATAATTAAAAATAACCATTTCGATTCGATATTCAGGAATGTTCATAATATAATATGGAGAAAAATTTGAACATTTTTAATTTATAAATTATAAAATATATATTTATTTTTCAGGACACTAAATATTAAAATACATAATTTTAATAAATTATTGTTTTTGAACATAGTATTTATTATAAATCACTCTTTAATTACAAAAAACAAAAAAAACACATGCACACACATACAGTGAAGAAATTACAAGATAAAATAAATTATTATAAAACACAATTATTTAACAAGATTATTGTGCAATGCAAAACATATTTTTTAGTAAATTTATTTTCAAAATAATTTTTATCCTTTTTAAAATGCAAATACTATTATCAAAAATTATCTTCCTAAAAATATTAATATTATATTTTTAATGTATATAAATTATGTATATATATATAAAAAAAAAATTACTTTTGATTAAAATATGCATTTTATTAAGATTTAATTTTCAATTTTTAATACCCAAATGAAATTTACTACAAACATAAATATTCATTACAGGAACTTTTCATTTCAATAATTAAATAATAATATACTTTTTATGGAATATAATTTTTTACAATTTATTTATTAATTATTTTACTATAACAATATTAAAGGGAAAGTACAGATTTTTGGTTAATTTTTATAAAACGCTATGTTTTGTTGAATTAATGTTTTTTATTACTAGGGCAGAGAAGTTATAGGAGCTAAAATTAGCCAAATTTGCACGATAATATGCATAAAAATACCAATCAATATGCACAAAGAACTAAAAAATATGCAATCAAATTATAATTTATTTTATGATAAATAAAAATTGTAAATTAATTTTATTAAACATTTTTTTTAAAAAAAAATATATATATTAAAATCTTACAGTACAACACAGTACCATCTGTACAAAATATAGATTGTTTAAAATTCTTTACATATTTATTTAACACACTACCATATACTTTAGGCAATAGGCATTTTAAATTTGTATAATAAAATATATTATTAAATCTACAAAACAAATATGACAGAAAATTGTATACACAGTACAAAACTACAAACGATATCAAACAACACATGAGACACGACTGATTCAGAAATTCAGATAAAATTGTATTAAAAAATAAGAGTTAATAATTTTTACACATACGGGTAGATATTATTATGTCAAATTACCGGTGATATATGAGTATGTATATAATATAAATTGATATATACTCGTAAGTGCAACAGGAAGAAAATACAGCCAAAATAAAAGTAGGTGTAATATTATAATTTCAATTAAAATGTATGAAATATGCTTAAAATATGCATTTTTGGCAGATAATTGTTGAAATATGCAAAAAAAATGCAGTAAAAAAATGTGTATAAAAACTTATGGAATCATGAAACAAATTTATAACTAGGTTAGCTATAAATTGGGTAAAAAGAAAAAACATGCAAATCCTATAACTTCCCTGCCTTATTTATTACTATGGAAAAAATATTCATTTCAATTAAAAACGAATCATATGTAATTTAATGGTATATATTATATAAGTATATTTATTATAACTTGAATGGATTTGAAATAACATAAAATTGGAAAATTGGAAACAACGTGTTTTACATTGTAACATCACGAATTGTCATGATTAAGCATTTGAACGTATAGATTAATAATCTTACGAATAAATTTATAGATTGGTAAGTAGTAACAGATTAACAAGATACTCGTAATATAATGTAGGTACGTACATCAAATATAAGAATTATAATCATAAATATTAAACTAAAAGTCAGATCATATTTTAGTAAATACAATTTTTACAACTTTTGAATACTACAATGTACAAATAAGGCATATAAGTTTGGTAAAGTATGACAAAAATATGAAAATGTTTCTAAACATATAATAATGTTTTGTTTCATTATTTAATTTGTCTTTATAATTTATTCAATAATTAAAACTCAATATTGCATAATTTATAATATTTTTAAATATTCAATAATTGTTTTAATGATACTTTAATCATAGTTTTACCACTAATAGCCACATATTTACAACTCTAAACTCTGTTCAGTCTTTTTCAATATCCTCACATTGCCTTGTGAATCACCAACCAAACATTCATCAGTCATATCAATGAATAATCCAGTCTCAACCACTCCTGAAGAATACAATTAAATAATAATAAGTAATAATGATTCTTATTACTAACAGCAAAATAACTATACCAGGAATAAGTTTTAAGTAGTTGTGAACAGAAGACCAACAGTATTTTGTATCTGGAAACACCCAATCCAATATGAAGTTTCCATTATCTGTTACTAAAGGTCCCTAGAGAAAACAAAATTATATTTTAAATAATTAATTGTTTGTATGTTAATTGTCTATTAATAAATTCATATTAAACATACTGCTTTATCAGTACACATCCTCAAAATAGCTTCACCTCCATATTTTGCTTCAATTTTATTCTGAATTGGTTTGCATGCCATTGGTATTACTTCGATAGGCACACCTTTCTTCCATTTATGACCTAAACGAATTGCCTCCTTACTAAATACGTATAAAATATTTAAACACAGTTTAACATAAAAAAAATTGAATTTTTTTTTTAAATATATTATACTTACCCACTATCAGCAACAATTATTAATTTTTCAGAACAGGATGCTACAATTTTTTCTTGAGTCAAACATCCACCACCACCTTTTATGACTGTTAAAGTACCAGTTTCGATTTCGTCAGCTCCATCGATCGTACAATCTAACTGAGTCATGAAATAGGTTTAAAAATTCTTGACACACGTTTCCGACTTCCGACTTACTTTTGGATGCGAGTCCAGATTTCCCAAAGGCAAGTTATAATCAATAATCAGTTGGCGTGCTTGATATGAAGTTGGCACACAGATGACGGACAAATTTTGATCCTTCACTTTTTGCGCTGTAGGTACATAAATATATCACTAAAACACATTACAAACATACCGTTTAGATTTTGATTGCTATACCCAATCTTTGAACTCCGTACACGATTGTTGAACCACTACCGATGCCCAGTTTCATTCCGTTCTGGAAAATAACACGTATTTTATGATAATGTTTGTAGTTTAGTACGACTGATCGGCTAACTCCGTGAACAAATAACACTAATACGATATTATTTTAATGTTAACAAAATATGTAACATTACTTTGACATGTTGGTCGATAGCTTGGTGAGCGGCACACATTTTGGACACGTCCACGGCTCCGGTGGAACGAATTTTTGGTTCAATGGTGAAACTGACTGTGCTCATTTTGGCGTAACGTCTGTGAAAAGTTTTTAAACCGCCGGCAACGATCAACTTGAAGAACGCCAACCGCAACGGTGGCATCAACGAAAAGCAGTCGACGGAAAGATTAAAATGATTATTGTTATAACAATATTGTTATTCGTTACACTTACAAAGTTACTAGTTACAACTCTGAAACTTTTCACTTTTGGGTATCATGAACGATTGGAAAATCGAAATTCTAATATCTGACGTGATTACACCACTATTATTGTTGATAATGCGTGATAAGAAATGAAGATAACGATTGCGTAACCGTGGTCCTCATAGACATAATAATATATTATATTACGTCTGTGGTGGTCCTGGTACCTGGTTTTATTTCACTTTTCACGCGCACTCCGTATAATATAATGAATAAAAATGATAAATAATATGATTCCCAGTGTCCAGCTCTAAATTTCAGAAGGAAATTTAATTCGAATCGTATAAAATAATTATTAAATGGTGTAATTTTAAGTTTTAAGTCGCGAAAAAAACGCTGGACGTTAAAATTAAAACAACGAGACGGAATGAACGATTATACTTTAAAAAATACGAGTAAGCACGCGTGTAATCGATTTCTGATTGTAATAATTGCAATGAAATAGATTTTGAATCGTAAGTGGGAGAAATCAGAAACGTGAACGCGGTAGGTTACGCATAACATCGGTCGCATATACAGAGGGATTATAAACGTTAGAATTTACAATATCATTTTTGTTACTATTTTATCGGACGAACGGAAAATATAGTTTTTTTTTTCATCCTGGTAAATCGATTCGTATTCTATTTTACTAATGTTTTTTGAATATTTTTTAATACGAAATTATTTTTAAAAATTCACACTACAATATTTCAAATTTTCAATCATTAAAATCGTTACGTGTAGCATGACATTGTCCAGTCACCTTGATCAATGGCTTCATCAATAATTACCTATTGGCGTCGTGTGTGTGAAAAAAAAAAAAAATAAAATAAATCAAAAACTGATTTTCGATTCAAGGCTGTATGAAAGATTGAAAGTTACAACTTTTAAATCCGAATCAGGTTAAATCGGTTCGCGTTCGTATCTATAATTATTCATTATTATTTTACACGTAATACACGTTTCGCGTAAGTATTATAATTTATATAAAATAGATTTATGTATAATTTTTAGTGTTTGAAATGTACCTGTAATATCTAATCGTCAACGAATCGTACGTATAATTGATTTTTTTCGCAAGTCAAAATCAAATCAATAATAGCTAATATAGAAAATGGTTATTAATTATGCGACTTTACGAGTAAGATTCGGAAGTTATAGCGTTTACGTTTGTTTTTTTTTTTTTTTTGGTCAATTTTAACTATATCCTAACTCCTAAGCAAGACACAAATTTGTTTTCAAATTTCAATGGAGACAACGACGAAATTTTGTTAGTTTATTTTGAATTTTTAGAGTCACCTGCTCACTTATTTTGCTAATTTAGAATTTTAAGAGATATTTTTAGGCATATTTATATTATATAAACGCAACTAAATATCTTTCTCCGTAAATAAAATATTATTTTTTTGGTACCTAACTTTTGATAAACTTATTTAATTGGTTCGTCGTACGTAGGTATTAAGGGTCCCCCGGTGCCGGCTATTTATTAAGGAGTAAAATTCAGGCAATTTCTTAACATAGTAATCGGCGGAGGTCGATTCGATGTTGTTGTGTTAGTGTGTAAATGACATAGGCGTGCGCAGGCCTCTTTTTCAGAGTATGCAGAAGGCTACCAACTTCCAGCCATTGGCGCAACTAAGGATAGGGGGTGATAAAGGGGATAGCTCCACACAAAAATTAATACTTTAATAGGTAGGTATATTTGTTAATGTAAATATATTTATTTGGGACTTAAGCCCCACTAAAATTTTTAGTCTAATTGTACCTATGCCATTGAAAGTTATTTTAAGCATGCAAAATTTTGGTAAAAAAATATACATAAATATTTAAATATCTTGTAATTATTTAATAAGTGAAATTGAATAACAAAATAAAAAAAACACTTAAAATTTTTTGAGTCAAATAACTAAATAAAAAAATGAATTTCATAAAGAATTACAGTCATAATAATTCATAACACCATTCTTCGTTGGGTAGAGTTTTTTAAATCATCATTGATGTCTTTAGGATTTTAATTTATAGCTATTTCTTGTTCTATATAGTTAAAAATATTAAGCTATTTTATCTCTCTTGAAGCATAGTACCTACTTCTTAATTTGGACTTCACTAAATTTAATCTTGAAAATGTTCGTTCACATGTACAGCCTAGCTTGTGACTGGTATTACTATTTATATTAAATATTCACGTTTCGTTAATTTTATTATTTTTAACGTGTTCGTAATTCGTAAATTCATTACGAATGTTTAAAATAAGTATAAGATAATATTATTAATATAATAATAATATTATTCAAAATGTATAGAACTCAAGCAACTCATATTTTGTTTTTCTTAATGGAATATTAATAATCAAAATATTTAATATAGGTACCTTCTAAAAAATAAATAATAAACCGCGGTACTAATGTAGATACTATAAATTTAGTATATAGTATTTTCCATACTTTTATCAATGAATGAGTATCGATAAACATGACAATGTATTAATGGCCGTCCATTGAATAATGAATATTATATATTATATTTATATATATTCAGTGGATTCAAATATCAATAGTGACAATAGTATACTCGTATTAGTAGGTATCTTATATAAAGTTACAACTATATGATCAGAAATTTACAGAATTCTAATATTCTATGTGAAAATTATATTGATTTTAAAATATTAAATAATACAACTAAATAGACTAACCTACTATTTTATTATATTTTGTATATATTCTAATTTTTCTCTAAAATTTTATTGTCCATAGTTTAGTATATTTATTATAGTATATTTGCATTTTAAAATGAAGTGATAAAAATTAATTTTATTTAAGGCTACAACTTCCGAAACCTGTCTATGAGTTTATAAAATTAAGTAGGTATTTTAAAATTTCTTTATCTAAGTCATAATAATGTTAGGTATATGTTAAAATCATGCTATATGGTCGAATTATATTGAAAAGTAGGTAGTTTGTTTTCTACGTATTTTTTAATAAACATGTAATATACATTTTTATTATATTTTAAATGGCAGTAACAACGGTATTATAATTATGAAATTTTTTCTATGTGAACTAATCTGTTTGTAATAATAATTAATTGACAAATTAATAACGAAAATTTGTATTATTAAAACTATTTTATTATTTACCTACTCAATCGGAAGAATTATAATATATAACAATATGGAAAAATCAATAACGACAGACTGGTTCACCATGAGATACTGATAAATGAAGGTATTAGGTTAAGTTAGTGTTACCTCATTTTCGTAAATTTTTATAAGTTAATAAAAAATTTATATACCTAATTAAAATTTTACCCAAAACGAGATAAATTCAATCCTACTTTTAAAGATAATTTAATATAAACTAAAAAAGTTAAAGAACGGTTTCTTAGACGTGTTTATAGACGTCAAGTATAAAATGAGATAATTATTTCTCTATGAGACTAAAAATATATTTTTTTAATATTTTTTGAATTTTGTGTGATATTTTGTGGAGTGAAAATGACAGCTGCTCGATTTTTGTTTATTAAACCTATAAATTTCATTTTTAAGTTTTATAAAAAAAAATTCTATCATAAAAAAAATTAATTGGATTTATTTGGAAATAAAAAAAATTACATTTTTGTCAAAAATATATATTTTCAGTAAATGATTAATAATATATTGAACACATTTATTGTTACCTATTTATTACCCGATTATGATTTGATTATTCAAATTATTGCGGAGGTAATAATCGAATTATAATTATTTATTTAAATAATAAAATATATAAAACAAAAATATATAATATAATATAGAATATTATTCTAGGAAACGAATAAAAATATTGTTAATTATTATTGTATATTATATTTAATTGGCTGATAAAACTAATAAAATTTATACTTAACCGTATCAGAGTAGCAAAGAGTGTTTAGTTTATTTATTTATTTCCAATAGGTAATAATAATTTTATAGACATTAACTAGTCATTAAGAAATTATTGCTAAAAGACGACGTAAATTTCGCAGAATAAACTTCAATTAAAGTACCTACTAGAAAAAAAATATTCAAATATATTTTTATTCTAAATTATATCTTGACACCAAATATAATATAATAATGTCACTGAGGAGAATGAGGAAGTTAATATTTGCTATTAAAATGAGAAGAACACTGTTTTCGCCACCATTCAGACCAGATAAGAGCAAAATAATAACAAGAGAGGAACTAAGATACAAATTGATTGAACATCCATCACAATATGAGTTTTATTTAACTCCTAGTTTACTTAAACTACGGGATATAAAGATGGCTGAAAAAAAAAATCGTAAACCGAGTCCACAGCCCAGTTACAGCCTACAGTCGGAACAAAACATGAGTATTGAAGAGGAAGAATTACCACAGACGTCTGTTATCAACAAATCGCAATTATCTGCACCTCCGGTTAACGATAAATCGCAATTATCTGCACCTCAGGTTAACGATAAATCGCAATTATCTGCACCACCGGTTAACGATAAATCGCAAAAGGATCTACCGTTAGTAAGAAGTAAAAAACCAAATAATAAGAAATTGCTGAAGGCGCGACGGATTATTAAAAAATCGGTAGCTCCTCAACCGACAAATATTAATAATGTTAAAAATGTTAACACATCGCTAAAGTTGCAACCGATTATCAACGATTCGGTGGCTCCTCGAACAAAAAATATTAATACTATTAAAAATGTTACCAAATCGACAAACCCGAGACCGATGAACAAAAAATTAGTAAGAATAATTAATAATAAATTAAATGTTCAAAAATCACCAATGCAGAAACCGATTATCGAAAAATCAATATCTTCTCAAAGAGGGAAAAAAATATTTGCCGGAAAGGGTTTTCCAGATTTTCCTTTGAGGACAACTAATACTAAAGGAAATATGAACTCATATGTTGACTCGTTAGTATTACCAGAAAAAACTAATAATAATGTACAAATAACAAATGCAACCATTGAAAATTCGAAATTACCAATGATGACTAAAAAAATTATTGTTGGCAAAATACAGCCTACTAAAAAACAGGTGATTATTAGAAATAAATTAAACGCTAACATATCGAAGATACCACGACCAATTGTCAGGAAATCGGTAGCTCCTAAACCAGCAATAATTAGTAATAAACTGAATATGAACAAATCACAGATACCGCAAACGGTTATGAACAAATCAGTAACTCCTCAACAAAAAACTGCTAGTAAAAGAGTGAATGTTAAAAAATCGCCGAAGCATCAACAAATTGTCATCAAATCGGTAGCTCCTCTATCAGCTATTAGTAGATTACAGAATATTAATAAATTGCCGATGGCGGGTTCAATTGTCAACAAATACGTAGCTCCTCGATCAACGATAATTGGTAATAATCTGAATATTAACAATTCACAGATACCACGACCAAATAGGAAAAAATTAGTAACTCCTCAACAAATGACTGTTAATAATAAAGTGAATGTAAAAAAATCGCCGGAGCTTCAACAGATTGTCATCAAATCGGTAGCCCCTCTATCAGCTATTAGTAGATTACAGAATATTAATAAATTGCCGATGGCGGGTTCAATTGTCAACAAATACCTAGCTCCTCGATCAACGATAATTGGTAATAATCTGAATATTAACAATTCACAGATACCACGACCAAATAGGAAAAAATTAGTAATTCCTCAACAAATGACTGTTAATAATAAAGTGAATGTAAAAAAATCGCCGGAGCTTCAACAGATTGTCATCAAATCGGTAGCTCCTCTATCAGCTATTAGTAGTTTACAGAAAATTATTAAATTGCCGATGGCGGGTTCAATGGACAACAAATCGTTTTCTCCTCGACCAACGACAATTAGTAATAAACCGATTATGAACAAATCAGTAACTACTCGAAAAATTCCTGTTAGGAATAGAAAGAATGTTAATAAATCGCCGATACCTCGACCAATTATGAATAAATCATCAAATCTTCGACAAATGACTGTTAATGATAGACTGAATCTAAACAAATTGCCGGAGCTGCAACCGATTGTCAAAAAATCAAAAATTGTTATTAATAAATCGCCGATACCGCGACCGATTATGAACAAAGCAGCAATACTACGACAAATGCCAGTTAGTAATAGATTGAATATTAACAAATCGTCAATAATGCAACCAATTGTCAAAAAATCGGTTGCTACTGGATCGGAAATTGTTAAAAGTAAATTGAATATTAACAAATCGACGATACCGCGACCGATTATGAATAAATCAGCAATACTTCGACAAATGAATTTGAGTAATAGACTGAATGTTAACAAATCACCGATGCTGCACCCGATTATCCCAAAACCCATTTCATCGAAGATAACAATTAGTAAGATTAAATCACCGAAAACTATTGGAAAGATTATGTCATCATCGAAAATTACTATAAATGAAGCGAAAACAACCAAAATACCATCACCGATGGAGGTCAATGGAAGAATAAGTCTATATTCCGATGGTTCTTTCTGGTTTCCGAAGTCACCAATTAATACTGAAGAAAAAATGCGCGCATTTATTGATTCGTTAGAATATCCGAAAATATCAAATAGTAATGTACAGCTGTCGAATGCAACTATTGAAAATTCGAAATTACCGATGACGACCAAAAAAATTGCTATTGACAAGGTACAACCCACAACTAAGCCAATAATTATTGACCAAAAACAACCTGTACCAAGACCTACATCAAGGTCAATTATTGGTAAAACAGAAATTGCACCGAGGAAAATTATTGGAAAAATACAACCTACATCGAGGTTAATGATTGGAAAAACACAAATTGCACCTAGGAAAATTATTGGCAAAATACAACCTGCATCAAAGCCAATAATTATTGGCCAAAGACAACCTGTACCTAAACCCACTATTGGATATACGCAACCTGCATCAACGTCAACTACTGAAGATAAGTCACAACCAATACAGCCAGCTGAAGGCAAGGTGCAATCACCGCGGCAAATGATTGCCGATTTACAACTAGCTATTAGCAAATCGAATCAACTAAACTCAACTATTGGTTTGGTACAACCACGGAAAATAAATCTGTCATCTCCAAGAGTAAGGCTTCCTAGTGTGGGACAATCTAAAATTACTAACAAGTTGCTACCGATTAACCGGATTATGGACAAGTCCCAACCCAAGAAGTCATCAGTTAACAAGATTCAACCCTCGAAACTGAATACACAATGGACAAGGCTTCTGGAATTGCCAGAACGAATACAATATAAAAACAAAGCAGTGCCAATACCAAAGAAAATTATAAATGAGGATGGAAAGGTTTCGAGTCTTTAACTATTAGAATCATTTAAGTATAAATATTTATATAATATATTAATTATATTCCGAACAGGGATCACAAACAGTTCAACAACAATCGTCATTACATGTTGTACAAAGAGTGCGATCCGCTGAAAAGACAAAGAGTACACAATAAAATGACATTACGTAAGTATAAATATTAAATATCCTTAATAATTTCAACTATCTTAATATATGTTAATATAAATGTCTTTTTAAGTACACAAACACCATTTTTTACACCATTTATTTACCATGTTGTAGTTAAAACAATCTTTCTTCATTTTTAATTTGGTTTTATATTCTGGGCAAAGAGAATAATAAATTAGTATTAGAATGATATAATAATAATTGTACGATTAACACAAATGAAATAGGTTTCCACTATATAATTTCAATTTTAGTCTATATATATAATATATATGTCGCAATTTTGAAAATTGCAATATTTTTTTAAAAAAAAATTAAATTGCTTATTTGAAATTTGTGCTTTATGATTTGAAAAATGTATCATACCTTTATTATTTAAAATAAGAATACATTTTTTTTTTATATTATTATCATTTTATTTTGAATTTACTTAAAAAACTGAACTGAAATAAACAAAATGAGAATTTTTTCTAGATTATTATTATATTGTTATAACTTATAATGTATAAAAATTTCAATTTCAAATAATATGATAAACTAAAACTTTATTATAATAGTATAATATATCTATTACGTAGGTATTTATAATTAAAAATACTGTTATAATACTTATGTATTTTGAAAATGTATAGGAATAAATTAATTATTAATTATATTACATTTTTAATATTCATTAAAATACATTATTTCTTCGGCTTTTAATTATAATATAGGATGTCAATATTTTATATATTTGAAAAGAATCTATAGAAAATATTAAATATTTCTATTTTTGCACATAAGCAATTAAGTATAAATATATGTTTATTGTATATATCCTTACACAATGTACCTAGAAATTTATATTTATTTGGAAAATACGAGTACCTTGGTGCAATTACAGCATAATAAGGAATAATTCTTTCTCACCACTTGAAGTCAAACTGTGAGCACTAAACCCCAAGCTTTTGTTGAATTATGTAGAATGTCACCAAAATAATCTTTAACTAAACAAAAAACGCGAAATAGCAAAACTCAGTACCTCACAACGTTGGGGATTTAGGAGTGAGAAGAGGAGGAGAGTGTTGTGATGGAATTACTGTTACATTCACTCGACGAGTTATTGTTCTCACTTTCCTCATAGTTCACATCTTCCTCTTCGCTATTATCGTTTATCGAATCAGTTGAAGAAAATCTTAATTACTAAGATATATTAATGCACGAATAGTTTAGATTATAACCATAAGAATATTAAAAGTAATAATATATTTGAAAAACTGAAATATATATATTTAAAAAAAATATATATTTAAATATGTTATTTTGTTTGTTATTCATGTGCTTTTCATATTTAAGACATCCTATTATATAATAAAAAGGTGATTAATATTGTATTTAAAAAAAAATTATAATAAGGTATCGTGTAGAAAAATAACTATTCCTATAGATTTTCAAAATAAATATAAGATACCCTATGATAAAAATTAATACGTGTTATATGAATATAGTAATAATCTAAGTTATTGTTCTGGAAAATATTATCAATCACCTCAAAATTTGAAAATTATAAATTATAATACAGCAAGTAATTTATTAGGAATTCGTAATAATTCACACTTTTAATATTTGGAATAGGAAATGCAAACAATTAACGCGTATCACCATTGAAGCATAAGGAATTCGTTATATTTTAAAACTTTAACTTTAAAATTTTATATATTTACTGAATCCTTTCAAAATGTATTTTCGTACTTAAATGACGTTGTACCAACACTGTATTTATATATTTCCTTTCTTAAATTTTATGTTAAAAATTTCAATAGTGAATAAATAATTAGGAATTTTTTAAAAAATATCTGTGTACATTATAATTTTCAAATTTTAAGGTGGAGGCACCAGAAAGTTATGAATATAAAAATTTAATTAAATAATTTTCATATTAAATGAATATAAGTTCAGTCAAATCATATATAAATACAATTACGATCATAGTGATTTTTTTAAATTTATGATATGTAGTTTAAATAATAAATGTATAGGTTTTTTTTAATTTTTCAGATCTTAAAACACAAAATATACATTTTCATTATTTTATGAAACGAATATACAAATAAGCAAGTTATATATTTAGACTAAAAATACCTACATTTGTAAATACTTGATAATTGATATAATTTGCAAATTCATGTACAATATTTCTTTAATAAACATTATTTAATTTATATAAATATTCTTAATACTATACGTCATATCGTAATTTTAAATGTATTTTCGTATTTTTTTCATAGTATTTTCAACCGTTTAAAAAAATATACTGGAAAATTCGATATTGTTTTTGCTTATGCCTTAAACTTACCCCATATCAGTTTTATTTGTATCCATAAAATCTTCATAAATGAATTATTCATATCAATTTATTATTTCTCTTTTATCCTTGAATCTATAACATACAATTAAAAAAAAAAAAAAAAATTTAAATAATTTAAAATTACAGACATGTTATTAAATAATTGTATATAACATAAATAACATTATAAACGTATTATATAATGCAACATGGTATGTAAAATGTATTATAATATTTCCATTGTAGTTATCACAAATGACATTTTATTAAATAGGAATTACTTATATGCGCAAATTTAACACACATATTTCGATATTATTATTACACACATTTTAATATGCTATATAAATTTACCAATTATAAGACATAAATATCTACTTCCTAAATTCTAATAAGCCTCCACACTGAAAATAAAATATATTATTACCTACCTGTTGACACCATAGTTAACGAAGCACAATATAGTACACATTGCTAGAAAGATACCACGTTAGGGTAGATAGGTAATCGAATGTTTCAGATTTCCTGTTGTTCGTTTTGCCACGTCCACGTTATACCAGGATTAAAATTAAATGGGCGACTTAACGAAAATCAGAATCCTGAAAATGTATCTGTTCAATGCAACGAAATCGCAATTGCCAGTTTACACCATACAATACGAGAAAATAATTATTGCAGTATCGAAGAATGTATCTTGTTATTCCTATATAATAAATTGTTAATACCTCTAATAATGTAATCTTTTAAACTTTATATCAACATTAATAATACTTTTAAAAATTCACCAAACGATTACTTGTTTATTTATATAATGTATATTCTCATTTGCTATTAGTTTTATAAAGATGCTAAGATGCAATTTTTGCTTTTAAATTTAAAAAACTTTTGAATGCATTATTATTTGACCACAATCACTTAATTCTAAATTTTTTGACATTCCTATATGGCTATATCAAATATTTCATGACGTTTTTAATTGAGTTAGTAATGAACATTCAGAATTTTTTGTTTTGTTCTCATCAATCATTACTGTGATATTTCAAAGCATATTTCAAAAAAGCTTTAGATTATTAAAAGTAACCGTAAATTACCGTCAATATTATAAAACATTAATAATTAATAATCATATTATAAATATTTTAATAATTAATTAT
>JAIUCT010000007.1:23878354-23912391 GCA_021307375.1 Tetraneura akinire | reverse complement strand
CCTAGTCTCAATTTTTTTTATAGCCGTTTAAAGTTGATATTTTTAGTTTAAACGAAAATATTATGAAAAAATGACGAAAATCGGCATTCACAAAAACATGGCTTTATGGAAGACTCGTGTGGTGTAGCCAGCGAAATATTCCCGAACGCTATCTCGGTGTTAAGCACCGTAGCCAGGCATCGACAGCGGATTGGTGACCGCCGTTTTGTTTTTTTTTGCGTTTTTTTTTCTTTTTATGTCTTAATCATCATATCAAAATATTAGAAAAATCCATGGTCTCAATTTTTTTTTTATAACTGTTTAAAATTGATATTTTTCTTTTTTTCTTTTTATGACTGAAGACACTTGTACTACCCGAAATAATGGTCCAATTTTCACGAATAACAATGTTTCCGGTAGGAAAGTGGATGTTCTTGGTACTTTATTTAGGTCATTTTCAAATTTCTCAAAATTGATCCTATGCGTTAGAAAAAACGATGAAAAATGACCGAAAAACGGTAATATATTAATCAATACCTACATTATCTGAATGAACATCGTTCAGAATCGTTTTTTCGAATGTAATGGTTTAACATTCCATTTAAATTATAATTATAATTAAATACTATGATATGCACACCTATATCCCTGAGGCAGGAGTATCAGATCGTCTTTTTTTTTTTTATCATTAACTATTATAAGGTACTTATATATTATATACCTTTATATACTATTATATAGATAGATAATTGATTCATTATGATAATATCATTAAATAGTTCGATATTAATAATTTATATATTCCTTCCACACCAGTAAACCTTCCTTTGCTTTTCTATATGATATTAACATTTTTTTTTATTCGAAAATTTATAATTACTTACTTAATGTCAATACTATCATTATGTAATGAAATCTAAATAGCGGAGTTAGTATTATTTTGGTAGTGCATATGTTCAATATGGCCTGCACTTTACACCTCCTATTGTTGAATAAGTTAGCTGGTTGCTTGCTAAACACAATCTACAATTGTGTTCACCGACGACTACAATTATCACAACATATCAAATTGCATATTGCATATCGACAAAGGGTAATATTATTATAGTATGATGCAATCACAAGTACATATTGTACAGTGTCATTTTAAATTTTTAGTGTTGTAACCATTGATGAACACAATTGTAGATTGTGTTGAGCAAGAAAATACTTAATACTTTATACTTTATTACTGAATAACAAAATGATACATTTCAGCATAGTACTCATACATATAAGTAGTTTTTCCTTCATGCATAAAACAACACATGCTGCTAATACGAATATTATTACGTCTACAAATACATCGTTATTCACTCATAAAACATATAAAACTAGTATTATTATTTTATTTTGGTATCGAATATGATATTTCCATTGTCTTCAATCATGAACCAATTTAGTCTTGGTGATCCATTGATTATATTTGCTTTATTCTCATATTTGGTTAGAACATCTTTGGTTGACACATCTACACCTCCAGATATATTTGTGGAGTAGATGAAACTATATTTACAATATTCGTAATTGGAAGATCTTCACATTCGACTTTGAATTCGATAGTTCCTACATGTATCAGGTAGCCAGTAGAAGGAATGAATGTCTCACCTTCTTTCACAAAAGCGGGAGTGGCCATATTTTTATCAATCTTAGGCAATCTGTACCAAAATATTTAATATTGGAAACTTGGGATTCTCCATTTTCGGTTGACTCACCTCCCAATAAATTTGGCGGATTAGATGAAATCACCTTTGCGATATGCCCAATTGGAATTTCTTCTTATTCAACTTTGATTTCTATAGTTCCGACATGTATCAGGTAGCCAGTAGAAAGAAAGATGTTCTCACCATCTTTCACAGAAGCGGAAGTGACTATATTGTTATCAAACTGAGGTAATCTTGTACCAAATTATTCACTATTGGAAACTTTGGATTCACCTTTCTCGGTTGTCACACATTCCGATAAATTTGTCGGAGTATATGAAGCCATCTTTATAATATTCGCAATTGGAAGATCTTCACATTCGACTTTGAATTCGATAGTTCCTACATGTATCAGGTAGCCAGTAGAAGGAAAGGAAGCCTCACCTTCTTTCACAAAAGCGGGAGTGGCCATATTGTTATCAATCTCAGGCAATCTTGTACCAAAATATTCACTATTAGAAACTTTGGATTCTCCATTTTCAGTTGACTCACCTCCCAATAAATTTGGCGGATTAGATGAAACCACCTTTGCAATATGTGAAATTGGAAGTTTTTCACATTCTACTTTGATTTCAATAGTTCCGACATGTATCAGATATCCAGTAGAAGGAGAAAAGGTCTCACCATCTTTCACAGAAGCGGAAGTGACCATATTGTTATCAATCTCGGGTAATCTTGTACTATAATATTCACTATTGAAAACTTCACCATTTTCGGTTGACGCACTTCCCGATAAATTTGTCGGAGTAGATGAATCCCCCTTTGCATCATCGGTAATAGCATTTTCCTCACTTGTCTTCACACAAGGGGAGTCTACCTTCCTTCGACAATTATCATCGGCCATCTCTCACTCTGGCGGAGCGAAGAGTTTGCAACTACTTCTTCTTAATCTTACACTGGCAATTAGGTAGTTTGGGACTTCAGAATCGATGTACTTCTAATATGAACTCATATATATGTTTATAATACGAGTATAGTGAAGAGATTATTCCTTCTGGATGCTAATGCCTTTGGCGTAATATTCAAGCTACTTAAGATATGCTATGTATATATCTAATGTGGGCAATATCAGCCCACAGGTCAAAATATCTCCTCAAAAATATCTCCGGTCAAAATATCTCCGTCGAAATATCTCCAACCAAAATATCTTTATTCGATAATATCTCCTAGTTTTATATGTAACCTAACCTATACAAGAGATATTTTTGATTGGAGATATTTTCGACTGGAGATATTTTGATCGGAGATATTTTGACGGAGATATATTGACCGGAGATATTTTTTCGGAGATATTATGACATGGAACCATACTATATACATATATATTTTTTTTTTTATATTAATATTTATCATAATATTATTATAAAGCCAATAATTACAATCCATATTATCCGTATCATTCATATTAGTTAAGAGTTATAGTTATATTATGAAGTAATTCATACAAAAGGAATGTAATATTATTTTTCATTAATGAAGTTACCGTCGTTAAATTTTATATGTGTTTTTTTTAAAATATATTTTAAAAATCTCTTTCTTTACACAATCTACAATTATTGTGTTCATCAATGTATAGGATTATAATATTTAAAGTGATACTGTACAATATGTCAATATGTACTTGTGATTGCATCTTACACTAATAATAATACCTTTTTTTGCATATATTATGCTTTATGCGCTATATACTTGCATCTTGAATATTATTAGCATATGGACTTGGAATTGTAGTCGTAGTCGTCGGTGAACACAATTGTAGATTGTGTTGAGCAAGCAACCAGCTACGTAATCCGCAATGATAGAGTGTGTAGTGCGGGACATATATAGTAACCCAGATTGAACCTCTTTACTTAACTTTTTTTTTACATAACCTAGTTAAAAACGTACGTTAATAATAATAATAAGTAATAGAAGGGATTCAGTCTAAAGAGAATAGTGTTGTATTTTGATTACAATTTGAATGTTTTAATAAATCAATACATTTTAAAAACGTTCTACGCACAGTTCATCAGAAAATATATGTACCGAATAATTTTTTTTCATTTATCAATCTTTAAGTTCAATATAAATAATTTATTGTAAAACTCCTAAATGAGTCACCTAAATTCCCAAATTTGACAGTACTTCGCTCAGAAACGTTGTTCGAATATAATGTTTTCTCATTGCATTCTAATTATAATCAAAATTAAACTCTATCCTCTTACACCTTTATCCCTTCCCTTGCTTTTATATATTTTAAACAGTTATAAAAAAAAAAAAAATTATTATAAAAAAATTTATAATAGTTCACAATTAGTTGGAACTGAATATTAAGTAAAATGTAATTAAGCTTCAATAAAATTTTATTTAACATTATTGTGGAATATTGTAATATAATAAAAAAAATCAATGCTAATACATTAAATATTGTTTTTACTAAAATTTCAACTTCAAACACCTATAAAAAAATGTTGTGTCTTGAGATTTTCCAATTATTTTGGAAATACGTTAAGATATATAACAGTGTGCTTCAATAAAATTTTTCAAATTTTTTGACTTTTTTAATAATTTTTATTTTTAAAATATTGAGAAATAATAAGAAGACTATTTTGTATGGATTCTAAGATTATTGTTTAAACTAAAAATATCAATTTTAAACAGCTATAAAAAAAATTGAGACTTGGGATTTTGCTAATATTTTGATATCATTTGAAATAATATGTAAGTATACTTCAGAAAAATTTTCAAATCTTAAAACCCTAACTGACAATTTTATTAAATATTATATAGGTACATAAAAACTAAAATTTTACGAATTATTCAAATTCCTATATTTTGTAGAAAAATAAATGTGACGGTTCCAAAATTTTATCAGATACTCGTATATATATTGTTCCTATGTAAACACGCAATAAAATTTTCAAGTCACTTACTTTATAATTGTTTGAGTTATCGTGAAATATTAAAATCGATTTCGTCAAAATTTCAGTTTCATGAAAAATGCCGTTTTTTCGTCATATTTTTGTCGTTTTTTCTATCGCATAATATATGGTTAATTTTAAGAAATTCGAAAAATTACCTAAATAGAGTACGAACTACATCTACTTTCCAACCAAAAACATATGCTATTCGTGAATTCGTGAAAATCGGAGCATTATTTTGGCTAGTAAATGTTTCTTCAGACATAAAAAAAAAAAAGGACATTAAACATCATTGTAAAACCAATACATTCTTCGCTTAGCTCAGAATCTAAAATGTAATACGAATTTATTCTTCGTTCTGATTCACTATTATACCTTTGCCTTAAATGATAAACAAATTACACCCATGACATAATAGGAGTAATTTTTATGTCATCATTTCTTACCGCAACAGTGCTGCGTAGGAGAAACCGGAACAAACAAATTATTATTCTTTGTTTTTGTCAAGTGTTGACATTTCATAGCCCGTTGTTTCCGGTCGGTTCGGTGATTAAACGAACAGAAATAATATTATTTTCGATAAATTTATTTACATATTTTACCGATACGAATGAAATGTTACAGGTAGATATTCAGGTGCTAGGTCACTTTTTGAGGTACTTACAAAAAAAAAAAAAATCAAAACGCGAACACTTGGTACGGTCGGAAACACTATACACATTATTGAACATTGGTACATTAGCGAATAGATAAAATTATTAGACGTCTTGAGTAATGACTAATGAGTATACATATTAAAATATTATATAATGATAATATTAATGATTTTGAAATTAAAAAAATTTACGACGATTTTTCGTCTTGTGAGATAACATCGTACTGTAAATTATTGTAATAATTTAACCACCTGTTATAATATTATTATTGTAGTTGAAGAATCGACGATAATTATTATTTAACGGTCTGTCACAGACTTTTTGGCAATACAGTTCTTTCGAGTTTTCTTGAATTAATTATTCGTACGATATTATTATTATTCTTATCAGTTATCGTAATGTTTGTGTTGTGTAACTGCATAGAAAATTAAAAGGAGAAAACAGTCAGTTTTGGTTTAACGCGTTTTATAACATTTATAACAATAATCATATTATGAAAAAAGTATAGCGAAAAATTTGACATGTTTCATATGAAATAATCGTGGTGAAATTTTATGAGATTGAAAATTTACCGAAAAATGACGAAAATTCGATAATTTTTAAAAAAATTGAAATTCAGACGAGATTTATATCAATATTTTACGATAAATCAGAAATATTTAATTTAGAGACGAGGAAAATTTATTGGGGATAAAATTTTGTAATCGTTATATTTATTTTACGTGAAAATATTGAACTTTGAAAATTTCCTATAATTCCAATTCGTATATGTATATAATGTTTGATAAAATTGGCAATTTCGAAATTTAGGGTCTAAAAAATATATAGGAACTAAACTACATTTAGGTATACCTACATAATGTGTAACTTGTTTTTTGGTAAAAAGGTCTATTTCGAATTTTTAATAATTGTTATGTTACATACCTATACTTCATCTGTTTAATACGGATATTTCTTATTGTGTTCGTTTTTAATTTCGACGTCAGTAAATGTATCTAACATTGATGACATTCAGACCGATAGCCAAATGAAACGTGATAATATTATAATATAATAACATTACTGTGTTGCGGTGACAATTTCGGTCATAGTACCTATATACTATACAGGATATTCGATGACATTGATTCTTGCGATTCGTGTCTTGGCCGTTTACCCGGACAAAATTTGTGGTAGGTATAATATAAGAAATGAATAATAATAAATATATCAATATTATTATTGTAATATTAAAAGTATACACACACGACACACCATGTAGCCCGGGCAATTGTCCAAACTTTGGACAAATATTTCCGCGTATCTGACGGGAACGAGGTCTCGTTTATGTTTATTCAATTCGAGTAGTATGCTATTTTTGTTATTGCGATAAATATTAACGTTTTGAATTTGAAATAATTCGGAGCGAATATTTTTAAAATCTTATTATATTTATATATATATAAATTATAATATAATACAGTAAAAACGTCTGACGTTCGAAACGTACCACCTACCTTAAACATTCCGCATTTATCTCGTTAAGACAATACGTTATGTTCTCAAAAAGTCTAAGCTTCGAAGGCGCGTGTAAACAAATTTGGATTTAAAAATTGATATTCCTCCGGTCTTTATATGTAATCAAAGTTACGTTAATAAGTAGTATATTCTGACAAAGTATTATGTTTTAGTAAGTCGTAAGTTCACGATGATGGAATATCCGATAACATTTCGAATTTACAATATACGAGGAAATGACTTGTTGAGACACGCCTGTATATACTTTTCTTTTGTACGCTGCAATAATAACGTGTATATAATAATTATTATGTTTTATAGTCTATTAGTCGGAAATATACCTACGTAACGCGACTATTTACTAGATATTAGTGAGTTATTGTGTGTATTTAAATCATATTTTTTTTACATTTTTATTATACGTGCGTACATGTTATACTGGTATACAGTTACGAACACTAAGTTTGCAAAGTCAGTTATACCTTAAACGTTATTGTTATACCTTATTATTGTTATCACGGACGAAGGAACGGTGTCGATGTATTATTAAGTGCCGCGCATCACGAATATTATACGTTTTTAACTATAAAATTGTTAAATCTTCACGACTCACTCCTGTATATATAAACATTAAAATAAAATACAAACTGCGGACGATATTATAAAAAAAAAAAAAAAATATTTTGTTAAACGAGTTGTTAAAAATATTTAACAAATTATTAGAATTATATACGAATCGCTCATTCACAAATCACGACGCGTGCAGTTGACTCCAGAAGGTATTGTGGCTTCTCAGAATAAAGTTTACGAAATATTCGAAACGAAAAGATTCAAATATTTTATTAATTTTATTACGATGGAAGTCGCAGAAAAATTATTTACGACGTATCATCGTTCGGATTCTGTAATCGTTATCCCGATAGAATACGAAGTAAAAACGTTTTCAAATTTTTTGACGACGACATAATACCTATTTATAGGTATATAAATATTTAAGGAAAAAATTATGGTAAACACAAAAATATCGGAATACGGTTTTTATCGTATAATCAAGCGCGAAGCACAAATATTTGTAAAATATACAATTTTATATATTATACTTTATACGTATATTTAGAAATGAATAATAATTGAAGAAAACCTGCGGCAATTGCAAAAACGTAATATAGTACAATTATAGATATTAGATTCAATTAATATATTCCCGTCGTAAATACAAGTTTTTCTTCGCATAATGAAATGTGCCATAAGCATAATGTTATCGAATAATCAACCGAAGAATTCGAAATGACAAACCAAAGACAAACTCTAATAATTGCGCGTAGGTATACCGTGGTTACGATAGGTCATAATTCATAATAATAATAATATGGATTACGCGCCATATTAAAATATAAAATCTGCACGTAACGAAATATTCGGTCATCGGATTTCGCGCACCTCGAAAAAGAAGAAAACACGATAATACGAGTAGTATCGTTATTCGGAATTACTCGTAAATTTGAAAGAAAAATAGATTATACAAAATATGATATATCCGTTTTCGACGGATTATATTATAAAAATATTGAGTATGAATAGAACACGATATTATCGTTTTTTATTCCACTCGTTCGTATCGTCGTAATGTCGATTAAATTATTTTGTATACAAAATATTATAGGTTAGGTTAGGTTAGGTTACCTAACTACGAGATTAAACGACGATCATTTATAGTATTTATAAAATTCGATGTATCGAAACATAATGCGTTTTCGTGTACCATTTTGAAATTGAAACGTGGTTAATGGTTATAGCAACATGGAAACGGTTCAAATTTCAAATTTCGGATATACGAATCTATCAATTTCGGATATTGTAATCGTCGGCGGTCGTCGGTCGGTCGGTCGGGCGCGCGCGCGCGCTCCGGTAACAGGTTACGGGCGACCGGTGAGAGTGCCGGCGCTATGGCGGCGAGTGAAAGAGACGGTCTCAGTTTTCATACAGGTGTTGTACCGCGTGTACTAGTTCGGTTACTGTGACTATCGCGCACGTCTACCGTATAATTTAATTGAATAACGCAATTTATTTATCAATGATAATATTTTTGTAACGAATTTTTCTCCACGAACGTATCGATTTATTTTTTGAAAATATTCGTTAACGTTTTTTTCTTTTCTTTTTTTCTGCCAAGTTTTCGATTCGGACCAAGTGCGACTCGCGATTAATTTCTTCGCGTTCCGTCGTCCGGACCGGCGTATTTTTTAATTTTTTTATTTATTTTATTTTATTCTTTTATTTTTTGTCTTCGCGGATGAGACGACTATTTATTACAGTGCTTCGGTGATTGCCGCCTCGGGTGGTAATATATCGTTTTTGATATAAATATTATTATTATTTTTTCCGGACGTCGTATTATCATAATAAACTTACTCTGGTCGGGTCAGTTGCCAAGTTGCCACCACCGGAACCAGCGGGAGCTCATGTGATAAAATATTCAAACACCGCAGGTAAATAAACGATACCATCGTCATGTCGATTTTAATCGATCTCGTACGAATGTAATAATACCTATAATAATTGTTTGAACAAACCGTCCAAACACAAAAAATCAATTCAAAGTCGAAAATTTTTCGTGAAATTCTGCGTCCACGGTTATTTTTCATAATAAAAAACTGTAAAGTGTAGCAAATTTCATTAAAAATAAATAAATAAGTAGCTCATAGGGAGATTGTGTGTTTCGACCTATCGTTGTAAAATCAATCAGTTTTAATAATAATTTCCATACGTCGTTATATTGTCGTATTACAAGATTAAAATGTTTTTATAGTCGTCATTATACTTAAATTTTTAAGTAATTTAACGCTATATAAAGTCCTGATTTTATTATTATTATATTTCTCGTTATCTTTGGATTTTGGTAATTCGAATTTTTTTTTTACTTTTTCGAGTACCTACGTTTTAAAAATTAACAGTAAAAGAGTAAACTGCGTCCGTATAATATAATTCTTGCTCGCGAGTTCTACGATTATTATAATTGTGTTTATCATCACTTTTTAATTGTTGTAATTAAATAAATGTAATTGATTTCTGTTTTTTACGAACGTAACAAATAGCAAATAGGTACCTTACCCGAATCGGCCACTGTACTAATAATAATAATTATTAGTTTATTACCTATCGAATCCGAATAAATTACGGTCGAATAATCGTCACTTTCGATGTGTATACCTACCCACTGCAGTTGTAGCCGTATAATAATAATACGATAAAATTATGTCGTAACCGTTAGACGACGCGACGCGACGGTCGAAAAATAATAATATTATTATAATATTGAATAACGAGGGGAAAATAAATATTATTATAATACCTAATTATTGACTATTATATTATACCGCGGTATCCGGTGACGCTATAAGTTGACATCGAACGAATAAAATGAAAAATAAAAATGATACAATATAAACTCGAGCGAATAATAATACTCAAAGAGTATAGTGGGCGAACGAATATCATATACGAATTTAGAAAAGATTTGACATTTTCACAAACGACCGCACGGAAAACTCACCAAGTGGCCCTTAACCACCTACAAGCTACAAGTTAACCTAATCTCGTATAAATATTTATAGATTAAACATTTTTCTTCGTGAGAAGATTTTGCAAATATAAATATCTAGGAATGTATGGCAGAAAGTTTGATTTAAAAGCCAAAAGGAATATAAGACGTTTAAAAAATATGATTTACAGACGACAAAATAATACGAGTACACGATAATATACGTATTATTTATTAAACACTTGGTACCTGTTTATATAATATTATGGTCATTTTTTTTTACTTTTTTAATACCACGAACAGGAGCGGTTTTAAACTGCGATTTCGCCGACTCGAGATTTCGATTTCAAGTTCCCATAAAATAAAACAATGTAAACGGCAAATTTAAATCGTAATATATATTTCGCTTTATATACAATTTATCGTCGTAGGTAACCCGCAAAACCGCATCGTTCGTTCGCGTAGGTACATGTTATACAATTTAACAAAAATATTCATGTTATTATATTCTATACGGTGCAGATTTCAATAACGCCAGTTTCGTTGTCGTTTTTTCTCACACGTTCGTTTTTTTTTTATTATTATTATTATTATTATTATTTTTTTTTTTTAATATTTTATTTCCTTCTATCCGTCCGAACACTTTCGATATCGTGGTGTAAGTCGTGTGCATATACCAAACACATAATATTATAATATTAGGTGTGCATACAGCGTGATCAGATACATAAATATAGAAACTATGCGACATACGAGTTTATGTCCGATTGTCGCCTTTGTCATTTTATTTTGGCGACATGAACTTGTATACCTAACCTGTATAAATACAAAATACTGCAGTCTTACAAACGAAGGAGACACGGAAATCCGACCGAGAGGAAAAGAAAAGAGTTTGAATTCCAAAGATTAGATGGAAACTCGAACGGAAATAATTGATTTTCGAAATTCTAAAGGAAGATCATGTGTTTATTTATTATTTTTAGTTAGAAAATCGTATTCGATGACCGAAATCACAATACAGAACTCGTACTCACATCGATTTTGTAATATAATGATAATAATTTAATCTATCGCGTGTAGTCTAGGTAGGTACAATATTATTACCTAGTATATAGGCGTAAAAACAGTTTATGGACAAAGTCGAAGTGAGGAGTTGTCGTGATAACCGATATTTTTCTTATGCGATAATATACCCAAGTATATTATTATAGTAATGCATACCCCACGCAATATCGCGATCCGTGCAGTTTTTTCGATCCTGGATATACCACGGTAACATGCGGTTACGTAAACAGTGTTTATAATCTTCGGTTTTTAGTGAGTTTTATAATGTTTACTCGACGTATATTATTATTATTATCTGAATCCGAGCGGAGACACGCCGCGTCAACGCGCTTATCTACACCTAACCTAGAGTTTATAGATTGTACAATACAAGAATATCGTTCGAATAATTTGATCATAAATAATTACAAAATATAATAATAGTCCGTCTACGGAGGGAGACGAAAATAGAAGAAACGCGTTATAAAGCGATAATATTAATATAATTAATATACGAACTACAATGTCTTATAAATAATTAAAAAAGAGTTCAATATTAGTTTGTTTCAATCAACATTTATCAGTTTTACTTAACACGTACTTTTGTTTATATTCACACAATTACAGGATAAATAATTGTTTCATTTTAAAATGAGGACAATATAACATTATAGTCTTTATAGTTATCAATTTATCATATTTTTTTTAAAAATTCAAAAACATCAAAATAATTATATTAAATTGCGAATTTCATTATTTGTCCAATGATCACGGTTGTCTTGAACGAACCGACTACTTTTTCCGTGAAGTTTAAAACATTTTGAAATTTTCTATGGTCTTTTATAAATGTTATTAACAAAATTTATTGAACAAACGGATTCATTATTTATAAGAAAGTGCTTATTATTCGTGGCGCGCGAAAGGATAAAACATGTTAATAATAATAATATAAAAATAATCCGTTTAAAACCTAGTTAAATCTATATTTTTTTGCGTTTGTGTTTAAAGTATGAAAATATACTTTTTACGATATTGTACATGGTATAAAATTACCGATCGAAATTTTTACGATACGATTTTACGAAAACAAAAACATTTTAATAATTTTAACATTATTGAATATAATATACGTTACGAGATTTTTCTAGATTCTTCTATACGCCAAAGGACATTATAATATTAATTGTACCGAATAATAACAATATAATAGACTATACAGTTTCGACGTGTTTTAATGAATAATAAAAAATACGTGTGCGGGCGCGCACCGACCGGACACGATTTCCATGCCTCATCGCAATCCATCCTCGTGTTATATTAAAATAATCGTTGAACAGAACGATCGCCAAGGTCGGACAAGTTATCGTCGATGAAACGTAGGTATACCTACCTATATATAGTTTAAAAATCGAAGAAACTCGTCGAATCGATCAATAAATCACATAAATCTGATAAAAAAAAAAAAAAATAAGGAAATTATATTTTATAAAAAAAAACGAGCTTATAAAATCGACCGAGAATAGTCTTCTTAAGAATTCGGAAAAATGGCGCCAATATCGTAATAATATAATATTATGCGATATACTCGTTTCTATGTATATTATTAGGTATCAAAATAATATAAAAATAAGAATAATATTTTTTTTTTTATTAACGTCCGTCATCGAAGCTCGTCGGCGCGAGCCGATTTAGGTCATATGTAACAACAATACCTAATAATAATAATAACAACGAGCACATGTAGAAAATTTCGCGTCGTGATAGACCGCAACCAATCGCGAACTATGGGAACGTGTTAAACGGGCAAATAACTGAATAAAACATGTAAATTGTTCCGAATAAATGTGGTAATTACCACGCGCAAACCATGCGAAAATTTCCTCACCGGATAGTAGTACTTCATATGCAGAAGTTAACAGCCCAAAGAAGATGCAAATTTAAATGCATATAGTATATTAGTATAGCTGTTATAGGTACCTCCTATAAATACTTTTACATTTTTTTTGTCACGTCCACTACACCCTTTATTTGTTAGACTATTGACTGCCCAATTTGTTATCTCATTCATTTTTTTTATTTTTTGGATTATACAATTTTTACTCTCTGTCACTTGTTATAATATGTAAAAGTATTATTATTATTATTATTATTATTATTATTTTTTTTTTTTTACTATTATTACACTATAAGCCTATAATACTATAACCTATATACTATAACCTATATACTATAACCTATATACTATAACCTATATACTATAGCCTATATACTTAAACGCTACCCCAAATTGATTTCCAATTGTTTTGTAGGCAATTAAAAATAATTATCGTTCTGTAGTGACCCGTTCATCATTTATATCATATAATATTTCAGATAACCAATAGGTAATGGCGAATGTTATATTGAACTGTAAGGACTGGCGAGGGATGAAAACAGAGAGGAAAACAGTAAAGTATACGAAAAAACGCATAACAAGGAATACAATATTATTGTCGTAGGTAGAAAGAATACCGGATTTCTCTTTTTCACAATTTATTTCCAGAAATTATATGGGTCTCATTCCAATAATTATTATAAATTATAATGTTAGGTAAACAAAGGTAGGTAGGTATACTTATTGCGGTTAACGTTGGTTTAGCGGTATGCGTATAATAAATAATAATATTATATACCTAGGTATAATGATGTTTTACTTTTACACAGACATTTCGACTTTATGTAACGACAATTCTATATAATATATAATATTATTCGATTATTTTAATCGGCTCGATGCTCCCCGCGCGCGTAACAGTTTCGAAACCGTCTCGCGGGGGAGTGGTTTATATAATACCTACTAAAACGTAATATTCTATATAATTATTATTATTTATTATAAATTATAATAGTAATATTAATATTGTTATTACTCAGCGGTGGTGACATGCCGTTTGATACGGCGGAAACACGATCTCTTATAAGGCGTGCATTGCGCAATCGTCGTCGTTGACGACAGAAGTCTTCGGACCGAAACGAAACGGATCGGTTTGCGTGCGTGTGTATTATTTATACGTTTCCAACGAATGAAATCAAAATGAATAACGAGTGAAACAAAAAAAAATAACGTTTTTCTCCCCAAAAAGCTAAAACACATTCACTCGACCAAATAGAAACAATTATTCAAATGTAACTCGTTTATTTTATTTTTAATCGCTATATTAAATAAATAAAAATTAATTTTAGATTCTTGGCGAAGCGAAGAGTGTACTGGCTTTACAATGATGTGTGTCTTTTTTTTTTATGTTTGAAGACACTTTTACCTGAAAACTTTTCTACCTGAAATGCTCCGATTTTTTAGTTATTTATACATTACGTAGAATATTATAACTCCGTCGTTTATTCTCGTCGAATTTTTAAGTTGAGGTAATAATAATATATATTATATCATCGACCCGTGCCGTTTCAACCGCGTGTTGAGTTGAAAATAATATGTAAATGACCGTCATTACGACTAAAAGTTTCTGTTTAGACGTAAAAACTTTTCGTTTTATGTATATTGGATAATATATAATATATCATCTGCGGGCTGTGTCGCAAATTAAAATTATTTATTTCCATGACGTTCAATGACACACGACTTATAATTATTATAACCCGCAGCGGGTATAAAACGAAAAATACAAAATTCGCGTACTTACCCATATTAGTATTCGGAAAAGTAAAATCAGACGGTTGTTGCAAGGTTTCGTTGATTATATACGCGCATTACGAGGATATTGTCGAAAGTCCTGATGAAGTCTCCGGGAATAAAATGAAAAAATTAGTTGTTCATAGTTCATCGTCCAAAAACTATACAATTTTCACTTTTTTTCGTGTGTTTAATATAGAATTTGTCGATTTGGCATTACACATACGATCTTGCGAAAAATGTTTTGGTAAATGTGCGAAACCGCATGGTTTATCATAATTTCTAATCGTTAAACGTTTGATAAAAATTATCGTATTTAGTCGGCGTATTTATTGTTTTTACTAAAGTCCCGGTTAACACAATAATATATAGATTTTTGTAAGAATACTCTAAAATTCTAAATACGGTAACATTATAATAATATAACACAATAATGCTCGTATACCGTGGTATATTGTATTTAGTGTGTACAGTACAACAATCGAACGATGGACGGCGTCGATGATCGATAGCACCGCGACGATTCGTTCCCACGGAAATCGGAATCGAGCACGACGTGTGATATCAAAGGATCGAATACAATAATACAATAATGAAATATTATAATATGGGTCATCGGTGTTTTTCGATTCCACAGCAGTAGCCGCGTGTCAGTTTATTTATTTATTTTTTTTATGCCGCGCATGATTAGAAACATTATTGCCCTGTTACCGGAATACCAAATAATGTGTGTTATACGCGGATATTTTACAAGATATCGGTTCCGTGTCGTACTGTGAACGTGTGTTTCGGTGACGGTCACATACCTAATGTACCAACTACCAGGTTATAGGTCGAGACCAGAGAATACACATATAATAATAATATGATGATATCAATATTATGACGGCGTTCCATGTAGGAATACGTTGTCGGATTAACGTGACAGCGGTAGAGAAATACTATATGATATGATGGTAGTAATATAAATAATATTATAATATTTTGTTCAAAACGTCGAAAATGGGACGCGGATTCAACGCACACTGCACACGCGGGTGTTCCGCTTTTGTTTTCGTTATACCGCACACCGACGTGACTGCACGTACCGCGGTATAACAATCACACGAATAATAATGATAATGGTATATTATGCATTTTTGTGTACGCCTATAGCGAACGAAATATTATTTTATTACGGTTGCATTATTTATGCGCGCGTGCGTGTTTTCTTCTTTTTTTTTCTTTTTTTTTTTTAACCCGATGCCTGTACCCGCTAATAATATTTCTATACCATCGGTCGGGCGACGATTTTCAAAGAAAACAAAAACGCTCAAAATTCATCGGTTCGACGAACCGTGTTGTCCCTTATTCTTTTTTTTCGGATACCTTTTAAGGAATTGCGTGGCTTCCTTTTTTTCTTTCTAAAATGAATAATACGTTCCGTCTCGAAAGAAAATACACGCTCTACCACCGACAGATGGCCTTCCTGAGAACTCTGGAGTGACGTTGAGGTAGGGAATAGAAATACGCACCAACAAACAATATTATACAATTGCAGTTATTGTATATAATTTTATAAAATATAGTATCGACTGACGTGCTGGTAATATTACGAATAATGTAATAATAATCATCATCCCTCGTGTATAGTCATAATAATTCTACGCGTGCGATATAATTACAACAATAACGTTGAAACTTACAACGGAACACTTTAGAGTGAATGAAATATGGCTCACAGCTGACAGAAATCGTAAACGTGCCCAAAACTTCTCAAAAAATTATATAATAGGTACCTATTACAATCGTATTTTACAACGACAATGCGGGTCTTGCAATTGGTACTTTGATATTGTCGTAAAGTTAACAGCACTGTAAATCGAACGGAATTGAATAAAAATAAACACGATTACAACTACAGTAACGATTCGGATGATTTATTTAATTATTGCGCGTCGATAATGCAGTTTTGATAACTATTTAATTATGATCAGAGCGGCTATTGGTATAGACACAAAATAATTTTTTTTATTTCTATCGTAAACAATATTCATCGTCAATCTGAAATCGAATGTTCATCCAAAATAATTACATTGACGATTCAAAACAAAAATTAATATCGGTGTCGAAGGATGGCGTGCGCCACGTGATTTTATGAATTGAAATCGATCGTCGGTTGATATAACCTCGGTTATAAGGTAGTCCTTGACATTGATCCTATATTTTATGTACGTATACAATATAACTACAGACGTACAATAATATTATATTATGAATAACCAGCGGGGGAGTTTCGAGTTACATAATGGGAATGTTATTGTTCGAGATGTCGCGTATTTTTCACAGAGTTATTCCCTATTGTTCTATCGAAATAATTATACATTATATTGATTTCGTGTAATTAATAATATTTCTTACGCGACGAGAAAATAACATTATAGTATTACCAGAGTTCAAATTGTTATCATTGATTAAATGATACCGCGATTTTTGGGTCGGGCAGCACAGAGAAATAAATGCGTTAACAACAGCCGTTTTTATCAATATTTTGTTGTCGACTACGGTTAGATTTGGTTGGTTATAAGCGTTTATAATCGCGTAATTGAATTATTATGGATATAGGATATTAATAATTATTATAGGTAATTTATAATATGGCGGAAGTATCTGGTACACGTGTACATAGACGTAGAGTATAAGCTCGGATTAGTACATCATTCGGTATGATTTTACAAAATATATTATTATAATGCCCACAATAAATATGGCAATTTTTTTTTAAACGTTAAAACGACGTTAGTGATGACTAGTTTATTTTATAAAACTGTTTGTACATTGACAGTGTTGACATATTACGAATACAATATTACGATTGAATGTATAACTTCCGATTGGAGTACCCGCACGTTTAATCCGTGCCGCATAATATTTTACGGCAATTTTGTGATCGAAAATTAGTATTATTGTCCTATTGATAACGTTTGAAATAGCATTTAACTAACCTACAAAAATATTATTATAGATATTTATTAGTTATTTTCAACTAGGTATAATACGTATACCGATATAACGTTAAAACGTATTACAACGGTAGACAAAAGTGGATTAAAAGATAAATTGGGCGAAAGCGTTTTGATATAGAACGTAGGGGGGATTAAGTATCTTGTAGACGAATATAATATTTTATTGTATACCTAACTACTAAAAAAATTTATTACGACCCGTGACGGTATATAATCATAATATAATATAACATGCACTTAAACGGACGTGTACGACGTCTGTATATTATGACGTGTGTCGATTGTAAATAACAAAATGGTTCAAATACGCGTATATCTAATATTATTATAAAAAAAAAAAAAAAAATGTTCAAATTATTGCGTTTGTTGGTTTCAATAAATTTTTATTTATTTCATATAATATATTCATGGTTAAATATTTACGTGCATTCTAACGTCATTCTGCCGAAATTGTTTTCATAACAAAATATTGCATAAATTAGAATTTATAGAGCATATTCAAAATTTTGATCTTATTAATTATATATAGAAATATCATCATCGTGTTGATAATATTTAAAAATAACGAGAACACAATGATTTAATTTTGAATTTATGTAAACCGTGAAAAGTGAAATAAATGTAAATCTATATTATTAGTATATACCTCGTAATTGTAAAAAATAACGATTTACACGATATGAATAGGAAATAGGTATGAAATATATAGTTATGTTGATGTGATCATTCTGTATATTATATTATTATGCTACATTACCTAGTCGTGTAATGTTATATTATATATTATTATATTTGAAAAAGAGTTTCCACGTTGATGTCGTGTCTCGACAACGCAAAAAAAAAAAAAAAAAAAAAAAAATATTATATTATATTATATTTATATATATGGAAGAACAAACAATAAACTAGTATAAAATATTATTATTGTGTCTGTGTATAGTGTTTTTGTACGGATTCGTATTATTTTTCTTTAATAATATTATATCCGCGCTGCAGAGTTATGTGTCTCTTCGTGTAAAAATATTGACGGAAATGCGTATATCCACGTTCCGAGACGACGTTTTTGCCTCCCCCGTGATACCCAATATGGAGGTCCAGACGAACAGAGGAATGCTACTCGAGGTGAAAAAAAAGATCTTAACGCCGTCGACGCTATACGACATCGTCACGGATATTATATTGTCGCGTATAAAAATATCACAAATGCTTTGAAACCGATCGGGATGAACATATAACAATAATAATAAATATTATTGTATTATTATTGGACGTATCTATTCGAGAAGATCTTCCTTTCCCCCTAGTTGCTAAAAAAGAGAATTTTCCAAAATACATTATCACATTGTTAAACTAATTTTTCCAAAGTTTCAGGGTGATCGAAATTATGTTGTCCAAGTCCTCTTAATGTTCGGCTCTTTGGGAAAAATGCAAGTCCAAATCGTCGATACAAATAATATACTCAATAAATTGATAACGTTCAATTACATAAAGAAAAACCAATTTATTCGTATTCGTTCTTATTAAATAATGGTTTTTTGTACCGATCGACATTCGACCACAACTCTCGTGCAGAGGTTATTTTACAATAATTGACCTCTATTTCGACCGATAAAATAATAACATTTCTAATGTCTTAATCGATCCTCGTGGTTTAAAAGTACTCTATAGAGTATATCGTAAGATACGCCATAAATAGACTTTCATACATTTTTCCGTTTCGATAGCGCAATAATTTGTACTTTAGTACCTGTATTCATACGGGTTTGCGTCCAAGTAACAAGCAAAATTTCCGCATATTCACCGACAAGTCGACAGACGACAACTTGCGGTTTATTTATCCAATATTTTATATTAATATAATAATATTATTTAAAGCGTCTTTACCGCGATTTATCCATGCGAGTCATTACGAACATGATAATATAATATTACCATTACGTATGTGATACGTTTACAATAATATTTACAAACATGCACACAAATATATTACAATAGTACCTAGGTATCAATTTCAATGGTTGGACCGTGGTCAAAATAACAACCCATCGGTTGGTAGGCGATGCGCAAATACGCGTTATGACTTATGACATTACCGGAGACAGCTATATCAAATATCGTAAAAGTGTATTTGATACTATTTTATACTACGATACGAGTATTATTATGTCGAGAAACACAATATATATTTTATTTCGGCCGAATAAACGTAAAATGATCGATTCTAACTATATAATAATAATATACCTTGTGTGCGTCGTACATTTAAAATTTTTAATTTAAATTTAACGTTCTCGCTTTTTGATTATGTGTATACTTAGTACTTACGTAATTTAATTAATTAAATATGAGGTCGGAATGACATAATCTGACCCCAAAACGACGTTTACATGTAAAAAAAAAAAAAAAATTAAATATTTCAAATTTTAAATTTTAACATGATAATAATACGTTATACCTTATACTCGTAATTATATTATACCATGTATAAACTTATAAAAATGTAATATGAAATAATTATGTTGGTAATGTATTTTATGGTTGATTTTAATATAAAGAAAAAAATAATAATAATGAAATACAATATATTATTATTTTTTATTTATATATTTTTTTATTCAAATAAAATACTTTTATTTGCATAACTTTAATATTGACTGTTCATAATATAATTATGACAATAACAATAACAATAAAAATAATAATATTTATTATAATAATAATAATAATAATAATAATAATAATAATAATAATAATAATAAATAATTTGGAACAGGGAAATCATCGCTGCAATTAGACCCATAATAATATTATAATGTATCGAACGCATACGGAAAGTATTATTATTATTATTTTTTATCACGCGGCCTTGACTTTCGAACAGAATGCCAAAAACCGGACGACCGGTCGGCAGTCGCAGGCATTATTTTAATAACATAATAATATATGCAATCCATGTTAACCCGGAATCGCGTCGTTGGCCAAAGTGTTTTTGCTTTCGCCCGACCCGAGACCAGTCGGCGTTACAGAAGAAGTTTTTAAGAACCGTCTGCGGATGACCGTTTTCCGACCGATCCGCCGTTTTCCCTTTTCCTGAGAACGCGATTCTCAAAGATGAATTTGCTATAATATTTTGTGTTTTATCAATGTTTTTACAACACGCGTAATATAACCTACCCAATACGCGCAAAGTTTTGCAATATTATATCGGTTTTTATCGGACGGAATTAAATCATAATAATAATATATTATATTAAATCGAGACGAAGACGAATAAATACGATTTTCTAAATCTAACCTAACCTTTCAATTTCTTATTAGGTCGAAATTTTAATTTTGGATTTCCTTTCGCGTAATATTATAAAAATTACGACGCCGAATATATTTTATACTTATGCCCAAATAACGGAAATTGCACGTCGTATTGACAATGTACAATATATAGTCCAGTTTACGGCTGGTTAGAATTTGAGTGGTATCCACGAGTAAAATATAAATACGATATTTTTCTAATTTTCTGGGTTACCGTACATCGACCGACACGATAGTTCGACCAACAAAAGTCGCGACGTACAGCCACGTAGGTGATTATAATAGTTATAAAAAAAAAAAAAATAAAATTGCATCAAATCGTAGGAGACATCTATATATAAAAATATACTATTATTGTCTTCGCGAAATGTGCGCGTGTTTGCGATGAATTCGCGTGCATGACAAATTTCCAGACGGGATTTCTAGGTCGAAATAAAATATAATATAATCGAACAAATAAAAACTCAATAAATCAATAAGAGATAGTGATAAACTCCCTTCGCACGTGCGCGTTTGTGATAATAAACAATATTTTTTTAAATTTATTTCTTGTTTTTTTTTTTCTGTCGTTAAAAAAGAAATGTAAGTTTCACGTAAAACGAGTATATTATATATTATATATTCTCGTTATAACGCATATGGTGATAAATTAGTAAAAACGGTTAGTTAGATCCAGGTTAACGCGTTAAAAATATGCAAATAAACATTTTTAATATTATATTATTAAAATTTCGGTTAAGTGTGACCAGAAGCAAAATAAAATTAAAAAAAAAAAAAAACGTTTCGTACGACACGTCGTGTTCGCAAAAAATAACAGCTGACCAAATTTTTTTATGCAATTTGTATAATTTGAGGTTAAACGTTCGTTTACACAATATTATGATTTTATAGAAGAATATTGTTTCGTATATTGTTATACGAACAAAATTCGCATCGCAAAAACGATTTTTTTTTATTTTTCTACAAAATTTTATTTTTACACTCTAACACTGAGGCGGCAGCTTATCCGTCGAAACACAATATTATAACGTGTATTCAATTCTCGTTTTACTCTATATCGTGACCGCAGGGGAAAATACTGCACGTCTCGAACCAACCGACCGACCAACCTTCGATTCCGGTCAAGTGTGGTTTTACGACGTTACCACGAGCTCGGTTAAACGCGAGATGGGTTTCGATTAGTATAATATTATACTATAATTCCCTCGCCTTAAAAACTGCACAGACAATATTATTTTATTGTATACACTGCTAGTATATTATAAAAAAAATATTTATGATTTGTATCGTTTTTCGTTTTCATACAAGTCCGAAGAAGTCACTGACCAACGAAACGGGCGTGTTGTTGATTTTTTAATATCGCATAAATTATATTATTATTCTTTCGGCCGATTAAAATTTCGTTGACAACAATATTATGTTATGACAATATGCCATTTTAAATTTAGTCGACGTGCCGAAAACGTGGCCGGTTTTGCAAAATATTATTTTAATTTCCCATATAACCTGAGTACGGATTAACGTCAACATCTCATATCGGTACCTATACAGGTATAATATTACGTCATTTTCTATACGTACGGACATTTTAAATATTAGGTATTTACTTTTATACGCAACGTTTAATGTACAAAATAAAAATAAAATTGTCGGTTTTAAGTTTAAAATGTATAATAAATAATAATATTGAAAATTGCAAATATAAAATGTGTAGTTTTTTTTTTATATTGAAATAATATTTTCGTGACGTTATTTAATTGAATTTTATATTGAACCGTCACAAAAAAATTACGACGACCATATATATTATACTTGTTTTTATTCCGAGTTTTAATTAAATATTAATTAACAAGAAAATGTAATTGGATATATTATAATTGCGATGTCAGTATATTATACGCAGTATAAAATAATCATTTTTTTCTTCTTCTTCAAATTAACGTTTTGAGTAATTTGTTTATACGAACGAACAGTACCTACATGATATTATAATATACTGGGAGATCAAAATTCTTGTTACAAGAATGATGCGAATTACGCGTGTTAACGCATTACGACTATACGTTTCGAATATCGTTTCCATTATTTTTCAATGCAAAATCCCGACTACCCTGTATATTATGAAAATTTTAATTTTTGTATTTATGTGCGTATAACAGAATACGTTCGAAGGTCAAAAATATAATGTTAAATAAAGTATACAAAATCGACTTCAAAGTCGATTGTTAGTAACAATAAATAATAATTAAAAACGCCCTTGAATTGCACAACTGTTGTGTTATAAATTTTAAATTTTTAAGAATTTTATTATTTCTGAACAGTATAATTGAAATTCAACAATAAAGGAAACTTTTTGGATTGTTCCCACAGTAATCTTTGATTGTATATTATTATTTTAGTAAGTGCTATATAATACTACAACGTAAACTGGTTCTTATATTACTATATTCTAACACGGTTAGTTTTTATAATTTAATCGCGTCGTCAACAAACTATATTGTTTTTATTACCACCTTCTAAAGTAATTTTTACCGTTCCGTTTGCTCGAAAATCTTAATTGTATCGATAAATCTTATCTCCCCGGAGAGGGGTGGAAGTCACAACACGATACGTTTCGTATAATTTCCTGAAAAAATAAAATATAATAAACCGACGACAAGCTGTAAGCGCCCCCAGCTCCCACGATGGACACGACCCCACGGTCGGCTACTTTTTAGTTTTTAATGTACTCGTACAAGTACGACCAGTCGACTCGTTATCAACAAATATACATACAATATATATAATTTAACTAAAGAATAATGATAATAATAAAACTCCCATTAGTTTGTCATTGTAGTTTTACGTATTCGCCGTGGTATACGGTATACCTACATAAATATAACACGTGATTGTCACTGAACGAACATAGTTAACTCGTGTCTTAGGTCCTTCGAACCAGACCTTGATATTAATATTTTATAATACTATTATGGTTACTATTGGAATAATGTTAAGTAACGGCGTGTATAATTTTATATTTTATTAATAAATTAATAATTTTATTTTATACAATATTGACTGTACCTACGTATGTAACTATTGTGGTATCATTATCACATATTATTATTATATTATATTATCAGTATTAATATTCAGTAATATTACTAATTTCAGTATTATCAAAAAATACAATTTCCGTCGCATTTTCGTTTAATTTTATTATTATTCAACGTATATCATAGATTCAGATATTATTATAATGTCCGGATGGATGGATTTAGGACCGCGAAGTAAAACCAGTATGGGTTTTATGGGCCGAAACGACACACAATGAGTTTGCGAAGAAAATAATATCACGGTAAACGCCGTTCCGGTCAACAATTGTTGATTGGACGCAAAACTTTTTTTCCCATACGAAACACACATTTCGCGAAAAATTATTTATAGGCTTACAGTTCACGACGAGGTAGAAATATTTACATTTTTTTTTTTTTTTTTTTTTTTAGTACCTAACCTAACTCCTAATTTTAACACTACCAAACGCAAAAACGCGGACGTTATTTTCACAAACGCGAATGAATATTATTTTTATTATTATTATAAGTAATACGCATCATCGTAATGGAATTCCAAACAAACACTCGCTCACTTCACGGTTTGTATTAATGTCTTAGTGGCACTTACGTTTTATTTGGTCTAACTGAATTCGGAATTTTCGTGTGGTATTTGCTTATAATTTTTTTTTTTTTTGCATACTAATGAATAACGATCAAAAATTTACTACCTATTAATTTTGTTTGGATATTTTTCTAACCGCACGTTTACAAAAAAAAAATAACAATAATAATATTAATGTAACGAAAATAATTATACGTATTCGTACAGATTTCTATCGTTTTCGTACACATACGCAAGACGTATTGTATCGTTCTGTTTCTGTATATTATTATAATAATTATTATTATTGTCTGTTCGGTATTGTTTTTGCCCGATATTAATATAACAACTATTTGGGAAATCGAAACAAACAGCCAAAACTGGCCGTCTGTAGTCCATATATTACATTATACTTATTTAAAATTAATTTCATTTAGTAACGTCATAATTTCGAGCAAGACAAACTTACCTAACCCTACTTTTATTATAATTCTGTATACGGACAAAAAAAAAAAATAAAAAAAAAATGAAATAAAAAAAATTGGTTGGTACTAATAATAATAATATTATTATGTTTTATACGTCTGTTCCGCTCGCGCTAATATAATAATTAATAATTATTGTATGGTTTGCTTAAACAAGGCAAATAGAAATCCGTCAAAAGTCTAGTAAAATTAAATACCTATCCGTATAATTTATATAATAATGTCGCGTATTATATTATAATATATACGACACGGGTAAAGAAAAAGTGAAAAATAATAATTATCGGGTGCTAACCGACATTGAAGAAAACCTTAAACCGTGTAGATGGTCACGTAAACGTAATACACTATACACGAACAATATAATAATATATATAGTTACAATAAAATAGTATTTATCATAAAATATACTCGTAATAATATTATCATAGAAGTTATAAGTTCGACCAAGAGAAAAATTAATGATATTGACTATTATTGACATTACAATTTATTATTCGCTGATATTTTTTTCTCTAATTTTTTATACCCGAGTATCATTTCCAGCAAAAATATGAATAATTTTTAATAATAATTTCGATCCAGTATTATCACCATAACTCGTATTATCGTTCATAACATAATAATATCAAATGACGCACAAACGCATTGAAATAATATTTATAAAATCGCTAACGTTTCGTATCGTATCGTACGAAATTAAACTCGACAGTAGCTAGTAGATGGATATAGCTTTACTATCTTGTGTACGAGTCATTACAATATAATTATATTTCGGTTTCCCACGACGATAATATTATACTAAAATTTGGCGTCATTATTGTTTACCGCGAATCAGAGAGAAATAGATATAGTTTGCTTTATTTTCTTTGTCATGATTTAAATTTTCGACGGTCGAGTCTTCTTGATAGGTACCTATAATAATATTTTTAAGTCGTTGAATTACATATTTTTTTTTTCTTTACCCGGTCGACTCTTTTCGGTCTGTGGACGTCTTGAGGAAAAACTATCGTTGTATCCTGTTTAAATCATCCTATAAAAAATACGATAACATTTTATATTTATTAGTACGCGTATAGATAACATATCGCGTGTGCGTGTAACAATATTTAATTATCGTTAAAAAAATAACATTTCCTCTCTCTCTCTCTCATGATTAACACGACCTACGCGAGCATTGTTTGATTTGAACCGTCGTCACCTGCAGTATCTATTAATAATAATAATAATAATAATAATAATAATAATAATAATATTATGTATTATTATTCGGTTTGAGGTTAATGACGTATAGAGGTAGACAAACAATATTATAATACATTTTTGTTAGGTTAGGTTTTTTGGCAATATTCACGCGCATATGTCCGTATACGTGACATTTTTACACGATAATAACATTATTCCATATTATAATCGAGGACGAATAATATTTTGATAATAAAAAGTTCAAGGTATAACGCGTTAACCGTGTCGGTATACACGAATATATTTTCTTAAAAAAAAAAAAATATATATATTAATTATCGTAAAAACTATACTAACAAAGATATTGTGTATAATTTCTCAGCTTTGAGCCTACATAAAATTAACCATAATAATACACGTCATACACCGGTCCGTAATCTATCAGATGAACGATAATAATATTATGGAGGATGAGAGACACACGATAATTTTATTTTTACATATTTTAATTTACGTTAAGTCGTAGGTACTAATTATTATTGAGTTTGTAATAATAATTAGTGAAAATTATTTTTTAAAAATTAGATTTTTTAATTATTATAAAGTAGGTAGCTATATTCAGGGAAAGCCTAAAGCAAATCCCATGTTTAGTTAGTGATTATAATATATTATTATTATTATTAAACTTTTTTCATGTATTATATTCCGTTAAATTTTTAGATTTTTCGACTACCTGCATACTTACAGATTATGTTAATTATGAACATAATGTGAGAATATTATTTCTCTCCCCATTCTCCCCTACATTAAAAATTTAAACGTGACAGAGAAGAAAGACACACGCTCCTCGCGTATCGTTTAATTTGTATAAAACAAACGAACATTTTTGTAAACTGAAACCTAGAAGAAAAAAATGAGTTCTTGTAACGAAAATGAATTTTTACACGCAATACATTTTTTTATCCGGCCGAAAGTTGACGTTTTAACTAAAATCAAAAAAAGAAAAATTTAATGCGCGGTAAGCGTTAATAGAATAAAAAAAAACGCGATTGTCTGCCGCCTCCGGTGAAAGACCAGCACCGTCCGTCGGAATGTAGGCCTCGGACACACTGGCCTCTTTCATTTGCCTCGAACACGGTCCTGTTCACTTTTCAGTTGTTATAACCGCCGTCGGTTATAACAACAATAACAACAACAACAACAACAATAATAATAATAATATTGTATATTTTTTCATTTCCTATGCGCATTTCATTATCCGTTGGAACGTTAATATAATAATAAATAGTAAACCCGCGTGTATAACGATGACGCGGTCGAAAAAATATATATTATACATTATAATTGTAACTAACAAGCGAAAATTTGGAACAGGTGCAATCGCATAACATATATTATTATTATTATTTAAACAGGTTAGGCTGGGTTAGGCTGGGTTAGGTTGGGTTATGTTATGTTATGTTATGTTTTACACGTGCGAAAGACTATACGATTATCAGTTCTGGTCATATCTGTCAACGACTTCATCGTCTTTGCATCCACGAAAGTCGGAAGAAAATGCCGGAAATCCGTATTCGACCGCCACCTCTTCGAACCGTCGATGCCAAATATCTTTGTCGTTGTCGTTGCGGTCGAAGTCGCACCGGGACCCATCGTCTACAGACAATGGTCGCACGCTTTCGGCGTGCACAAGGAATGCAGTCAGAAAAAATATTACCGCGATTACCACAGTTACCGTGGTCGGTGGCCGGACGAAAATCATAGTTGTAATAACGAGTACAATGATCAGCGTCTATATTATGAAAGAATATATTATACCTAATTATTTCGTTTCCTTGGCTACCCGTCGAATTCGGAAAATTTTCTAAAATGTTACGCGCGGTGTTACCACTTCAATAATATTATAATATTGTTTTAAACTGATAATAACAATATATAATTTTTTTCAATGCATCGGAAATACCAACTATCGTGTAAAAATATCACTGAAATATTGAATAATATATTTAAAAAATCGTCACGGCTCACGGCTAGATGATGTTTAATAGGTAAATGATTTTCACATTCGAACGCGCGCTGTACTTGTAAGTTGTAACGTCCCAAAGATCAATAACAAAATAGATTACAGTAAGACACCATTTTCGTGTTGTATGTGTTTTTCTTCTCTGTCCGATCTGTATCGTAAATCATATTACTTCTTATTAGACGATTTTAAACTTCTTAACTTATCCATCTAGTCATCTACTATAATACAATAAATTAATAAAAAAAAACTTATATTAATTCACCAATCAATAAGTAGTGGTGAACTATGATTTAGAAGAAATCACGAAATAGTTCAAGAGAATGTTCGTATCAAAAATCTGTGATGATACTTATCTGTTTTGTCATTCCAGAGATCCTGTACTAAAGAAGGAGAAAATACATGTCTTATTATACCCTGGTATAATGTCACTTTCGCTTTCCCCCCAAGTGCTCTCGTTTGTTCGACTGGCGTTAACAGGAAATCACACATTTTTGAATATCTTCATGGAATGAATAATTAGATTATTACACTCACTTTTGCGAATATTACTCGTGTTTCGCAATTCTCGTGCTTGCGGATGATTCGTGACAGTATTATTATTATTATTATTATTATTATTATTTTCGATAAGCACTGCACGCGGCGTTATTGCCGTAAAAAGAATAATTTAATAATATCATGCGCCCTGGAATTTAAACGTCTACACATTACTTTTTGCAGCTATAATTGATAATATACGTCCTAATATCGTCCATAATTATTATATGAGGAGAATTTTTTTTTTTTTTGTTGAAGTAATATCGTTACGTATGTACTGATTGTACGATTATTTACCGAATATTATTAAGTGAAGAATGTTTTATAAAATGTAATTTTAAAATCAACAACTACAACTATGAACTATTAGTATATTAGCAGTATACGAGTATATAGGCACACTGTTAATATTGTAATATTTCGAAAGTAAAATGTCAACGTGAACATTATCGGACGATAAAATATTTTCGTTTGGTTAAATAATATAACCATCTTTGTATTATAATATTATTCTCGACCGGTTGATATTAGATAATATAAACCGTCGATAGCTCTGGTCTAGGACCGTAAATCAACGTACATTATTACTACTGGAAAGACTGGTAATACCGTTTAATACCATTCTAACCCCGTATACGGTGACAAAATGCATTATAATAGTTAGTTCTAACGGTCTAAATTGTTTCCGTAGAAAATTATGCCTTAAAAACGGTTTGGGAATTAAACTAAACGTCGTGTTTACCGTTTTTCCAATGTAGCCGGGTCGGATAAGTAATTCATTCATGCGAGCTACGCGAACCAAACAAGCTCATGATAATATTATAAAAAAAAAATAAATAAATATTATTTACGATTTTACTATTTTGAATCAGATACAACGTGATAATATTATAATTATTACAACCCACGTTTTATATATTTTATTATTCCTCTTTTTCTTTATAACGGCGGCGTCCACAATTTAAACTCAATAATATTAAGACGAGTATTATAATAATAATAATATAATATTATTTCTTGTTTTGGTTATACAAATTAAATACCATTAGTTGTTCAATTTGAGTGTTTTTTTTTTTCTTTTGTCATTATTCACTTTAAAAAAATAAAATAACATCCGATAACATAATAGGAAGAATAAAAAATAAGACTAATTGTAAATATTACGTCACATCAACTAATTTAAACTGTATGAAGTATATAAAAATATTACTCGTTTGTTTGCCTTAATTAATTTTAATTGGATTTTAGGTGTAACGAACGTCTGTTCTGAAAATTTGTAGTTCAGGTATTATACGTAATCGATTTATTTTAAAATAAATTTCGCGTGTAAAATTGTCTGGTTAAGATGAACGAGTTACCATAATATACCATTAGATAACGTCCGCGTAGAATACAATTTTTTTTTAGTCCAAATTTTTCATTTTGAATTTTTTAAGACGAACATATATAGACTGTAATCGATATCTATTTTAGTAATATATTTATTTTTACTACGTGAAACGTCGTTTAGAAATTTATCTCGAATGTGTATTTACTATTTTAGTAACAACACAAACGTAACACGCACTAATTTTGTACAAATGAATACAAATTGTTTCTGCGGACAAAGTTTTTTTTGTTAAAACGAATAACAGCGAAATATTAAAAATCCATTATTATATGACCGGACGACCTGACGTTTTGTATACGTTGTGGACGTAAAACTGTCAGGGCTACTTAAATTATACGCGCGGAAATATAAAATAAGAAAATATCATATTTTACACAATATTTTATTTGTGTTTTATTTTGTTAACAACTCGCAATAATTAGAATGCCTGTTTGTTTCTGTATTTTTCGGTCAAACAAAACGCGTGTCTCCCTATAATAATATATTATAATTATTTGAACAATTTATCTTGTTAACATATAATAATATAAATTACTGCGCAATTTATTATAAACACGTACACCGGTAACTTAAAACCGATATTTTAATTACCAAACCTAACCTAACCTAATGTATTGCATTGTTCGACGTGTGGGCGTAGGAACCTCACGAAGTCGAATCGGTCACATACACGTGAAAACGCGACACGAGGTACCTCTCGACAGTATATTATAATGTATTATTATTTTTATCATTATTATTATTATTATTATTATTATTATCATCATTATTATTATATCCGATAACATCGTGTGAATTAATATTATATTATCATATTATCGTAAAAAAACTGTAATAATAATTATAACGGTGCGTCGATTACATTTTAATTACGATATTGAAACGCGACGGTTTTGGCGTTAAAAATAATTTTACTAATTTTATGGTAAAGATACTAAAATGGCATGAACGCACAAAAAAAAAATCACACAAAATAAAGTTACTCTGAATAAAAACGTCAATTCGAATATATTTGTATATTTTAGTATTATTATTTATTTTTGAGTAGGCGACTCGTTTTCGTGAGTATAACGAAATTATTTCCACGGGATGGCTTCGATGTTACAAAGATGGTTGTATAAACTATTTTAACTAATTCGATGTTATAAATATTTATTTTTTTTCGCCTTATATCATCGTACTTTTGATCGACTTTATACGAGTCGTACTCGTAATTTATTCGTCTATAAGACGCGTCAGTCGAGTTTAACAAGTTTTTGGGGAAATCGACGATTTTCACGCTACTCGTCCGTCGTCTCGATGTGCGTCACCAAAATTCGTATCAAACTTATACAAGTCGTACCACTATATAATATAATATAATATTATTATATAAACACGTTAAATTACGTATTACGTTATATGGTTTTGTGTGTGTTATTGGGGGAAAAAAACGCATATGCGCACGACCGTATTTGAACAGTTGGCCGCGGTTAACGCCGCGTCGTCTATTTAGCCTCCCATTTCACGAAACATAAATTCCGACGTCTGCGTAATGATTACGGTGAAAAAAACGCGCACGTATTAATAATATACGCGGTAATGTCATTCGGGTGTATACGAAAACAGTTGTTTCGTAAAAATATATAAAAGTACGGTATCGAATATCCATAATAATAATAATAATAATATAAATATATGGACGTAATATTGAAAATCGTATATTTTTCGTGACTATTTGCACACTAATTAAAAATTTCTGAACGATTATATTTGAGTTTTTCCACCCCGAAAGGGGTCTTTTGGCCCGAAAAGTATTTTTAATTTCTAAAAAAAACCACACTCCTATGATAATATACCGATTGTTTTATAACGGTTTGAGGTTAATGATTATGTAAGAAAAAAAAAAGTTCAGGGTGGTATAAGGTGAAAAATATAGTAAACTATCTCTATGATGCGAAAAGGGGACCCTTATTAACATTTTTTAAATTATATAATAGACGCACATATCGTATAGATTTCATTTTTTTTTCTTTGGCAATATAATATAGTCTACTTTTTACGCCTAAAAAATCGAATTTTCGTAACGCCAGATTCATTCTGTATATAGTATATACAATGCGATTACACTTGCACATCGTCCGTCGTCAGCACAAATGCGATTTTAATGACGACGTTATTTTGTGTATTAAAGCACGTACTCTGGATACGCGTATATATTATGGGTATGAATATATGCGACGTTTAGAAAGTGCGTGGGCCGCGTTGATATCAGCGTTCTACAATGTCCGCGTGTAATGATAATGACGATAATAATAATAATAAAAATAATTATTATTAGGTATTCTTTATTATTATTATACAGATACCAAGTCCTACAATCGATACAATCAGCACATTATTTATGGCATGCAGGTGATATAAATTTGTAATGAATTGTAGAGATTTAGAGAGAATGAATATGATAATAATAATGAAATAAAATTGTTCATCGTACACATCGCGAAAAATGTCCTACAAGATTAAATTGGTATACGAACGAATGTTTTTAATATTACGAAAAATATATTAGTTCACGTGAGTATATCTATATGACGTCATTATAACACTTTGTATTGGATGTACAATTTCAAATTAAATTCTAATAAGTATTTCAGATACGGGTAAGAAAACAAGGTTAAAAAATGACCAAAAAAGAAAATGGATTTTTTATACTCCTAACCTAATAACTTATGTTTTACACGATTCGAAAATTATTTCTTAGATTGGCGGCGGAAGAAGGGGGATTAGTGTAATGCATTGATTTAAACTATTTAGAGTATCGGTACAAAAATGCACTTTGCATTAAAATCCGGACCTTAATAACAACGCGTTTCGTATCGTCGTCGTCGTTTCCCGTCTACATTCTCCGACGGCATTGTTTGGGGCCGGTCGTTCGGACGTGCGTTTCCTCTGCAGTGTCCAAGAACGCGTTTATAATAAATAATAATATACGATTTCGTGTCGCTTTTTGTCGACAACAATATTATTATTATCGTTATCGTTATTATCCTTCCCGGGAGGCGATCAATGACCGTGAAACGGACGCAAGGTCGCGTGTCGGATGTATCACATATATTATTATAATATACATTATGACGTTTAAACAGTCGTAGATCATCAAAGTCGGCCGTTAGACGAGACGCATTTTTTGACGTGGATCATAATTAGATCACTCATATGGGTATATTAATATTGTTTTGCTTATGCATATAGCTTGTACCGGGATTCGGTATGAAGAAAACACGTCTTTTGGAACATATTATATAGGTATTATATTGTAAGTCTGCAGATTCGGCGTTTGGACTATATAGTTCGTTTCTGCAGATCAGATTGAATTTTCAATGAGTCCTATGGTGTTGTTCGGTTTTAGGTTAGTTTCAGTCTTTTATAGATCTAATAGTATATACGAGTATA
>JAIUCT010000007.1:23862443-23877954 GCA_021307375.1 Tetraneura akinire | reverse complement strand
AATAATAATAATAATAATAATAATAATAATAATAATAATAATAATAATAATAATAATAATAATAATAATAATAATAATAATAATAATAATAATAATAATAATAATAATAATAATAATAATAATAATAATAATAATAATAATAATAATAATAATAATAATAATAATAATAATAATAATAATAATAATAATAATAATAATAATAATAATAATAATAATAATAATAATAATAATAATAATAATAATACAATAAAGACATAATATTATTAAAAAAAAAAAAACAATTTGTATGACACGCGAGTCGCACACACATTAAGACGTGTTCGTCGACCACATTATTAAGATAATATTATAATATTTATATTATAATGCTTGTTTTAGGTGTAGAAAACTAGAAATATTTCTCTTGGAGTCACAAGCGCTGATTGAAATTGAAATAGAATTAATTGTGAAACATAATTTATTATTTTATACGTTTCTATTAACGCTTCTACAATTAGTAACTGTAGGTATTATGCAATATATTTATGAGTAGAAATATAAAAAAATAAAAAATAAACTACTACCTATTATTGCTCGAACTTAAACTACATATTATAAACACTAAGTTATTTATTAATTTATTATGTTAAAATTTAACATTTAAAACCATTAAGGTATTAATATTTATATTTTAAAGAACTGAAATGTACAGTTAAAATTAATTTGCATTAGTGTAGCGCGTGTAGAACGTATTATAGGTAACACGTGTGTATAAAACTCAAATTGAAAATAAAATTTAAACGTAAATTTTCGAGTCGGATCGACTGTATACATTATACAAATATATAAATTGCCTATAAAAACCGCGTTTCACATAACTTTGACGGATGTTTGTGACGACAGGTTTGACCGTATGGGCCGCGTCGATTATTATTTATTTATCTTTTTATTGACGTCGCAGGTAAATTCTATATAACTACCATAATACATACTTTCTATTACTGTTTGCACGATTCGTGTGCGGCCCACATAGAATTCTGTATTCTTAAATCTCCAGAAATCATTGGTAACATTTATTTTCATAATAATTATTATCAAGATTTAAGAATATTAATTACTTACTATATAAATATAATGCAATTTGTATATTTACGATTAAATTTTCGTTGTACGAGTATTTTATAACATTGTAATAGTATACAGTACGATATAATAATATTTATTGACGACTTAAATATTATTTTAGATTTATAAATAAGAACAATAAATCCGCGAACCCGACTAATTTAGATATATATATATAACCGAATAACGTGTGAATAATGTGTAAAATATAACAGTGTGCGAGGAAATAACAGCAAATTCGATATAACTAAAGGATACAGTTTAGTTGGTTTTAGACATTTTTAAGCGTTTTAATATTGATAATAATATACAGAAAAGTGATAATATTTATTCTGAATAATTAAAGTTTCTAAAGGAAATAATTTTTATAAAATTATCGTATTATATAATATAAACAAACTATATCTTAGCTATATTGAGTTAAAGATGGTAGAGTAGATGAAATTATTCTTATTACGACTGCATGTTATTTTATAAAAATAGCGACTATATACGTTATTGATTTAAATTTTATCGTCAATAATGAATATTATTTTACAGATTACAGCAGTCATTTCTTTACTTAACTATATACAGTTCTAAAAATCTACCCTAACCCCTAAATTATGAACTTTCTAATTTCATATTGGCTGCGATCATTGTTATAATAACAGTGGTTATAAAGAATGCAAACGAGTAGAATATACCTGTATAATCTCGTTTTAAGATTAAATCATCGTCAAAATTCTCATTATTTTGCGAGTCCAGTAAATATTCAAACTCTGACTTGATCATTTCTAGTAAATACTATTTATAGTACACTTATTTATTTATGTATATTACAAGTTTACTTTTTGTTATTATATTAATAATGTTGTCCGAACAACTTTACACGCGCTGGGTATAAGCGACAGACAATAATAATATTATAGGGTGGTTAATTGCGTATTTGTATATATAAGATTATAACACGAACCGGCTATTTAAAGAGCGTCGGATAGCTGATGAGTATGTTGTTAGAAACGGCAAAAAAAAAATATATATATTAATAAAAATAAAACGATTTAAGAACTGTTTCGGATTGTGTGTGACGACGATTTCGTGAGCACCAAGCACTATATATAGCTACACGTTCACGGGTCATTTATTATTTTGAATAATAAAAGTGAAAAAATAAAAATAAAAACGAGAACAATGTTGTTACATTGTATAACGTCACTCTGAAGATGTATCCGTGTAATAATATAATTCGTTGATGACACGACGAAAGCGGACTGCAGATCACGACGCCACGAGAAGAAAATAATATAATAATATACGAATATCATCATCGCGCCGTGTCGCAATATTATAATCTAATCGTCGTCTTTGAAGAGTTTATAATATAAATTATAATAATAATATAAATTTTTATATTACTAACCACTATTACCATGATAATTATAATATTACATTATTACGTATATAGGTATATATAATACAGTTGAAGTTGATAAAGTAACAACAATCGAAATTTCATGAAACATTTGTATCCTTATCATTTTATTTTCTTTTCAAATTATTTAGCACAATATTTTATGTGTTACTTCAGCTAAAATATTATATTCTTATATAGTCATGTTCGCGATACCGTTTTTTAATTTCTTGTTAGTGCGTACCAACATTGTATTAATATTATCTTCCATGTATATTATGCAAGTTCATATACAATATTACTTTAAACTTTAAGTACACTTAAAATGGTGCAAAACGTTTTTTTCAAAAACTTCAATTTTTTTTTCATTAATTATTTCTTCAACGACATATTATTATATTATATTACATTATAATCTCGTGAAATGGAATTACAAATATATGCAAATTATTTCTATCAAATGGTTTGTAATAATCATTTAAATTAAAAATATAAATTGAAAATGAATTTGACCTAAAAATCGTACGTTTTTATAAAATGATAAAATATATACTTTTATTATAATATTTGGATCGTCTTCAGCACGTTATACGCGGTTTAGGACTGGGATGGTCGTATTATCATCGTGTCCGCGGATTTTAAAACGTGTTCATTATGACATTCCGTAAAGAACCGAAATGAACGTTTGATACCCGCGCGTCAATGTCATATAATCGGCGTCAAATTCGCGGCCGTTTAACCACAACGGCAGCAATCGTACACGTTCTGACCGATTAAAATAATATGTAATCACGATTTACGCTTGTAATATTATTTATTTGAGCGTACGACCTCCACTTTGGTGGCCCGAAAACAAATCGCAAACGCACACGAACGAGCGTGTTTCGAACGAATCGTTTATATGCTTTTAGAAGACACGCGCGAATCCTTTCGGGTTTGTCGCTTGACCTTCGTAATAATAACACCGAAAGTCGCAAAATTATCACATTATCATAATCGTATCCCGATTTTATGAAGAATATTCGAGTTTTATGTACACGCAATTCTACACCTCGCTATATATATATATAATATATTTTATAACCGTTTTATATGCGCAAGACTTTCTCCTAGCGAACGATTGTGTTGGAAAATTGAATATTATTTAGATCGATATGGTACTCATATAACTATATAAGAGTATAATAATACTTGTATATATTATTTTATGTACTTTCCTACATTTATATCGACCGCGGTATGTATTGTTGAGAGAAAAAAAATTATAATAATATATATTATAAAAAAAAATAAAATATGTAAACCGCGGACTATACGTAGAGAGCGAATATCGTATTTTTATAATCACACGTTTTGTCATTTTATGGTTGCGGGGACTTTAACGAACGTACGCGAAATGTTATACATACAGGTATAATAAAATATTACGAAATGGCGGAGATAGCTGATAAACTCGCGGTCAATTGACATGTATTTTGAAGTTATGACATAATATATATATTACTATATATTAATACTATATATATTTAGTTTCGATGAATATATAATTTACAATATTATTATTATATAATTATTGTTTAAACTCGAGTCATAATATTATAATATTATATCGATGAAATCCACGCCTCGGCAACAAATCGCAAATCGCCGAAGTCGTTCGACGACGTTATAAATAAGGACGTAAATTTAATAATAATTATTATTTTGCTGACTCAAATTTAGAATTGGGTCATGTTTCGTTTAATTTGCGATATTTTATATCATAATATTATTTGCATATTATCATACTTTGGGCCACACGACATGACGGTTACAGACTTACAGGCGATGAATGGAAGAGACGGAGACGGTCAGACGAAATGAGAAATAACCAATATGGTCGCGTCGTGGTCGTTATATTATTCTTTCGTAATAATACGAGGGTTTTATTGAATTACCTACATATTTTTCTATATAGTCGCATTGCATAACAACGATCCAGTTCAAACGGTAATTAAACTGTCGTCTCGTCGACGACGAACCGCGATGTATATAGTTTCGAAACACGTTTATCCGTTAAAACGATGTGACGATATGCCGGTACGCATTTGAGTAATATACAAAACCGCAACGAACGATATCGTGTGTGATTCGTTATGACGCGGTACGTGTACTATTATAGAGTGGCGCAGATAAAAACATCAACCAGAAAGGAAGACGTCCGAGAACAAAATATTATACCTATAGGTACGCAGAAAAGGATTACCATGTACCTGTTAACTGTTTACGACCTACACCGTCAAAATGCTGATATCGCTATGTACGGCAGTTTAATATGGATATATATATATATAATATATATCATATATTATATATATACGTCCGATTCCGTGATACCGTTGCTTTAATCTCTGTGCGGCCATACACGATTATAATACATAATAATATAATATATATAACTGCAATTGTCTGGGCGTGATCTATTTCCAAACGCTGATCTATGCTATTAAATTATATAATAATAGTATTCTATTATTACACTCGACGGATAAGATGAATTTAGAAAAAAGTATTGCAAAAATATTATAAATACTTTTATAAATTAATTTTTTTAATGGAATTTTTGTTATATAAATTAATTGTTTGGAAAACAGCGTATCCAGAAAATATTGACAGGAGGGCACATTATTTTATATTTTTATAAAATGCATATTTTAAATTTATAGATACAAAAATATATAAATAAAAATCATAACAAAATTATAATTATTTAAATTAAAGTATCTGAAAAATAATTATTTAAATATCACCTTTTTTGAAATATTATATTGTCGAAACGTTCTCCTGTTGTCCCTCGACAAGAGCGTGACGTGTCCATAAGCCCTCTCCCTGGATTCAACACTAGTTTGAAATCGCATTTTAATCGCGTATAATAAGATTGTTATTTCTCGTGAAAATAAAAATATTTTGAACAATCTAAACTATGTTTCTAAACTGTCATAATTAATAAACAATAATATTACATTATTAGGACTGGTATACAATACTCATTACTATTATGTTTATGTATATGATCGGGTTAAACCGTTAAAAATTATACGTTGACGAATATGAATTAAACGGGGGTATTTTAAATTTTTCAAGTAATTATACCTGTAACCGCGTACTTGAAACTTTGAATCAAACTATAAAAGTCAGAATATAACTCAATAACCATACGATAAAATAAAATAATAATATTTAACAACAGGTATTGACTTTTTTACTTTTTTAATGTAAGTATTATAAATTCTATTATTTCGAGGTCATGTCGCGTGTTATCATATCGTTCTTACTCCGTCAGTGCTGATGAATTATATCGTTTGTATACGTATATTATGATTAATACCGTGTAACGATTAATGTCCGTACATCGTGGAGAATTTAAAGTATGTTTGAATTAGAAACAATAACTACCGAACAGTGCTGCAGACGGCATAGAAATTCCCTACAAATTATCACTCTACTGCTGCGCGTATTCCGTTCTGGGTCACTGGAAAACAGTGCCGACGCTTCTAGTTTCAATAATATCCTTCGCGGAACCGCGTTGTCTTCGGGCCTATACAGTCGTTTCGTTCACAACGCGGTTCTCCTCGGCGTCGCGGCACTTTCTTTGACGATCAATCACTATCCCAAGGTTATGTTATTTATGTACGGACAGATTCCGCCCAGTAACGCGCGCGTATTCTCTATTAATAATCTATAGAAATACATACGCCCAAAAACTATAAGAAATATTGTCTTAAAAATTAATTTTTATTCATTTATTATCGTTGTAAAAAACATATTTATAATAGTCATATTATACTCAGATTAATCGCAAGACCGCGAATAATGAAATAATAATTTTGAAACATTTTAAGTTGGGTTTAACCTATTTATTTATAAAAATAAAATTATTTTCGTTTTGAATAGCCCATTAAATAACCAAACCAATACTAAATTACGAAACATAATTATTTTATTGTTAAATATTATGAAAATATTATAAATTTGTGGATTACAGAGTTCCGATTATCTGTTTCAGGCGACAATGAGCGTGACGACGGCCGATTGCGAGCTCCTCGGTCGCGGGCCTGTGCACGGGTCCGCTGACTCGGACAGCCTAGCTGCTCTGGTCAGACAACTGAGCAAGCAACAGCAACGTGGTCGATTGCCTGGACGGCGGTGTACGGTGTCGTGCAGTCGAGATGCGGGACTGGAAATTGTGCCGTACCAGCGGAAGCGGCCGGACGACGAGGGTTTCGAATCGGACGAGGACTTAGCGTCGCTGGGCTCGTATGAGGATCCAACTAAGAGAAAGATGAGCTCGTTGGCCGCTGCCTCCGTGGCGGCCGGCGCGGGGTCTGACAGCGCAAACAGCAGTGGTGTGTCCGAGGACAGTGACGATGCGGACGCTGCGTCTCTAAAGGGTCGGGCCGCAGGTATCGCATCCCCGGACGCTATTGCGGTCACCGGAAATTGTGGACGGGAGACATATGGACTGGCTGACGTGGCATTTTGTCATACAGACGCGTCGGCACTGCCCGGGATAGCCGTGTGGGTGATAAAAAACCGGAGGCCCTTGGCCACAGCTGGTTTGGAAGCAATCGTGGTCCAGAGCCGAGACAACAGGCTGCAAAGTGTGTGCAAAGCATACCAGGAGCATAGTAGGCGATTGAAATTAGAACCCAAACCATGGTCGGGGCACTCGAACGCAGCCATAGGTGGGTCCCAGAGGCGTAAAGTCACACTGACGGCGACGCCCGAAGTGAACCGGTACAATTTGGTGCAGCGGACCGACACAGACGGAGTAACACATATCGAAGTGACCGCAGGTCCGGCTGCTGCAATAGATTCACGTCGCTCTGCGACCACCGTAAGGGACGGGTCACCGTCGAGCATCATTAGTATAAGTACGCCAGAATCACCCGGAACTATGACCCGCGGAGATCAGGACGAAGACGAGGATGAGGACGATCGCAAAAATGAACTACCACCCCAAAGGCCAGAACGGAGGAAACACAGGACCACACCGGAAACCGGAAGCAGCAATAGCAGCAGTAGCAGCGGCAGCAGTAGTAGCGGAAGTATAACCGGTAATGACGAACAGCTCCGGCAAAAGGTGGTCAGAGGTCAGTTTATTCGGGTAAATGTTAACCACTGTGCTGTAGTGCCACCTTCGAGCCCGGAAACGGACCGCAAATGCGCGCGACCGACGCAGTCGGACTCCGGAAATAAACCGATCACTACGACTGCAAATCCGCCTCGTTCATCGACTGATCGCCTCTGGTCAACGGCCGACTATGACAGGACGGACGGTCGGCATCAGGAACAGCACAGGCGACCGACACGATCTGTGGGTGTCCGGACCCGAAGTCGTAGCTCGGGCCCTGGTCGCCGATCGCAGCCGTTGCAGATGACACCATCGTACCCGCCACCGGTTGCGTTCAGCCGGTACCCGACAGCGGATCCACCGCAACAACCATCATTCGGCAACCGGTTCTTTGGTAAACTGCGCGAAATGACTACGGGCAACCAATCGCCACCGCCGGAACCATTGCAACCCGCGGCTTTTCGGCGACGGAACAGCATCGGTGAGTCAGCCACCGCGAATTTTTATCAATACTTCAGCCATAATCACCACTACCAACATCACAACCAACAACCAGTCAATAATCAGTATCAACAACAACAGTACTACCATCATCACCAGCAGCAGCAACAACAGCAGAGGCAACAGGCAAAGAACGGCGGAAACCTTAAGTCGGTGATCAAGAAAAGCAACAAGAGTCAACCCTATCAACACGCGTATGACGAACCTAAAAAGGTCACGTTCAGCGCGTACGCGACCGTTCAAGTGGTCGATTAGAAATCAAATTAGTCAAATCGCAGACGAGCAGAGTGAGATTATTCGAAAAGTAAAAAAAAACGTATTTTCTTATAAAAAAAAAAACGTTTAACGTTAGAATGTTCAAAACAAACGTGTATCCGCATATATACGTATACGAATATAAAATATAATATATTGATTATAATAATGTTTTATTTGATATATTATTATGTTATGTGCACAATAATAATATTGTTATTGTTGTTATTGTTGTTATTGTTGTTACCAATAGTTTTTAACCAGGTTCGCGTGAACCGCCTGCCGGGCAACAGGGCGTATTATTATAAGAAAAAAAAACTGAAAAATTGCTCAAGTCCCCATTGATCACGCGCAACGCCGTTGACGTATAAAAACGATAATAAATTGTGAAATCTTTTTAAACTTCAATAATGTATATTTATATTATATAGGTACCTACTATTAATTCGGTGTATTTTTCTTTTCGCGTCAAACTAGACAATACAACCGCGAGTGGTCTCGAGTTCGTGTCTTCGTCGTCGAAGGCATTCGTAAACTGGCCCCGGACGGCATTATTCGATATACCTGTGTATTATATATATAAAATATAATGTAATAATTTATAATTTTTATTATACTCGTATTATGAGTTTACAAAGGGATTTGGATAACATGTTTTATTGTTTTACAAACTTCCGGCGTTCACTACGCATTTTATCCATCATCGTCGTCGTTTTGTCTTCGACCGGAAGATAATAAAATAAACGAACGAATATGACGGGAAAAATATTATAATAATATACTTATACATACGGGAGTGTTTTTTTGTTTCATATATAATATTATATCCATATAAAATTGTTGGGAATGGAAAAAAATCGCAACTTGCCGTCGAGTTGTATAATATTATTCTAATATTCGTTCGTTACGTCAACGTTGTTCTAGTTTCTCGAGAACGAGATCGATAGATTTATGATTATTTTTTTATAATAATTATTATCGACAAACGGTTCACGAATATTACGCCCTCTTGTCCGTCAAACCGTTCGCGTCATGCGTTCTATTATGATAATAATACACGGTAAAGCTATGTTATTGTTATATATTATTCGGATTGTTGCTCATTGGAACGAAATCAATTCTAACTCTTTAAATGTATTGTAACTATATAATATAAAATAATATATATAAGTATATGATATATAGAGATAGGATGCGTGTTGATGACCTAGTAACGAGTATAAATGAAAAATTATCTATTATAATTACCGAAAATTATTTAAAAAAAAAAAAAAATGAAATTTTTGTAAAAATTGAAATTTTTTTTTCTTCTTCGTCTATCGAGCGAATTTCTAAATTTTATTCATTTTAATTAACAACAAAAATTAAAAAGTACAACGACTAAGTCTATAAAGTATTATTTAACACAAGGAACGAGTAAGTGAATGAGTGTAGGGGAGAAACGCAAAAATCCTCATCCAATATCTCTATATATAATACATATTAATATTGTTTTTAAATTTAATATTATTATATGAAAAATATCCAAAAATAGACTCAATATGTTATTATAGTTATAGTATCGCGTAGTAGACAATAATTATATAACTTATAAAATATTATATATCATATATCCTTATTATATCTATCGATTATGTTTTTTTTTTTTTTTTTTTTTTTTATATATAATTACATATTATATTCTTATTCTTATTATTATTTTTATTATTATTATTATTATTATTATTATTTTATTATTATATAACTACGCATACACAGGACGACACCACTGCTGTTTTGTCTGCACGCAATTTTCGCGAGACCAATATTATTTTTTTTTCATTATAATTATTTATAAAATTTAACGGGCATGAAATAAATATACAAGTGTACCGATGTAAATATTAATAAAATATATTATAAATAAACGTAATAATATTATACCAGTCATTACGAGTAGTTATTACTATATCGTTTTTTTTTCGGTACATACCGTATACGCGGTAACCGAACCCGACATTTTTTTCAACGTTCTTATCTATCGCCTACATATGTACTCATGGAATATTATCTTTTATGAGAACATCGGTGACCAGCAATTTAGCAGTAAACAACGTTGATCTGTCAACAACCGGATTATTACATCAACTCACACTCATGTGTGCGTATTATATACATTATATACCACGGTATTCGCTCACGTATCTATATAGGTATATATTATATAAATATATAATATAGCTTAGGTCGTAAAAATAAATGCAGATTTCACAACGAGATTGTCTGGACATATTTACGAGGTAACTTATTGTTTGATAAATACATCCAGGAAGTCATCTAAAGATAAAATATTTTTTTTTTTTTTAGAAAAAAAAAATTCTCATTCATTTATTGCTTAGAGTTGTATGCATGAAAGAAATGTATTTTTAATGTAAAGTAAGTTTGTTTCGTTTTTAAGAATTCAATACTAAAATGTAAATTCAAATATAATACCGAAATCGTATCGGCTATACAGGTATAATAATTATAATTTATCGTACGCGTATAATCATATCAATATACGATTACGAAAACTATTGTATTACAATAATAATAATAAAAAAAAAAATTTACAATTTATGAAATATCATATTTTATAACATTTAGGTTAGGTACGTGTAAGTAATAAGTATTATAATAGTACACGTCAGTCCGGTTTGGTTTTACGAGTATAATCTAAAATCTAGTTCGCGGATTTATGACGAAACGAAATCTAGTTTAAAAAGTAAAAATTACACACTGTATGTAAAAATAATAACATGGTTCGATATAATATTATTTGTTTATCGGTTAGAAATTAGTATTATATCAGCTATTGTTTTTGTATTTTAATTTATTATTTTATTATTATTTTTGTCCTAGCCAAATAATAATAATACTAATAACAGTAACAACTAACAATATAATAATACCTTCAAACAGATTTTAGCGAGAGGGAATTGAAATCGTATATGATTAAATAATATTATGCGCGTATACCGCGGTTCGTGTCGGTTTTACAACTTCTACCTGTTGTCTTAATCATAACATTATAATATTGTTATATGTTTATAATATGATTATTACAAAAAGAATGGGTAATAATAATTGTTATCGTTACAATGCGAATATTTATAATCGGAAACGACGACTTTACGAAACGCCGCATGAAAAATTATTATGATATTTTAATTAAATTATATTATTATTATGCTCTTGTGATTCCGTCCGAGTTATGACGCGATGGTAAGTTAATTATTATATGTTATTATGTAAAGAAAAAAAAAACCAAACAATATTATATAATTCGCGTTTATTCGTTATTAATCATTCTGAAGATGTTTGCGCGCGTATTTCGTATATATTATAATATTATACTATCTGTATACGTTATGATTATATTATATTTGTTTCCGGCGTTGACCACTATCGTATTATTGTTTGACGCTCATATTTATGTATGATATATTAAAAAAATATATATATATATAGACACTCGGAAATAAGGCGGTAGTTACGCTCCTTGACTTCCTCTGAGAGGAATATGCTGTACCTATATACCATTCGATACCTCGGAAATATAATCATAATATTAAATTATGATAAGAAATAATAATATTTTGGACAATTATGCGTCCATTCGAATTATTTTCGAGTTTTGTACCCATAACACAAATTTATTAGCTTATATATTATAGTATATAATTTTTCAAATATAAGATATACAATAAAATATCTAGCGAATCGATAATAAACTATATTAATAGTAGGTACATCGTACATCATCATCATATACAACTTAAGGGACCATTGAGGTCCAACGATGCCATCACAAATTTATTACATTCTTCCGTATTGTACGCTATACGTCTAGCTGAGCCCTTTCTTGAAGTACTCTTATAGATTCTTCACGACTGAGTCCTTCCATATTGTTCTGGGCCTGCCCAGAGGTCGTTTACCTCAATTATTTCAGACATCAGTGCTCGTTTAATAATTCGGCCATCCGCCCTCCATACGTGTCCCAACCATTCGAGTCTTTTGCTCCTTGTATATATGACAGAATATTTGGTCTTCCGTATAGCTCCCGTAATTCGTAATTATATGTCTTATTTCAAATTGCTCTGTTTCTCTGTTATATAGAGGGCCATAAATAGTAGGTAATACATAATATATTATAATAATATTCGTCCTTGGAATATAACTTCGTTCCTTCGTCCTTATAATATTCGACACGAGTATGTATTATATAGACATATATTACTATTTATATTTTTGTTTTCGTGCGTCTACCGAGAAATTTTTTGATCGTCCTGAAGGCGTTATAATACGAGCATACGCACGTTATATTTATTATATATTTTATCATAATAATTATGAATTATAATATAAGTGTATATGATGATTTGATGTGTCGGTATATATAAAAATAATATTAATTCGTCATGGTCATTTCCATCGGGCGCTCGCGTCCGTATATACAAAACGATGAAAGTATAATATCGTATATATTATTATACGAGTATAATAATTTCGCCAGAGAAAGGCGAACGGAAGCCCGAGAAGTGTTTGCGGATAACAATCGGTGCATCATATACTGTGTTATTAAATATATATACACGTTATCATCACTAATGAATTTAAAAATTATGAAAAAAATAAATAATTACTATAATATACATATATATATATATTATAACAACAATAACGTACAATAATAATATATACCTATACTCGTAAACACACGCTTTAAACGCGAACAACGACTGAATAATATTATAATAATGCGAGATTTTTTTTTTTTTAACTTCTTATAGGCAGTATAATGTGTATATAAATACGTGTTATCATACGTATAATATATTTAACAATTATTATGTCCAAGTGCGGTCCTCGCGGTGAACGTGCTCGGTCTTATACATGTTATTATTATTTTCACGACGATGACGATGATAATGATGCGATATTCGCGTTTTACACGTACGCCGGTACACATATGATTATAATACGATTATAAGCGTAACAATATGGATTTAAGAATGAACTATATAACATAACGCGGATATATCATATATAAAGTATTGTATATCTATATACACGCAATCGCCTTTATAACATATTAAAAACGTATATTAAAACGTATACACTCTCCGAAGTCGAGTGCGAAATCGAATTACGAGTACATTATACGTCGGTAAAGTCCACGAGAATATAATAAAATATTAAATAATAATAAAATATTAAATGTATTATTTCGTTATTGTATAACAATATTCGCAAAGTCATTTTTATCGTTATGTAACGCGTTGTAAATATAATACGACAAAATGAAAACCGCGTTGGGAGACTTCGATGCCAGTGGCAGTGTTGTACGACAAACGATTATATTATTACTATACGAAAAGTCAATTCAGATGGGGAAATATCTTCGACGTTGATTTTAGATAGATCGAATAAATAATCTTGTACGAAAATTTCGTATTTTTGTCATTTTTGCCATTTTTAAGTGACATTGCCTCACGAATAATAAAAATTCAAGGTCACCGCAATAATATTATTATTACGTACGCGTGTACATATGGCCGAAGAATAAAATTAAGTATAATTTATTGCTTTTTTTTTCGTCTTCGTTTGCTGCAAGTCTCTTTACATTTTATATATTACATAATTATACAAATATACTTTGCGAATTTACTTTTTTCCCAAACATAATATATTATTACGCCGACGTTTTTTTTTTAATTTCCTGGTTTATTTCGGAGTATAAATACCTACAAATTGTAATATTATTGTAATCTAGTAGATAATAATATGTAATGAAGAATATTTGCATATTATATTATTTTAACCTGTGAAATACGAGTCGTTATATTCTACATGGTAAATCCTCTTCGTGCAAAAATCGTACATTAATATAATTTTAAAATATTTTTTGTATCGCTTGAATTTAAATAATATTTAAATTTCATATTTTTGTTTATTACATAATTTATAGTTATGAATTATTATTTAAATTTGATTAAAAAAAATAACAATAACTTCAAATTGTAGGGTGCAATAAAAAAAATGCAAAATATAATAAATATTTATAATATTTATAAAAAACAAATATTAATAATAAATTAATATATTTAATTATATAATACGAGTACTATACTATAAGCATATATTTTATTGTTTTAAACGTTATTTTATATCTAATGAAATCCTATATTTTATTAGATATAATAATATATTAATTGTATACACGATACACGTAATAATATATTATATAAAACGGTAAAATTGATTGTTTTGTCGCAATATAATATTATATGTATCGCAAAATTCGAAATTCGTTTCACTATTATTTATATATAATTTTTACACATTTATGAATTTGAATTATTATGGTTACCAATAATATGATGGTTCTAACCGTATGAATAGAAGGCGGATTACCGTATATAGTTTTATACGGTATCTATACGAGTACATAATATACTGCTACAATGTACATAGAGAGCTACCATCGCGTATAGTAAGTATTACTATATAATATTAATATTATATTATGATATATTATTTATATAACAATGGATATTCGCGAAAGAAGATGTTTGTCTAAGAACGTTTTTATTTTCGATATTTGAAAGTGTAAAATTATTATTTCGTTTCTACAATATAAATTATAATATATATAATATATATACCTATATTATTTTACTCGCACGATTCACAATGATGCTCTTATGTGCAGTCATCGTACGTATAAATCCGTCAATCAAACACCCCGTCGGTACATAAACATTTTATATTATTATTTAATAATATGCAAGTATATAAACTATATGAAAAGGATACGTTTCTTTTTCTGCGAATATCGTATAATATATAATATTATTAAATTATATTTTTTTTTCAAATCTACTGGATAATAAATAATAATCCTTCGGAGATAATCGCGAAATTTTTTCTTAAATGTTTTTCGTCGACCGCAATTTTACTATTTTAGACTCGCGTGCGATTTCCTAATAGTAATAATAATAATAATATATTATATTACACTACATTACGTTAACCGCGCACGTGGCACGCGTTCGCTTATCCGCCGGGAATATAGTAAATAATAATAATAATAATAATAATAATAATAATAATAATAATAATAA
>JAIUCT010000007.1:23845957-23861678 GCA_021307375.1 Tetraneura akinire | reverse complement strand
TATTATTATTAATCGAACCGAGAGGCGAAACACGCACGAGGTGTGAAATATAATATATAAATTAAGCGCAGAGTTTATAATAATTTCGTTGCTCGGACAATATATTATTCCTATAACGGGCCATATTTTTATGATAAATAAAAATAATATATATTATATTAAGTTACCGGTGCACGTGTAACAGGCATACACGCGACGAGCATTTATAAATATAAACGTAAATATAAACGTAATGATAATAATAATGATAATAATGTTATTACGAGGCCGCCGCCGCAGCTTTATTATTTTCTAATTGCTCCGGTCCATTCGGTTACCGCGTTTACGTGTGTCGCAAGAACCGCGTCCGCGGTATAATATTATATACTCGTACGTATTATATTTTTATTACACCGCGGTCATTAAAACACACAAAACAATGCGCCGTTCGAAAATCTGTTATCCGACGCGTTTCAACGTATACCGCGTTACAATAACCATACAATATCACAATATAATATATTATTCTCATCGCGATATACGATTGTTAAAATAATGATTTATCAACGCGTGTAAGAATATTATTTATAACGTGTATATTATTTATTATGATATTTTCCTGTATTGAATCGTGCTCGGATATTAAAATATTGAACTATATACAATAACATGATGTGTGAAATTCGCCCGCGAAACCGTATTCCATATTATTATTCTCTCCTCTGCCGATCCGATTTCAAAGCTGTCATTTCGTTATTACAACGATTACCGCATCAGTGCATCACACGTAACAAACGTAATAATACGCGTATTATTCAATATAGGACGTATAACTATATTATAATACAAAAATATTAAAATACACGACGCGTGTAATATAATATGTATAGGTACTTTGTATTGAATTTGCGTATATACCAAGACCGCGGTACCGGTATACGTATCGTTCAATACCACAGTTGGCATATAGTATAAAAACGAAGCGCTTGGACCGAAACGTTTTCAAAAGTATTGGAAAAAAAATTAAATTTCGATTATTTTCGATTTCATTCGAAATTAATTCGCAAATCGTGCAAAAACGAGATGACCAAATGAATCGCGAGTACTATTGTAACAATCGTAATGAATGTAATACAATACTTATTTACAATGTTAACCGTCGTCCGTCACGACTCACAAAACCCACATGTACCAGACAATATAAACGTTTCTAAACCGTCTTATTGTTTACACAAAATATTTTTCTCTCCTTTAAATATTTCTTTTTTTTCTTTATCATAAACGCTGACAATATACTTAATATTAGTTTTAAACCTTTCTGTATACGAATCTAAATTATAAAATAATTCTATATATTATTCTTAATGTAACATTAAACACAAGTCTCTTTGAAAATAAATCTAAACCCATTTTATAATTTTCGTAGTATTGCGTTGATCATAATAATATGTTGAAAATTCGAATTATAGTTATTACGCAAATTTCGAAATAAATATTTTAGTTATAAGAGTATAGGTTACTCATTATTAAGATAAAATATGATTATCATAAATTGTCTCTTTATAAAATATATTATATCGAACAACGAATAGAAACTTGATTTACATAATAATTGTAATTGAAAAAAAAAAGAACATTTCTGTATTATAATATTATTATATCATTATATAAACGCGCAGTCTCCCGAGTGGGCAAATATCAAAACAATTCGAACTGATAAACGGAATGGAGAAATTTATTACAATAAATAATCATAAATCGGAATATTAACATAAATTTCGTTAATGCGAATTAAATTGACATTACTAGTTGGAAAATTGAATACAAATTACGAATGATAGGCCGTTATAAGCTTAGGTATTATATTTTAATTTTAATAGTGGGTACATTAAAAAAGAAAAAAAAAGTAAAAATTGATCGAACTTCAGAGATTTAAAAATTTATGAAAATAATTTTAACGCAGTATAATATCAGTTATTACAATATTATCATAATTTTGTACCAAAAATTATTAATATAACACATTCGAATCAATTGGGTAACATCTCAGCGTGATGTGAATTTGAGCCGCCACGTATTATTAGATATAATATTTTATTACGAGATGGCTTTTTAAATCTAACATAATCGTAAACAATTTATTATACGCGGTTTCCCATAAAATATGAATTTTTATCTCCCTGTTTTTCCACTACCTCGATTTTTCGCTCCTTTTATAATACCTACCTATAATAACAATTATTATGATTGTCGGTCGGAGTTTGGTCGGATACAAAAATATGCGCATAAAACGTGCCGTAAAGTATAAAATATAAATATATACATACAATTATAATAATAAATTTAATATTCTGTGGCGTGTTGGTTACTTGATAATAATAATAATAATAATAATAATAATAATAATAATAATATTATTATTATTATTCGTTATAACACGTGTTAAATTTTACGACGTTTTAAATTATAGAGATAAAAGTATAAGGAATTCCTCGCAATTCGCGTATAGAAATTATAATATCGTATCACCGCGATGTCGTATTTAGATAACTGAAATATTATAATAATATAACGTAATATGTGAAAACATAAACGCGCGTATTTTTAGTTTAAAAATATTAATTATATAACGGCGTAAATACGAGTAAAACGCATGTACTTCGTATACGGTTAAAATAATAATATTAACAAGATACGTTATCATTCGATAAATAAAAATTATGCGAGCGGGTCGACTGTAAAATATGTAAAATATAACACAGAATGATATTCGTAATAATTTATAATATGCGCGTTAAAATTAATATTATTAAGTAACGCGATTACGTGGAAATTTAACGGGTTAAAAAAAAAAATGTGTTTTTGTTGAATTTATATTATGTGTTATGTACACATAATTTAAACGGTACCGGAGACCTTATCTCATATTATTATAATATCACTCGTAATATTGGACGCGCAAGAAACGGGTTTACCAACAAAATGTCAATTCTGGTATGATAATATTATGCGAACTGTAATATATCACATTAATGTATTAGAAATTAGATTATCACATTTTAATAAAAATAATATTAAGACGATTGAAATAGCAAATTTGTTTTTTAATCGAAAGTACCCGATACGTTCTCTTTTAAAAAGTTTCATATTTTGTCTTCCAACAGAAATCACGTTATCGGTATATCTATATACCTACGATAAAATCGGTTTCCGTTTAACTATTTTTATCTAGTAAAAAATATAAAATTATTATTATATTTACGTTACATACAAAAACATACCTACTCAACAACTCGATTGTAATATAAGGTCAATACGTTGTTTACTTAGGTATATAATATGGAATAAAACTGCATGATATAAATAAATCGAAATTAACCGAACGAGTTAATCTCAATCCAATATATTAAAACATTTAAAACGACTGATAATATGTTATCTCTCTTATCTATATAGTGTTATTATTCGTCGTTAGATTAAATTATTTTGTACACAGATTTATATAATATAATAAACTAGATTTCTAACTGACGCTTATCAGTGAAGTTGAAATAGCGGCCATTTTTGTGGGAAATGTTCATTATCAGTTTGAATTTTTACCAATATACACATATAATAACAATAACAAATAATAATATGGGCAAGATTATTGATAATATAAATGTGATAGGTAACTGATAAGTTTCTAATTCCCACAAAGATGGCGGAAAATTGTAACTTCAATCATTTACACGGGAAGCATATAGCAGTTAGAAATCTAGTTTATTATTATATATCTGTGATTTTGTATAGCCAACGGACAGAAATACATATAAATTATATAATATCCTAGTCCACAATACCTGCTGTAAGTATAAACTCTATTAACCTGACCACGGTCAATATCGTCGGATCGTCGCGATATTATACCTAATTATAATATTAGGTATATCGGGTAAAATATAATAATATGATAATAGTCGAAAATCACCGTCAAAACCGTTTATCGACCGTCGTCTGCGCTCATTATTATTATTATTGTGACTCTTCGTCGAAGTCGAAACGGCAAAAACGTTATACAGTACGTGTGTATATACATTACAACTACAATAATATATATATATATATTATTATTATTTATTACTAATCCGTGCCGGTATGTCGCAAACGGAAAAAGTTATATTGACCGTCCGTCGGGATATTCTTATATTATTATATAGAAATTTCGCCGGCGTAGCACGCGGTCGAGACTCGATGGACGCATCGGTTCTACAACCCGTTTGTAGGTCACGTGTCGCTCAAAATTTCTCCTACCTACCCGTTCGCCGATATCTGTGTATAGGTACACAGCTGATACTCGTCGGATAATTTTTTTATTTTTTTATAATATTATATACAACAATTTATAATAATCCACCGATTATAATAACGACATTGTAATTATTATATTACCCTTCTGGCTCGTTTCCCGACCATACTGAATGTTAAAATAAAATACAATATCACGTTAATAACTTTCATCTGCACGAAGTGGCGGATTTGAGGGGGACGATCGCTCCCCTTGGACCGAGTTCTTTTTATGTTTTATTCAGGTAGAATCACAAGAAATAAACAAATATTTTTAAAGAAATAAATATTTTTAAAATTCGACCCCCTTGGATGACCTCTAGATCCTCCACTGTCTGCACGGATATACACGAAGACGTTTGGAGACCAGAAGTTTAGTGACACTATATAGTCCAAAGACAATATATATATATATATATATATACATACGTACGACAGACGAACACCGATGATAGTTCTGTACAGCACGCGCGTATATAATATTATTATTATTATTATTATTTACTCGCGAGCCGTTCACTATCTCTTTCGAACAAGGTCAGCTCGACCGCGGCCGACTCTTTCCCCGAGGCTACCGAAACGAAATCATCGCTTATATGGGAATTACCGTCGATACACACATCGCGTATAGCGTTATTGTGGCATGAACAAATATCGCCATTTCGGTCGATCGCGTGGTGTAAAACATAATATTATTAATATCTTGTTATATACAGAGCGATCGGAGAATTTCGCTATATTCTCGATTCGTCGTTATAATAATAATATTATTATTGTATTCATAAGATGTTCCGATCTCGGTGTTTTTACACGGACGGATGATGGTCGAAAAACTGCCGAACGAAACGAGATAGGAATAAAAATAAAGAACTTCTTCGTAACCGATCTATACGCAAAAGCGCCAGTCGTTCGGGCACACGTTTTATTGTAATATAGACGGCGGTGGCGTAGTCACGATTATCTCAATGAAGGAGATAATACGTGGATTTCTAAAAAAAAAAAAAAAAAACTCATTCATAAAATATCCGTCGGAATCGTATTCACGAAACGAACCACAATCTCTCGAAGTACCTATTTTACCCGTTTCGTTATTATAAATATATGAAGTGTACGTTTATAGTTTTATACGCACTTTTGAATAGTAAAAGTATACAGATTATCATAAACGGGTCTATGCACATTATAATATATATACGTATATATTATTTTCACATAGAAAATCGGATATTTTATAGTTGGTACTATTTTATACTATATTAGATCGTTTTCAATTTTTTTTTTTTTTTTTTAATCTAGTTTACTTAAGAACCCGTGAAAACAATAACAGAAATTATAATTTTGAAGAAATTGATTACCCATTAAAAATTTTAGATAAACGAAGATATATTCATAAGACGCGATTTCGCAACAGTATAGTATAGAAATTTTTTTCAAATTTCATTGTTTCACCGAGATTGGAATTTTTTTCGTTCAGTTAAAAAATGAAAATATTCCACGACGTTAATTGTATAATTAATTAAATTATTATATCGTGGAATGTAAAAATTATTCAATTATAATGATACTTTTTATAAACCTAAATAATAAATTGAACTTTATTATCTCCGTTATTGTGTTATCACTTGAGAATATTATTGATATTAGATAAATATGAATTTTTCATGCTACGATATTAAAATATTAAATTATATTATGATAAAATAATTAAGCCGGTGGTATGTTTTCAATAAATACAATAAATTTCTAAATATTCCTAAAATCTTATTATAGAACTAGTAAACTACCCATCAATATGTTCGTAAAAATATAATATTATCTTTAAATCGGCCATCTTCAAATAAAACATAATTTAAAAAATTAAAATATATTTACGTTCTAATCTGTATAAAACGTCTTGTTTTTAAAAACGAATACAGCTTAGGTAATAATTTAAAAAAAAAAACTGTATTAAAATTTTTTAGATATTGATATTCGTGGAGATATTGATCTGAAACACTCTGTATATATGTACCGTTATAGTTACGGGATAATTTTTCCCCTAAAAATGCATATAGGTTTATATTATTAAAATATTATCGACCGAAGAAATACTACTGCAGTAGTGGACGAGGAAAATAATTTTAAAAACAATAACTTTTAACTCATTCACAATATTATAATTTTAAACGATTTGTTTTTTCTACTCGTGAACAATGTTCAATAATAATATAATATAGGCGTATGGCTAAGCGGATTCGCACGTCGAGACTTACGATAGGTAGTTTATGTACGCGCTTTCTAAAATGAACTTAGGAACATTAACTGTTGTTTATACCCGAGTGAAATATGTATGGAATAAAAAAAAAAAAATTCTGACATGAATACTATCGCTGTTCAATAGATTATAATTAATAAGGGGACTATTATAATTGATATTCATGAATTTACCACACGACTTAGACAATAATAATTATTCACGATAATTATATAGGTACATACTGAATGTAAATCGTAATTTGTAATATCTATTTGCGAAACTATGTTCGTACAATAATATAATTATTCGTTTATAATATACGATAGAATTTCATTGTTGAGAGTATTCAAATATTTTTGTACCTATACTTTATTTTAGTGAAGTCGCCGGACGTAAATTTCTATTCGGACTGGTCCAAATCGAAATTATACATCAAATAATAATAAATCAAAAATTTAAAACTGATAATTATTTAAGCAAATAAAAAAATATAATAATCATTAATATTTACATTAAATTTGTTCGAACAAGCTCTGTTAATCTGATGTTATTGTGATAAACTGATAACGTACATTATATATATACGAATATATACATATATTGAAGTATTAATTTATGCGTTTCTGAACGGAACAATATTAAATATATTTATTTATGTATATAATTCCAATAACGGTTCAAAAATAATTAAAAATCGTGAAAAATAGCTTACATCAATTTATTTGTTTAGGAATGATATATTGTAAATAAAATGTTATTTATTATTATGAGTAGTATAAAGGATAGAATATTCCTAAAACGATATAGTTTTTGTGCTCACTGTTATCTCAAAAATATAATTATAAAAAACGAAGAATAATATTTTACCAATAGCACAGCGGCGATCACTATCGGTTAACTTGATGATAATAATAATAATGAAGATTTTATTACGGTTTCGTTCACGAATCGCTCCGGAGTCGATATAATAATATTATAATTCGCACATACTTCAAGGTGAAAATAAAATAAATTATAACGTTCGGATCGTATCTATACAATTTGCTGCCATACAGCATTCAGTAAAAACGAAATAGTAGTTATTAGTTTAAATTTATAAGTGCGAAAATTATACGGTACGTTTTTTTTTTTATTTTATTTTAATACGTAGGTACGACAACGATCGTTTACGGTTTGTGTGTGTGTAATTCTATTGACTTCATTTAACGAACCAGCGTGTATTAATTGGCGAGTATATAACATTATATTATAAGCGCTTCGAGAAATGATCGAAATCATCTCAAGTTGTATTTATATAATAGTGAGTCATTATTATTCCTGAGCACCCTATATATTATATTGTAATTTTGAAAAATTTTATCGCACCGACACAATATAATATAATAATTCCCCCAAATCTCAATCCAAAATATTATACTGACCTGGGTAATTTTTGACGTGAAAATTTGAAAAAATAACCGAACGTTGTAAGTAAATACGTATAATATAATTAATATAGGTATACCCCTAATGCCGTTGAAAATTTCATTTCGTTAAATTTTTTACAGCCATATTATCATCGAGGTGGTATAGTGTACAATAATTTGATCGATACGAAATATTTAAAACCACTAGGCGTGGTACGCCATCAGTGATATTTATCGTATTCAATCTTAATAAAATATGCAAAATTCACGATTTAAATAGGAATACGAAAAAATCTTATTTTCCAAAATATACGACCATCGCTTAGATTTTAGAGTTAAGAGCTTAAATTTTATTTTAATTTAGAGTTAAGCTAGAGTTTAGGTAGTACATCTACAGGTAATTTCAATATTTTACTATTTGATAATCATTACGATAAGTATAGGTACGTAAATGTATAACAAGCCATCATTATCCGATTATTATATTATGACGTTCTATCGTAATTAGATATATTATGTACTTAGGCGAAATGTATATAGAAATTTAATAAATATAGGCATTAAAAAGTGGCTATAAGTATAGTTATATACGTTGTATGTATTTAATAATAAAAATAAATAAAAAAACATTATAGTGCCTGGAACACGGAGGAGCGTACAATTTCACACGGTGGAAAAATAGCAAAGTGTGCGAAACATAATATAACGACATTCCATCGCCAAATTAGTAACCACGCGTTCTCGACGAGGGGACATACGCAATAATAATTTAGTTACAGACGTTTCTAAATGTTATAATATATTAAAGAACGAAGAACACACGATTATCTTTGTAATAAATATTAATTTATTGACCGACATAAACGCAATATTTCCTGAAAGACTTAAAAATCAACTCGGCGTGGTCGTATTACCATATAATAATAGCGAAAATCCATCGATTGAATAATATACGCGTGTTTAAAATGTATAAAACGCATCGCGTGTCAATTTCTATTATGTATTACGTGTTATCTGAAATGGCTGCAAGTAAACTATAAATCCGTGTTTAAAACGCGATTGTTACCACAATACTATATAATATAATATTGTTTTCACAAAAACGCGAAAACGTTTGCGTTTAAAAACTATTTTATATATATTGGCTGCTTAGACGAGAGTATAATAATTTCGAAAATTTCAACATTACATCTACTCGGATAACTATAATTATAATATTACATAAAATATCTAGATTTAGTTAAAATACGTTGTGTAGAATGTATAAAGACAAACCGAACGGAATTTAAACTCGAGGAATTATATCAAATAATATATCTTGGGTGATAAGTGATAACAATATCTGTTATTCTGTTGTCTGGAGAATAATATTATAAATTATAATTTGTAATATTTACAAAAATTAAATCGAGGAGATGGAAATCACCGATCAAAAGACGTATTTTCACGTGGTTGGCACTTTGGTAGTGTACAGTTATAATTTTTGGATTGATTCTATAACTCTATAAGAAAAGAAAAAGTCAGACACAAAATATTATTTACACAACTATATCGCGATTGTACATTATTTATTTTTAAGGAATTCGTATTAATATCGTAATTAGAAATTGCATAATATATTTTAATACAATTTAAAAACATAACTGATATATTGAAATTTATTATTGATAAATAACTGATCTAAATATTGTTATAATTGCGGTATAAATTCGTAATCGATATTGATAATTAATATTAAAAACTCGCTTTATTTTAATTAATGTTTATAATAAATAATATATGCTTTATATTTTTCAAACGTAATAATATTAGATTATATGAATTCCAGTCCTATAGACTGACGAGATATATAATATATTATTATAATATCGAATATGGTTATACGCGGGAGTATATTGTAATAATAATATCATGTTAGGAGTGCCTGGCGTGGAAGAAAAGACTGCATATAGGTAGATATTACGACGCGCGAGTAATTACGATCGATAAAGAAAAATAACTCAGTCATCGAACGAATAAACGCGTATAATAATAATAATAATAATAATAATAATAATAATAATAATAATATTTACGCCTCTTGTATAATCTTACGCGAGTAAATTTTACAGTGAAATTTATCGCGATAATCGCATGTTATTATTATTATTATTATTATTATTATTATTATTATTTTTATTATTGTACACGCCGAAGATCCCACACATCATATTATTATGTGTATATAATACGTTAATTTATTTCACTCTAATAGCGTATATTTATAATAAATATTATAGTAGTTATGCATACTGTCTCGGGTGCAATTATATATTATTATTACTATTATCAGCATATTATAATATTATATATAAGGTACCTACTACCTATTATATTATATGGTAATACGTATAATATCGCGACGTCAGAGGTCATCGCAGTCTCGATAGTAAACTCTTTGCCTTTTTTTTTTTAGAACGATTATTGGATTTACAAAATATTAAAAAAAAAAACAAAAACAAAAAATCATCACACTACACGGCGGTTGTGTTAATTCTCAGTTTTCGTCAAAGTTTCTGAACGCGTTAAGTATAATATCATAAAAATATAATACGAGTATGTATATTATGTTAGATTTCACACACCATATTATAAATGTTATTATAACTTATAAGTAATATTTAAGTGCAGATCGGATACGTTTTAAACCTTGATTTCTTTTTTTTTTATTTAGACACATATAGAGTTTAATGTTAAATCTTCAAATTCGTTTTCGATTAATTTCGAACGATAACCGTTATCATAATTATTTTTATATTTTTAAACGCACGGATGACGTTAAGAGTTTACGATTTCATCGAAATGGAATTTTATCATTATCTCTCTGTTTCTCTGTTTACGTCGGAAATATATCGGTAAATAATTTAAAATATTATTATTATCGTGTGTTTTTTTTCTTTTACGTTTATTTTATTTCGAGGTTACGAATATTTTTTTTCTACAAAATACATTAAAATACGAATTATTTGCGACTCGAAATTTTTTTTTATTTTTCATGTTTTTTCACTAGATAACAAAAGGTAGTTTTTAATTTTTTATTATTATTATTATTATTATTATTATATCTTATACCTGTATAGAGAACACATGTCATGTGTGTATATACGATACGCGTTATTATTATTGTAATAAAATAATAATAATATATTCTGACGTGTCCTGCGTATAATAATTATAGGTTATATTTGATTGTTATAAAAATTTGCGAACGAATATTTTAACGATAATGATGCTCTATAACAGCGTGTCGCGTGTTTTATTTTTTGTCGTCTATATTCGCGCGCGCGACGATAAATGCAAATCATAATATTATTGTAACATAATGTGACTATCGTATACCACTTTACCTATTATTATATTCACGCGGTTTTCATACGGTATACAGGGTGATCGATTGAATCGACGTCGTAAAAACGTGTGTGATACGTATTCACAAAATTTTTGTAAAACGAAATTTCCGTCACCCCGTAGGTACCTGTATGAGTTTTTTGTATTTGCATATTATTATTATTATTATTATTATTATTATTATTCGTGTTAAACATCACTGGGCAGGGGGAGGGAATATCTCTCCCGAGGATGTCAACGGCACTGACAATATTTTTATTTTCGCGCCCGTCACAGCGAACTCCGAGAGATTTGCTCGCGTATTCGTTTCGCGACGGGTGACGTGACGTAGATAATGTTAACGTGATAAATGATAATATATAGGAGCGTCGAGTCTAAACGCGGTTCAGGTTGGTTAAAAAATCTTGTGTATAGTTATCAACGATTGTTATCTTTAAAATAATATACGTCTATAGTTTTAACCGCATTAAGGCGTTCGGAAGGTAGGTATATTATAATTATAATATACGACTGGAATCGAAGCTATATTATGGTAAAAATATTTTAATAATTTAATGTTACGTACGTTTTTATACTCGCATAATGCTAATTTTCCATTTTAAAAATATTTTTTCTTCTATGTATAATAAAAATAACTTCACGATTGGAATTTAAGATATCGTCGAAAAAATATTATGTATATTTTCGTGTAACGTTGACATTATTATTGCCAACCCGAGTAAAATAATATATGTAAATACCAAAAATACGATCAACCGAGTTAAACCGGGAAAATTCGTAATTCGAAATAATATTTTTACAAAATTCCAAATTTCAAATTCTGAAAGTTTAAGTAGGTGTAGTACACCTATTTGTTACCTACGTTGTTTTTGAGTTTTCGCTAATGTCCAATACAGATAAGATACTGTAGATTCGGTCGGACGTAAAAAATAAAAGTAAAAAAATAATTTTCGTAAAAAAAAAAAAATAATAATAATAAGGAAATCACCATGAAAAATAAAAAAATAATATACCTTTTTCTTTCGTCAAAACGAGGTTAGGTTAGGTTAGGTATGGTTACTAAATCGAAGTTATTATGTAGGAATAGGAGTCGATTATAATAAGAGACGATCTTTGGATGTTCTCAGCGTGATTGTATCAAAATGGTTGAGAGTAGAGAATACAAAAAAAAAAAAATATATATAAACTATTATGATGATATTATTATTAATTATTATATATATGTGTATATATTATAATCATCTATTGTACGACGATGTCGAGAGATATCGAATCTAGTTTCGCTTCGATTAAAATCTAAAATTGATAAAAAATATTATAAATACGTTACTAATATGAAATAATTAACGTGTAATTTGATATTTAACTTATTGTATTGAAACACCGATTTTTTTTTTTTCTTTAATCCAGTCGACCGGTAAATTTCATTCAACACGCGTCTCTTTGCAACTAAAAATTTCCATACAAAATGACGTCGGGTTGCGGTCGATATCACGCGACAAGCTTAAGTACGATAATAATACATACATAAGTAAAACCACTTATTTTTCTGGCGGCACGCGCATTTCTCTCGTGCTCGGTCACTTCCGAAATTTCCTATCACAATATATTATAATATTATATCGTACGTATCCCATTCATAAATAATATCGTAATGATATTCATTACATTTATAATATTTTATTTTATCTGTACGTTAATCGTTTCTCTTCGATTTCTACATTATATTCGAATATAATATTATTCATAATATTTATGACTGCATAATGAGCGTATAATATTGTGTACCGATAACGTTTAAAAGTGTACTGTTTAAGTATAAGCAGCGTAAGTATGCATTGTTTAATATTATATACGATTGGAAAATTTAGCTCGTGTGATATACGTATAGAATCAAATAATTTTTAATAATGATAATTCGACGCGGAAATGTGACGATAGTATAAAACTATAAAATATAAATACGTGATAAGAACGAACAACGATAGTTTATACTTTTATAGCGATAAGAAAAGCATATTTTATAACATCCCTAATTTTACGACAAGAAATACAAACGAGATATTCTTAGAGGCTTAGAGGTTATATTTTAATTGGTAAATTATTATAAAATAAAATGTACCGTTTAGTGTATTATCCATGCGAATAACATATAAAAGCTGTATTAATTTGTCCAAATAAAATAATATATTAGTTCGGGTCAATTATGTTATCTCAGCGGAGTCTAGCAGAACGATATATAAATAATATTATACGTACGATAACATGATGTTTCGAAAAAAAAAACGTGATTTTAATAAGCGGAACTCGAATCCCCGTATACATATAATACCGATAATATTATTCAGGAGAGAGAAAAACATGATATTTAAGTTAAAATAATTTGTATTTATAATATTATGTTTATAAATAAATTTAACTTTATCAGTCCGCGAACTGCGAATGATTAGATAGTAGGTATGGGTACGCTAATATTATATAGCTTCATGTACGAGATGTGTGTTATGGAACATTAAAAAACAACCTTTTTGTACGTAATTTAATGAGATCCCATCTCTCTCGTTTCGCTCCGATTGTGTGGATTGTAAAGTAGAAAAAAATTATACGCTCGTATTTTTTTTAAGTAAAACACTGCGGTGGGTAAACACTTCATTTATAATAATAATAATACATAAAACTAATTATTTATGTAATAAATCCTATACACAGAGAATATCGGAGGCTACGACCTACTTCCTCGTTATATATTGGTCGTGATTTTAATACGCGGAAACGTATACATGTGCACGTACACGGACAGCGTCCGAAGACTCGTATTTATTTAGATTAATGGTCATAATAATAATTAAACGTCGTATACGTATAAAAATACGACAAATATTTCTATTTTTTATTATATACTCGTATTATTCACCAAGGCACAGTGTCACAGCGATGTATTTATCAGATATATTTTCTGGTGGTGGTTTGTATTTTGTATAGTTGTATGTTAAACAGTACAAAACATTAAAGTACCGATTTTAATATATTTAATAATATTATCTTTTCTCTGTTCCATAAACATATTTTTGAATTTATTATAAAATAGAAAATTAACGATAAAAAAAAGATAAAAAAAAGATAAAAAAGAGGCGAAAAGGGACGGTTAAAACCTTAAAAACTTATAATCTCCTTTAATATATACACAATATTTATATAGTATTTTTTTGGCTACTACAAACGCGACCATCGACTTTGTAAATGCAGAATCGAGTACGATTATTTTGTAAACGTAATTTTTGTGCTCTTTTCGTTGTGGATGCGATGACTGAGTATTTGATTTCAAAACGATTACGTCAAATGAAAGTAAAAGAAACTATTGGTTTTGACAATTTTCAGTCAATGGTCCAGGATATGTTAAAGGATAGTTGGATAGTTCGATAGTTAAAGTTCTTGACTAAAGGTCAAACTTACAGATTCTAAATTGTTCTAATATAAATTTAGAATCGACTTGTTTTTCACTTTGATCAAATATTGATAAATATTTTAATGGCTCCAATACAAAATGCCTGCAAAACATAATATATTATTCAGAAGACTTCATAAAAATAATTAAGAAATATTGAATATTTTAGTGATTAAAAATAAATTATACTATATACCGTCCTATATTACAATGAACGGAATTTTATTAATATTAACCGCACGATAATTTTTCCGACTTAAATAGAGTTCTAACCAGAAATGTTACACCACGTATAAAAGATAAGAATAATATCGTATTTTAGAAAAATTAATTTAAAATATTAATTAAAACCGCTATTTTATTATTTATTTATCACTTATCAGTTGTTACACGGACTCTTAACGTTCGAAATTAATAAGTCGTAGGCGTATATTTTATTTTTATTTATATCTATAACGTAAAACGTTGATACTTGCAGTAGATTAGTATTTCTATAACATCTAACATCATATTATTATAATAATTATAGCATAATAATAACATCATATGCCTATATAGTGTTTAGGTGTTTAGAATCGAGACAAACGGTCAATTTTAATTTTTCCAATGTATTTCAAGTCGAAAAAATCAAAGATTCGAATTATGAACAAAAAAAAAAAAAAATTAATTTAATTTCTACAAAAACAAATTAAAATAAATTTAAGTAGGTATATTATGCGTATAGTCATGTACAAAATATTATAATAGGTAATAAAATAGTTCTAAATGTAAGAATAATACAATATTCGACTTAATGTCTACAACAATAATGCATCGGTCGATTCTCATCTATCGCGTCTATATAGTCTTTGAAAGTGTGTCGTCACGCGTTTTGTGCGACTTTTTCTTTTCAAGCGCGATTCGTCGTAAGACCGGAAACATGGCCGAAATATATATATATAT
>JAIUCT010000007.1:23822139-23838029 GCA_021307375.1 Tetraneura akinire | reverse complement strand
AAAATAGTCGCACAAATTTGCACTAATTGTGCACTAATTATTTGCATTGAAAAAAATTTAAATTGTTTAAGTGGGGGGGCTGGTGAAATACACGTCTCAAAAATACGATTTTGAAACGAAATCGTTGTAAATTATAGATAACAGCGTTGTTAGATCTCTATACTATAATATTACTACACGACTATTTTTAGGAGAACGACTTGTCATATTGTTTTTTTTTATTATTATTATTATTATTATTATTATTTTTTTTTTTTTTTTGTCATATAAGATGATATAATTATAATTTGTATGTAAATTAACGGTAAACAAATAAATCTTAACCTGCACGTTAATTCGTTCGTGTTTGTTCTTCACGTTTTAAATTCCGACGATTTTGTTAATTACGTACATTTTTCTATGTGTTTTTTCTTTATATAAATAGATTTAATTTATAATTATTAGTCGACTAATATTACAACTACAATATTATATACGGAATTTATGATATGACTAAACCTAATCTATATGCGTTATTACGGAGATATATACCTGGTTAGTGGTGACTGGTCACTGCAGTATATTATACTTTTATACACAATATATTATGCTCCTCTATTACATTATTATTCTGTCGAAACGCCGACCAATCGAAAACAAGCTTTAAGTGAATCGTTAAAATATTTGAAAATTGTATAAATAGTTCTAATACCGCATATTATAATTATATTTTGATTGCAACTTGTAAAGGCAAATTATATGAAACTTAATTTATTTAAGGATAAATTATGGTTTAGATACCATATGGTATTATTTTTCGTTCGTTGTTTTTGTATTTAAATTTTTTTAACGGAATCATACTATTAATTAATATTAGAATAAATAATATTGTAAAAATATTATAATATCTTTACTTTTTTCGGTGTGCCTTAATGTTCTTGTCCTATCGTAAAGACGTGTTACCACTTACGGTATAAACCAAATTTTAAGTTATAATAGTATTTATAAATACCGAGTGTATATATTATACAATTTTAATAAAATATAATATTTTTTTTAAAAAATTTACACTGAATTATTTAAACGTAACAATAATGAAAAATGCGGTCGACGCATAAAAGAAACGACCACCCACAGTGTGTTTAGCGAAAAACAGCGTACGTAATTTCGTATTTATTTTTCGTCGAATTTACCCAGTTTTTCATATCGTATAGTTATTTTGTCAAATAATAATGTATAAATATATTTTTTTTTTTTAATAATAATAAATAGCGCGCGTTAAAATTATACTTATTACATATTTTGCGTCTTGTTTATAATATTATTAGATACACATTATACAGTTGATACAGAAATGGCCTCGAAAAGTGTTTTGAAAAATAACGCGAAAATCGTTCGTAGATGTATTGTATTGCAATGACTCTGGTAAAACTCTGGTAACCTTATACCGATGACCGATTACCATGCAACAAACGTGGACGATATATAAGAAGAATGATAATAATTTGAAAAATAAAATAAATTTAATTGCTGTATACAGTACGTCGTTTTTTATTCTTTCCGCGTGTACATATACTATATAGGAATATACAGGCAATTATAACAAAAATAATCTTCCCATCATTATAAATTCATTATCTATAACGTCGTAGATTGATGAAAATCGTAAAATTTTACTTTTCTCGTATCTAACAATATAATATATTATTATATTATACTGCCTACTACAGATAATACTAACAATTCATAGTTGATAAACAGATTTACAAGGTCAAAGTCAACGCAATTTTGTTTTTATTATTATTTTTAAATAGACGTAATTATTTTTTTTAAAAAAAAAAATGAAAAATACAATTTTACGTCACGCGAAGTCGTAAAAAATATGAATATTGAAATTTTTTCCGCAATTAAATACGTTTTTACTTCATGTCTAGTCATATTTCATATTGTTTACGAAGAAAATTAATTATACACACAAACTTTTTAAACGCGGTTTTAGTAATTTCGCAATGGATTTTCTCAAATTAGATCTGACAATAACAATACAATATTATTATCACGAATAAAACGCGTCTTGAATTTTGAACGCTATGTGGAATTAAAACTACCTACCGTATAATGATTTTGGAATTTTGAATTAGTACTCTATTATGCATATAATTTAATAAGCAAGGTCATATCCGTTTTGAGTAAATAATAATAATAAAACGATAATAATATTATGTATTTGTCATAAAAAAATATAGTCGATCGCACGTCATAATATCAAAGATCAAACACGTGGACGCCCGCTGTGATCCGTCAACGGAGTAAAGAAATCTATCAATCATGATTCATGAATATTTAAAATCTTAAAAAATTGGTTTGGAATTCGTAAAATTTCATATTTCTTTCACGGCATCTTTTTATTAACTCTGTGTTTTATTGAATTTGAAAATAATATAAAATTTGTAAATTTCGCGCTTGAGATTATTAAAGTGGAGTAACGTTATGCTATTTTTTATCTTCTTTTTTTCTATCCAATACGTGTAAAACACAAATTCGTACTTATAATCGAAAAGAATAAAAATAAATCATATAGTTTTATACTTATTGTTGAAGTATTAACTTGTGGATAATATATTTAAATAAATAAAAGCCCAAATCCACAAAAAATTTTCATTTATTCAAGCAAATACGTAGAGTCTGTGTTTTGCATTGATGATGTTAACTATGTTATCGAAATACGTATTTGCTTAAATATGAGTAATTTTTTTGTGTATTTAGGTTTTTATTTGTATAGTTTTATACGTTTTAGACTGATGGAATTTAATTTTCAATTTATTGTTCAATTATTATTACATTAAAATTAAAATTTTTAATTTAAGTTTAACAATATATTGACGAGAAAATTGTGTAGAATATAATACGAAACTACAGGTAATGATAGTTATATTTTTTAAGCAAATATTTAACGTGGGTGAAATATTATATAAAAACGCTATAGATTTTTATTATATAATAACGTTATTTTAAAATAGTTTCCAACGTAATGTTATTGTATCGAATAAACAATCAATTATAGAAATACTTAACTAGAATTTAATCCTATATTTCGATTGCAAAACATTCTTTCGTACGTAATAACACTAATAACATAAGTGAATATAACAATTATATTTATATTATTATTATACTATTCGTACCTACGAAATTCATATTAATAAAATACGACTTGTTGATCCAAATAAATATTGTATTGACTTGGTGGCGCGGAACAAACGAAAAGAAATACGTATACGAGTATACCTACGTACAACTCGAACAATAATATTAATATTATAATAATTATTATTATATTCGTAATAAAGCGTTCCAAAATGAGTTTTCGAAAGTCAAAATGTAGTTTAATTATATCTAGTAATGGACGTTTTAAAACGATTATTTAGTGATAAAAATAATATAAAATTACGTAAAAAAAGAAGAAAAAATAGTCTATTATAATAATAATTATAATTTTATTATTTTGGTACGAATGTACGATCCACTATATATGCAGTGGGTGTGAAAAATTTTAAATGTATTATTATTATTGAATATTGTTTCGGGTCAATATTGAAATGTCAGAATCGGATGAGATAAATCTCAGCGAAAAACCGAAAAGTTAACAATAATATAATATTTTTTCATATTATGTCGCAATAATATTATAATAATGTCTACAACATACGTGCAAATGATTGAACGTGTTGCGTAACTTTAACGTGTATAATTACATCTTTACCTGGTTCGCATATACGTACCTATATGGCTGTATGTGTTCTATAGTATATGATATTGCGTAAGTCGCGGTTAATACCGTCTTTGTGTTAACATAATATAATATACGAGTACCTAGGTATAAAGAATTGTGACCATTTTTTTTTTTTTCACTAATCTTTGACGTAAAGGAGACGTCCATGAATTTGGCCCACCCGTGTCATATTTTTTATACTCAATTATTGCCAAAAGTTTGCAAATAGTTAGCAAATAATAGCAAATTTATTATTTGCTAACTATTTGCAAACTTTTGGCAATAATTGAATATAAAAAATATGACATGGGTGAGCCAAATTCATGGACGTGTAAAGGAGACGTCATTCGTCAAAATCGCACGTATACGTACCCCCGTGGTAGTCCTGCGATCACGACAAGATTATTATTATAGTTTCAAGTATACGAGTATGCGCTTGAAGTTTTATTTGTTGTATACATACTTTTATGATTTTGCGTGTTAGACCGATTACTAGTTTTACTCATACGCAGATAAAACAATACCGATGAGTCATATTCATTCGCTAATAACACGCACATTTAAGTACAAAAAAAATTTTGAACATGAAAAAACTAAAAATCAACACAATACGAAAACATTATTTTCAACGAGACAAATAAAAACTAACGATAAATAATTATAATTTATCATTAAAATGATTCAGATGAATTAATTTACTCGTAATGTGTGTTTAATAAAATAAAAAACTGATTACGTATACTAAATACGAAAAATTTTCTAAAACTATTATTCCTTCTTATTCCTAAAACTCATATATTGATAAACTTTAATGTCAAAAAACCAGTAAAAAAAAAAAAAAAAATTTGTACATACGAGTATAATATTATAATATAATTTGAAAGAAATTTTAGTTTTTCCTACATGAAAAATATTTATAATATACATAGCTATTTATTATATTACATAAAAATCTTTCAGATTATAATTATGTACTCTAATAAACGTAACAATATATTATATATATTTATGTATTGGTTATTATTATTGAAAGATGACATTTTTACAAATATAATAGAACAAATAATAGTTAGATATTTCAATAATTTTAATCATACGATACTATATTAATACATTCAGATTTCAGTTTTATACAATTTTTCTTTGACCTACATCTTAGCAATTTATTATCGTAGAATATTGTATTATTTTTCTTAAAAGGGAACATATATTTAATAATATTATAGTTGACAAAATGTAATAATTATTGAGAAAATATTTATTTCAGTTTAGCGAGTCATTTTTGCAAATATAATTTAATTTTTTAATTAAATATAATAATAATAATAATAATAATAATAATAATAATTTTTTTTTTATTAATATACGTACTTTCAATGCCGAAATTTTGTATTTATCGTTGCGACCCTCTATGACCTTTCGTATATTTTTATTATTGTATATACGTACAATTAAATTATTATTATTATTATATAATATATTATTATTGTTATGGTCTTTGGACGCGTCGGCATATATTTTGTTAACTTAATCGTTGATTTCCATATACGATAATAGAATTTCTCCTTATAATATATGATACACGTCATATTTCCGCCGTTTATAATAATCGCGAACCTTGTAGACGTAAAACAAAATGTGCACTCTAATCCTATGTTATAGGTAGGTACCTAATAGCTAATACATAATAATATAATACAATTATTCATAAGCCGAGCAGAAATAAATTTAAAAAAAACGAGAAAGGTAGGTACTATTAGGTATACGTATTGTTACACGACTATACATTCGTCTATAGAGATAAAAATAATTATTACGTTTTAAAACGTACGTATTGCATACGGGGCTTTGAAATATTATCTTTTTTTTTTTAATTAATACATAAACCAAAGGTTTGAATTTAGAATTTAGATCCATTTAGGAACGGAATTTTTAAATTTTACATAGTCAGTAATAATATTCAGTATAAATTAATGATATTATATTTTATTTTTGGAATGAAGTCTCCAATAATTGTATGTATAAACTAATAATATTATAGTCAAAAATCAACAAGCCCTCATCGGGTATGATGAAAAACTGCATTTTTTAAACATAATATTTCGCGGTTCGCTGGTAAAGTGAATATATACCTGTATGATGCGACATGTGAGAGTCGAAGCGAAATATTTAAAATTTCATACAGAAAACGTTACTTTTTCAAAATCCGATCGAGTCCTATCGCGTTGTTGTTAAATTGAATTTACATAATATATTATTCGTGTGTAGTTTTGTTTTTCCATATTTTATTGCATAATAAATAATTGCTTTTCGGCAGTTTATGGTGCGTATAAACATCCGAACCCGCTATATTATAAAAGTATATACCTAATATTATAATATAGTGATGGTAAAATCTAAACGAAAACGTAATCGCAGAGAACGTAATAATAATAATAATAATAATAATAAAAAGTATATTATTTTATTGTGTGTAATATAATGTTATATTTCGTATCGCTTTGTAGTATGAAAATAATAAAAAAAAAAAAAGTCCGATTCAGTTTTCGGAATAGGAAGCTTTGTGATTGCGGTACAATAAAAAAAAAAAAAAAAATACGTATAATATAATTTACGAGACCAAAAGAGTGACGAAATGATATAAACGCCTGACATCGAATAATATAATATATTATTATACCACAGCGTGTTATACAAGAATTATTATTATATTTTATTGTACGCAGGATTTCTTTCAAAATGCTCTTAGCGAGCCGAAAATACGTACGGCACATTAACGACAAGTCCATTTATACGACCATCCACACGATAATATTACGTTTATTTATTTATTTATTTATTTTTTTATGAAAAATAATATGTTTTAATTAATATAATAACACGACCGTGTTTGATAATAGAATGGATATAATTAACTACTCTATACGGTAATACGACCACGAGGGAAAAGTCGTTTCCTACGTGACTTATGTCCGACGATAATAATAATAGTAATAATTATAATATACTTTCGAATTAATTTCGACAGTGGATTCGTCGCCTCGTGACCTTTCCACTCTCGTCGTCGGTCGAATAATATATCACTCTATATTAAAATACGGTTACAAGATCGATTATAATTATTTACTACGCCTGGGGTAAACGAAAGAAATTAAAACTTATATTAGTAGGATCGTATTTTTTTGGTGTTTAGTACCATATTATATTATTATTATTATTATTGTAATGCCAATACTGGACATTAAAGAGTTAAAAATTTAAGTTGTATTACAATTCGAGACACTTTTGTTTTTATAAGCATGAACTTTTAACTTGACTTGAATTCAGTCAATGTCGTTATACTGCAATAATTTTCGGTGGAGTATTTTTCACGAAAAGTAAAATAATAATATCAAAATGTCCAAAACAATTTTATAATTTAATACATAAATAGTATACATTTTAAATTTTAATTCAAAATCTTATTTTATATTATCAGATGTTTTGTTTGTTTATCAACCTAACCTTAGTAAAATATAAAATTTCACAAAACATTACTACATCGACCATTCGAGTCATGAATGCACCCTGGTAGACTCGACTCTATGTAATTGGATCATAAGTTAGTAAGTTACTAATTAAATATGAGTCATCGCATGAATTTACATTATAAGGTTTTGAGCAAAAAAATGTTTTTAAATGTTCAGTGATGATTCATACCGAAAAGATTTTTAATAACGTAATTTCGTAGGAAATATTACTCGATTTCTTATTTTTTTTCTTTTTTCAAAATACGAATATATTTTTTTTTTTTTTTTGTTCTGTTCTTAAATTATAATATATCGTATCTCGCATGTATATTTTTTATTGTTGAAGAATGTTTTTGTTCGACCTTTATTCTATCAAAACCGTTACAAAATTAAAAAAAAAAAAAATGGAATATTTTACCCCAGCAGGGAAAAGGATAAAATTTGATCGAAAAAAAAATCTCAAATTATCGCACCGAGTTTTTCAGTCTCATAACCATAAGTAATAATGTATAATTATAATATTATTCAACCGGTTATGAGTATAATACCTTGTACTTATATAATATAATTGTTCTTTTCGCGAGGTATTATAAATCGCATTATGTAGGTATAAAACTACACAGCGCTGGAGGGCTGTTTATTCTGTGGCACGCGAAAGAGATCGGGTGAAATCGGCCACGGAAACAATATAATTGAACGCGAGGGCGGTGGTCCGAGGTCTCGTGTGCTGCCGATTATGATAATCGTGTGTGCGTATAAGCGGAATAGGATTTATGTTCCAAAATGTCAGATTGACGTCCTCTACTTCAACGAACATTATTATTTTTTATTTATTTATTTATTTATTTATTTATTTATTATTATTATTATTATTATTATTATTATTTTATGATTTAACGCGTGTACGTAGAAAGTCGATCGGAAAAATCCAACGTACATCGAAATATAATAAAATATAATATTGAGAATATAAAAATCGTATATACAAAGAAATCGATCGTCCATTGTATCATATTACATAAATAATTTTTAAATATTATTTTATTACAATATATTACCAAATTTTCAATAAAACTTTAAACTGCTGCGGGTGTATGTATCGTATTATATTATATAAAACGTACACTCCGCAGAGTTATAATTATTCGAAATTATTAAAATTCTATAATTTAGCGATTAACTAGCGATTAAAATATTTGTATATTGTTTTTTTTTTTTTCACGTTTAACGACTTTCACGTAAAAAATTATATAAATAAACGCACGAAACTTTTTTTTTTTTTTTTTTAAAAAAAATAAGTATGCCTATATATACCGCTTAAACGAATCGCGCTTTGGATCAGAGGTTTGATCGGTCTTCCGGCCACCGAATACCTGGTATTTGGTATAAAATATAGATTTTATTACAGGTATATACCTACGCGCGTAACGTTATAACTATATGGTCATGTATAATAGTTATAGTGAAAACGAACGTTATGACTATATGTTATTATTTGAACATTATAATGATATATTATGAAGTATACGTCCGTCGGAATGGATATGTAATTAAAATCGGCCCGCGGACCATCGCTGACCAGACAAGATATAACCGCATGGATGACGAAGTCGCGTATCGCGTGGTCGACGTGACACGGGCGAACTACGGTATAATAATATTATAATATGCATTATAAAAATAATAATAAATATAATACGCGTTCCTCCCGTTTATACGCCGACCCCGACTTTCGCAACACTTCTAATAAGTATTAGGTTATTATTATACGTTTAATAAAAAAAACACACACCGTACACGTGGGAATAATAACGTATGAATACGACCGTGTTGCAATCTTTAATTTTATATAATATTTAACGTGTGCCATCTCCGAGGATTGAAAACGAAAACGATAATAATAAAACATAATACGAAACGGTCGGTCTTCGTATAGAGAGAAAATTATTATTACTCTTAAAAATATTTACGAGTTTGAGTTTCGTCCGCAATAATATCATGATGACGATATCCACAAAGACGAATCATTTTCCTTTCATCATAAACCTGTATTTTATAAGGAAAAAAATTTTTTGGAGTAGAAATAAATAATGTTTCTATTATCACATATTATGCGGAATTTTTCACTAGGTATAGAATTTTATGTTATCGAGAATTTAAGGTAGGAAAAACGGTAAAATTCACGAAAAATGTGATTTTGACAAACTCGATTTGAAATATATTTTGTCATAAATAATAATTAAGGAAAAATGTATACTAGAAGATATCGCGTTCATATTTTAGAAATGTATATATTTGATTTTTAAGTATATTTATAATGTAGATTATAATATTTTATTATCAGTGCATTATTATTTTATATGTGTATAGGAATTGTTTTTTCGAATTACAATTTATATTATTATATTCGAATTTTAATTATATTAAGATTATATTTAGATATATATTTTTGGTGAACAGTTTAAGTTTAATGGATACATAACAGAAAAAAAGAAAGATTTGTATGACGAAACCCGAGCGAAGGACAGAGTAAAAATCAATTTCCTCTATAGGTTGACAGCATAATATTATCATGTTTACTGCAAGGGTAATAAACTAATAACGTTTTGATAGGTCAGGTTTTGGCATACATTTTATGTGGTATATACCTACGGTTACTATGGTCAGTGTAAATTTTTCGTGGTTATAAAATATTGTATTGTGGTTACACACGGCGTTGTAAATGATTATAAAATCCAATTTCTGAAATTGAAATAATTTATAATATAAGCAATAAATCTGATAAAACGGCATTATAATAATTTTTTTTCTTTTTTTTTTGCCATTTTAGACGAGCGATATAATAAATTTAGATAAACATAAATTTACACATTCGGTATTAAAAATATTATATTATAAAATTCTTTTGAAATTAAACGGCTGTTATACGAGCGTGATGTGCGTTTGCCGCCTTTCAAACTTCCCACGCGCTATTGACGACGGCAAACGAGTTTTCGAAAGTTGATTTTTCACATAACACAATATTATAACATTATTATTGTATACTCGTACGTTTTCGTTGATATAATTGATTGTAAATAATAATAATAATAATTGTTATTTGGATTCGAGGCGTCTCCCGTGGGCTAATATTCAGCATACGTACGTAATAACGACAACAAAATAATAGTCAAACTCACTTTCGATCCTGCAGTGTGTGTACACTACGTATATTATATTTTCGTTTTTTTATAATCTATATACCAATCGCGAATTGTCAGGCACGCAAATTAAAAGTCAAAGTAACTTGAACGAAATAATTTTTTAACATTTCAAGATCACTATTTACATAAAATAATATATAGTTATTATATTTATTATATTTATTTGTAGTGATGTAAGTAGGAAATTTCTAGAGAAAAATTGTATTATTCGTTTTTATTTACACTAATTTTATTTTGATAATAAAGCAATTGATACCATTTTGATATCGCGAATGAAATATATATTATGAAAGATAAGAATATCTGATATTAATTTTATAAAATTACACTTCAACATCAGATTCTGATTTTTAATTTTTATTAACCTATCTGTATTAGGTTTATTGTTTATATATTTTTGGAAATAAAATATTTTAATATTAAATTAATAAAATTTGAATAGTATACGAGTATTTCTAATGTTTTAATAATATGTACACACACCTAAAGACTGAAAAATAAGCTCTATTAATAAATTTAATTAAATTTCAGATATTTCTTCTCTTTTGAAATTTCTAGAATATTAAATTTTTGAAATTTCACAACACTACTTATTAGTATATTATATCCTTTATGGTTTTAATTCATTTCTGGCGATTTTTTGTACTTAAATATTTTTCAAAATTAATTCGCACATTTTTTATTCACGTTTTTCTATAAAATCTTTTTCAGCCTTTTTTAACTGTCGACAAGTTTTATTATATATACTTAATATATATTTTTAAGATTCGCTGGAAGTTTATGTTTAAAAATTTTAAAATAAATAATAATACTTATAATTTTAAGTAGGTACCTTATAAGTTTTTAACTTAAAGTACAAAATACCAATGCAGCTCGATATACCTGTAATTATGTTTGTGTTCGTATTTACATATTTTTTTATTATTCGAAAATTTAGATTTTTATAAATATTATTCTTATTGATATTGTTTACATTTCGTTTAACGCGTATTTTTCACACGTGTAAAACATTGCACATATAAAGTGAAAATACGACATAAATGATCAATGAAAAAACATTTTCTTATTATTTTTTTAACGTACGAGTAACATTACGATAATAATTACAAGTATTAAAGTCGTGAGTTTCATCATTGACGTAAAACTAATAATTATTTCTAATAATATATTACCTATATACGTATTTATAATATTATACGTGCAAAGATGATTTTAATTCATCCTGAGTGGACCTTATAGTTATTAAAGATAGTATAGGAGGTAACCATTAGAAATTATATAAGATATGAATGCGGTCATTCTCACATTCATTTGATATCAATAATTAATTGTGGGTCGATAACATTTTTATAATATAATACAGGTATATAATCGTATTTAAATATTAAAAATATACCTATCAATTTTATAAATACGTTTATGTAACATGAATTGCTAAATTTTTAATTCACACAACTGCATTCAAAAAAATTTCATTATTTCATTTAGATTATTATTTTAATCGTTTCAAACAGTTTTAAAATGTTAAGTATACTTTAATTATTACTTTAATTAATATATTATTAATTATTTTAATTATTATTATTTATAATAATTATTACGTTAAAAATACGTAAACGTAATAAGTCACTACTTACGAAAAGTATTTTAATTTCAGGGAAACATAGTAAGTTCAAAATCTTAAATCTTGTACACAAGATAGCCATATTATACCGTTGGTGGTTTTAATTTAAGAATTAAAACGACTTATTAATTTAATATATTTTCGGTTATATCAATGAATATCACCATATATAAACGATATACTAGACTTAAATGACTTTTCACGCCGGATTTATACCTGTAAGAAACGAACTATTTACTTGTATGCAATCATCATTTTTCTTTTATTATCATTATATCAACATAACCGTAAAAATATATCAATTATAGTTTTTGTTTTATTATTATTACACATTTGGGTATCATACAATATGTAGGTTTTTTGCATATATTGTTGCATAGAACTGATATAATTTTAACACCCCCGTGCATTGAGTTATAAATTTAAAATAAATTATAATTATGATTAGCTAGAAATCGATTATCAACAAGATACTTTTGTTGTCATATGTAAATCATATTTTTTTATTCGTCTGTTATTTAACTGAACGAACAACGTGAAAAATTTAAAAATATAATTCTATAATAATAATAATTATTATTTTTGGAAGAAATATTTGGCGATTATATTCTTATATAAATGATATTATTGGTATTATTGAGCTATTAGTACGAAAAGATTATTGTAAATATCCGAAAATTATATAAGAGTATAAAGGTTAGATACCTATATATTAGTATACTGAATTTTTAATTTTTTTTTAAAGAAATAACCGTTGAACCAGTAGTTTAATTGGATGGTAGTGTTGTACGAATTCATAATATATTACGTATTCAAATCGGCAAAACGCTAAAAAAAAAAAAAAACTATCTAATCAACGTATTATTATTTCATTAATAATAATAATTATAATAATTGATAGCGTCTCTTTGACCTCATAGGTCTCATCACCGCAGGAGTAATGATAAAATACTGATTTGACGAAAATATTATATATGAACTTGTCCTCATTTTTTCTTTTTAATTTTTCGATTAAATATAATCTTTTCTAACGTTGATTATTATCTATGAATAATTAATAGTCGCGATATGGTATCTCTAATAATAAATGTTATTTTACATTTACATTTTTTTTTTTTCTACAGTGAAAAGTATTATAAAAACGCTCGCTTTTGACCTTTTGGTGGTTGTATACACTATCGCAGTAAAGATGGCATTGTATACAACTTCTATACAACGACTATAAGTGTTAGTATTATTAATATTATTATATTCGTGTCGTGTACGTGTGAGTTAAATAAGATAATTATTCATAATAAACGAAAAAAAAAAAAAAAATTAAAATAGTCCTTGACACTATAAAATTTAACACATATAATATTATAATCCATCATTTATAATATGTACGAATGGATAATACGCGTTCAGACCACAAAGTATTGCAGAAATCTTTTTTTTTTTTTGTATATATAAGTACGCAAACAATAATAATTGTATAATAGATATATCACTTGTCATAAACTCATAAGTACAATCGATCCTTTTTCATTATAACAAATTATTATTATTACAATATTATTAACGAACGGCTGTTGGTTGAGCTCATTTTTTTAGACCTGTCGTCATCGTCAAGTCGCGCGCGAATTTAGTTAATTTAATCAATTAAAACAAGTTAAAATACGATAATACATCACACGGGGGCGAAATATTTCGATTTTCCATCGAATTTCCTAATAAAGAAATATAAATATTTAATTTGACACGAATTCGCACAATTAAACAAACTATTCTATATTATAATATTAATAATACGACTATTTTCGTTGGTTCGATCTTCGATTATTTTAATACCTAATCCATTTATTCGAAGCTGGTATTTTATGTATTATATTATTATTGAAAACCTAATTCGCTAAAAAGTATTCTTATATTAATTTTTCTATTTAAAAAGCATTCTAAAATGTATTCTTACATATAAACATATTATTCATATCTATACATTATGATATCACATCTACGTAATTATATGACGCTATATAAAACATTCTATCAATAATATGGTTTTTAGAAAGGAAAAAAAAATGTTTGTTGTTTTAATAATAATTATTAATTATTATTATGTTTAGTTTTAACGACGATTGCACGCGATAACATGTAAGTATTTCTAAAAACGCAGCTAAGTGTAATAATCAGTAATTTCACTATTTTAATAAATATACATAGAGAAAATCCACACGTGTTTATGCAGAAAAAATGAAAATATGTGTAATTAGTATTAATATATATTAATACAAAAATGAAACAAGTAAATAAACAATCAGCAAAAACTTGACCGACATTTTTTTGAGAAATCTTGTGAAACTTTGGCCAATTATTATATAAAATTAAAAATAAAATGTACCTACCACACTATTCATGTACGTCGGATTGTAAAGATATTTTTAAATGAAAAATTTAATTTTAATTTCAGTTACAAAATGTATTCATTTTCGTTAATTGTTTTAATTAAGAGTACCTATACAATATTATATACTATACGATTTTGAAAATACATAAAATGAAGTAAAATGCAAATGAATATTATCAAAAACGAGTAGGTAAAAATGTCGAATGATTCTTTGATATTTTATAATCGTGCAGGTATACAAGACAGCGAGAACAGAGAATACATGGTTAACGTTTTTAAATATATTTTTATATATCGAATAGCTGCGACTTGCATTAAATTATTTAAGAATTTATATATGATTATTAACACAATTTTATGTACAAATAATAAATATAAATTAATATGGAATCAAAACCACAATATTTTTTTGTTTCTGTTTTCTATAGGTTAGGTTAGGATTCCAAATACCGCATAGTTATGAAATCAATCGATAAACTTTATACCTTTATTACAAAACTTTATTACTTTAATATATAAACGAGGCAATAAACTTTCCTCCGTGTACTGAAGACTATACTCGTACAATTTTAGTAATCGTTACGTCACTATAACTAAGTGAATCGCGTCCCGAGTGTGTGTCCGCAATTATTTACGTCTCGGTTGTAAAAATTTTCATTATTTTTGCCAATTTATTATTCCACTTATTATATTTCAGTACGTGTATTTCCTGTACGCGAATAAAAATGTCGTTTTTATTAAATTGACCAAAAATTAAATTAAAAAATAAAAATTTTTTTAGGAAATACACTTGTGAAGTGTATAATAAATACGATTTATATAAATTATACGTACTTAGTAAAACATTATTACAGTATTACTATCGCCAAATTATAACGGGCGCGCAATTCGCTTACCATAAAATTATAACCGTAACCTATAAGTTATATAACTGCATCAATTTTTTCGTATGCAATTCATCGATTCATCGATATTTTTGAAACCATGCGCAGAAATTAAAAAGATCATACGTTCAAAATGAATTATTTTACGGTCTGGTCGTTTTGACTATATAATATATTATAATATTTTATAAATTACACGAGACCGGGCACAAATTAGACTTGAAATTCGAAGTGTCAGTTCAAACCGAAAACAAAATAACGTATACGGTACATATTATAATATATTAGTAGAGCGAGATACACTATCATATTATTATTTTTAAAATATTATAAATCCAAGCCGATCTTAATATAATAATAATATTATGTACAACGCGTTTACATACGCGCGATACGCATGTCACAACACTAACACGAATCCACGATTTATATTTTGATTTATTGTATACATAATGGACCTGTACGAATCGATCGACGATCGGATGTATAATAATAATAATAATAATAATAATAATAATAATAATAATAATAAT
>JAIUCT010000007.1:23801222-23822129 GCA_021307375.1 Tetraneura akinire | reverse complement strand
TAATAATAATAATAATAATAATAATAATAATTTTATAATGTTATAATATCGTTTTTATACAATGCGATATTTGCGTTCGATCGCCTGCAGACCTGTTCTGGACCGAGGAGCGTTTTTATTTCATTACCATCGCCACGGGAAACACACGATTACGTGTTACCGCGAAGGGATTAATATATTGAACAATACGAAATAATAATAATAATAATAATAATAATAATAATAGATAAGTAATAACATGACGATAGGTCGGGATTTCGTCAGCACAATATTTTATACGGTATTATTATACCGTATATTATGATACAATAGTACCTACCGCGAACTTATATACCGTGGTCCAATTTAGGGATGTGCCTGCGCAACGATAAGGTATACCTAGGTAGTAGGTAATAGTATGTACAATATTACTGTGTATTACTATATTATTATAATGTATTATTTTATTACAGTGCACTATTATTTTATATATTATTATCATATTAATTTACAGTTACGAACCGGTTTCTATATAGAAGACTGTCGTCGAATACAGAAAAAAAAAAACGAAAAATTTTATGACGCGGGCGAAAATAATAATAATATTATAATATATTAAGCTGGAGGTACGGTGTTCCGGACGATTAAATATTATATGCGAGTATTATGATGTTCGCGGTATGTACATGGGCAAAACTGCAGAAAACGGGATGTTGCAGATTTTTCCGACGACGCCTCGATATTATTATTATTATTTTTTTTTTTCCATATAAATTTATTTCGTATCTGTTAGATTTTCGAAAACGTTTAAATGGCAATAACGATATTATACATATTATATTATTATAATATCGTAAATAATAAGTTGTTATAATAACGGTTAACCAAATAACGAACGGTTTAACCGCGTTCTATCGTCTCGTGTTTATGTAATATTATGTTTTCGTGATTAATATTAAAATACGTATAAATTATACTTTTATGTTTCATATGCTCGCGAGTGTCCAGTTATCGAGCATTAGTGGATTGAATTTCGAGTTTATAACGGACGAATTAAAAAAAAAAAAAATATAATAAATTTTACTTAAATTTTTTTAATAATAATATGTTGTGACGTTATATGCTATCCGAATCGCGGTGGCCAACTATATGCTATGACAGTTCAGATTTATATCATTGTTTTTGATAAACGGACAATTTATCCGATATTATATAGGTACAATAATTCGTTTAACGTTCGACCTTTACCCGTCAAACACCAAGTTTATAATATAATTTATAACTGAATCTAATTTTTATACGCGGTTTCTGGAACGTATCAAAACCTAGGGATGAATAAAACGTAACAATAAATAACTATATGTAAAATATATTGTTTTTATCTTCTGTTCGAAATTATATTAACTTTAAATTATTAATTATTATAAGTATTTCATTTTTTTTTTTTTTCGTAAGTCATAATAGTATAATTTTATAATACGATTTTTTTTTTTCGAAAAATTAATCGGATATGATTTCCAACAGTTATATTATAATATTAACGGTTTCATCTTACATATTTTATGATATATTTATTTTTTTTCGTTGGACAACAAATATTATAATATGGTACCTACTTTAAAAATAACGGTATTATATTATATATATACGATTTTCTTATTGGACGTTTTTCCCCCTTCGGAGTAGATATTATATATAAATATATTATAATTTTAATTTAAGTATTTAAAATATTTGATTAATTATATTATATTATATATTTTACGAACAAATTGTATATTGAAGTTCATCGAAAATTAAATATAGAACAAAAAAAAAAAAAAAATCGCGTTCTCGATAATATTTCTATGTGCATTTCAAGTTTTGAAATTTAATTAGTCGAACGAATACTTACGAAGAATTATCAACGTACGCAATCTGCGAATTAAAAAAAAAAAAAAACGAAAAAAAAAATGATCTAAATTCGCGTATTATAATTCTATTTTATAACGCAGCGATAAAAACTCGCGGAATTATGTAAAACGTGACGTGATTTTTCGCTTAAGTTTCTTGTTACTTCGTTTTAACCTGTAAATACATTTTCAGTAATATAATATATTATATTTTATACAAAAATAATCTGCAGTAGTCGGATCCGTATATTCAAATAATATATTTTGCATATTGTGCCGAACTAATAGCAGAAGCCATAATATTAATAATGTATTATAATAAATTAGCAAAAACGCGTTCTTGCGAAATGTCATTTGCGAGAACACAAAATACTGGTTTTCGTTACACTATTATAATTATAATATGATTTTCTAGTTTTAATAATATTTCGTATTTTCGATGCGACTTAACGAATCATTTCACCATAATATACCTCTATCACTTTCGTATGTTGCAGATATTGCATTCGGAAAAAAAAAATTCGTTATTATAATTTTAAAGTGAAGATATAGTTAAGACTTTGACGATGCAGTCGAAGGCATATTATACGAGTGGATTGATCAAAATTTCACATTATAAAATTGGTATAGAAATTAAATACCTACTCGTATTCTGCAGTCGTGTGTTATTTCCATTATTTTTGTAACGCGATGTTCCTAATAATTTATAATTTGTATACGTATGTTATAAATTATAAATATATAATTACCACATACGTTCATCACATAAGGTGGTTTATATATTATATTTCATTACTTTCAATAATCTATTACAACGACTGCGAAATATTAAATTTATTTGTTTTCTATTTTTTTAAAAAAAAAAATTGAGAGAATTAAAAATTGAGAGAAATAAAAAAATTGCAAACGTATTTTTAATCTATATATATCGAATTAAAGTACTGCTCCTATAGTTTAAATTATAATATTATCGTTGTTGTGATTTTTATATTATCCGATAAATTTTTAAATCCAGCGTTAAAATCACTCGTTTTATATTATAACGCAATATTAATATCGATAACGAATTTGTTGGTTTAATGTACTTTTAAATGTCTTAAAATATGTAAAAAATATCGTTTTTTCTTTTAAGTATAATAATGTATTATCTTTAACATTTTTATATTATAATGAGTTGAATTAATATTAATTTATTATCATACATGAATATATTGTTTTTTGGAAAAAATTTAATCGTTACGAAATGTATTCATGTTGTTGCGTATTTTTTTTTTCTTTAAAATAGTATAATTATTGTAATATATAGCCGCGAGATCTTTAAATAGAGAGGAAAATCATCATTAAAACACGAATAAAAAAACGTTGAGAATTATTGTAAATGTACCTACACACATGAGTTTATAATATATAAATATTAATATATTATAGGTATGTACTAATAATAGGTAGGTATATATATAGACGAGAATTGCCAATCACGCGTATATTGTTACGGTATATACCTTATTTATTCGTATATATTATTATACCGCGGTCATCGTCTTGTTGTCTGGTCCATCGCCCATATACCTGATTACGTTATTATATATACCTTCTATTATTATATTATCATCATCATCGTGTAAATAATATTACGCGTGTTATCATCATTGTCGGTGACGGGGTCAACGTGTCAGTGTGTGAAATGCGTGAATGGCCATCGCCTCTTCTTCTTACCGTTTCGCACACATACTTTAACAAACATTATAATATAATATAATATGTTTGTACTATTAAATTATAAATTTGTTCTCTTGGACGTTCTCCGTCCTTCAGCTTTTGTCGTCATATAGTTTTCGCGCGAAGAATCGAAGATAACAAAATACGAAACATATATAATAAATGTATATACACATATTAAACTAATAGTACACGCGATCATAATAAATAGAATATACAGAGTGTTCGCCAATAATAATTCTCATCCTACTTTTATTGTGGCTGTCTTTAAATATCTTTAAACCGCGTGTTATGTCATTGCGTCGTTATAACTTATAATAATATATTACATTTTCAACAATTAATTTTCAATAATTAAAAAAAATTAACGAAATTTATTCGTCTAAAATAATTGTTATGGAATTCTATATATTTGTTTACGATTGTTTTTATCGTCCGTTCAAATTTAAAACTAGTAAAATACTATATTCATACTGACACACTACTAAATTGAAATTATGATATTATAATATAAATTCGTGTATTCGACTTTTATTTTAAATAAAGCATATAATAGTAAAACGTTTAGAATTTATAAAAATAAAATTATCGAATGGATATTTTATACACTCCGTGTACTTTGTCGTATATAATATATTAAATACATTATAATTTATAAGTATAATCTCTATAATATATTATGTGCTTCTATTCCCTCGGTTCGAGATTTCGTCGTGATTCTTTCTCTGACCCATCGGCAAACGTGTCGCAATATAATATGATTCGTATATATACGCGTATTTCTTATATTTACAAGTTCCATTTACACGCTCGTATACCGGCCGCACAAATCGCCGGCGAGTCATCGCGTATTGCTGTTAATTTTTCCTCGGGCCGCATATATTATTAATAACAATAATTATTATTATATACCGCATCTTCTGTTCATGACAGGACGGCGAAGAAGACTATCAATGTGCACATATTATTATTGATCTCCCTACATTTTTTTTCCTTCTATTTCGTTGTCTGTCGACATCTTACGATGGTGTAACTTCTATATTTGTCTTAAAAAAAAAAAAAAAAAAAAAAAATGGCTTAAATACCTATTATACGCTTTATCGCGGTGTCTTCATGTTTTATATTATACCATCAGTTTTATATACGGTTTCAAAACGAGAGATGATAAATATCGATCGCGTTTACCCAATATATGTGATTATTTCTCGATCGGGTGTTATGATGTATGAATTTGAATTAATTTATAAATATGTAACTTGTAATAAAATATTTTTAATTTTTAATTATAATATATTTTACATATTATATATGGAAGAAATTTGATTATTATGATGAATAATAATCGGGTGATTCGATTTAAATTTTACGATTTTCTTCTTTTTTTTTTTCTTTTTTTTTCTTGTAAAATTTACTCAAATTATTAAAATACCATATGATAATACTTAAGGAGAGGGGAGAAATACAACGACCCGCCAGTAGATAACAATGAAAACGAATTTGCTTTCGCCGTTTTGGCTTTCGGCTATACGATTTCGCCGCCGCGTTATATCGTATACAAAGCGTATTTTTTGTTCGACCGGTTTGTGCCGACAAAACGCGAAAGCTCTCCGCGGCACATATGCTGCAGATCGTATATATTATTATTACCAATATCCACACCCGTAGCGAAGTATCGGACACGACGATAGATTTCTCCAATTTTAATCATATTATAGTAATATTGCTCATCGATATATAGGTACATATAATATTAAAATATGTGTTCAAACACGTGGAGAGTTATACAGTCGTGCGTTATCCGACTGTCCGTTACTAACAACATAATAATAATAATAATAATAATAATAATAATAAAATTATTATTATTATTATCACTAGAGTAAATATTATAATATATACAGCGTAATCTAAGGCGTTTGTATTTTTATCTATATAACTGTAGTTGACCTAATACACATTATTTAAACATCATTTTTGCAATATATTTATGGGTAAATATGCAATAGTCACGTTTCTCGTTACACGTACGTTTTTATTCTCGAGTGTTTAAAATCAAAAGACAGGGAAAAAAATTCGTTTCTGGGTTGAACGATTTTTTTATTTTTTATTTTTTTTTTTTTATCAAAAAAATAGAATTATTTATTTATATATAAAATATACTTATTATAAGTATAGGATACTTATGTTATCAAAATTTATATAAAACAACTAAATTGTTTTCAATTCGTGTTCAATAATTATTGTTTGCATAATTTCTTTAATTAAATTTTACAAATTTTTTAGAAAAATTAAAACCATACAAATTGGATATTTATATTTATATTTATACATCAAGATTTAAATTACTGTCGAAACAAAATGTTTACATTTTAATTCGTTTTAAGCAAAAAAGTACTAGAAAAAAGAATTGTAATAATAAAAATTATATAATTTGTATATTTTATTTACATAAATAGATTGATAGCATATTCAAAAAATATATCGCATTATGCCTGTATGTAAGTTGTTGAAGATTATATAAACACGGTGGAACACCCTGTATAGTGAAAAAGATACACGCGATATAAGATTTATTCAAATGGGACGAGGTTATATTATTATTATTATTGTTGCAGCGGTAAATCCATGGATGAGATAACATCGGATCGAAAATAAATCAATTCACTACTGAAACTGAATAATATCGTATATATATTTTAATTCGAATATTTCTGAACGTTGTGCATAAGTACAATATTAATTTTCGTTCGATAGATTTTGAAAAAACGAGCATTTTCGTAAAAGAACGAGAAAATTGGTAACTTTTGCGTACTACCTACTACTCGAAAAACAAAATATGTTGATGAATCTATTTAAATTTTTTAATATATCATCTTCGTCTTCATATTAATTCGTAATTATATTTTTCTGTGTTTTCGCAAATCTCTGCCACAATCACATCGTTATTTGCGTTTATATCAATTCATTTTTACATTTATTTTATTCGATAAATAAATATTAATTAGATGTCAATTATAATGATTAATTAGTTTCGTGATATTTTTATAATAATAATATATTTCCGAATTGAAAAAACATTATTGTAAAATATTAAGAAATAAGAAGAAAAATCCATATAAATATTATAAATATTAACTTTACTAATATTTCAACTTTAACACCTATAAAAAAAAAAACATGATGACTTGAGATTTTTCTAACATTTTGGTAGCATGTTAAGTAATATGTGAGTATACTTATCTTATTAGATATTTTATATTTAATATAAATATGAATACAATTTCCATGGTTGGACCAATCATCCCCCTTTGACAAATCCTTGTTGCGCCCTGGAACGTATCATACTCGTATCGAACAGTATTAATTATGTAAAATGTTGATATTATCTAATATTTAGTGTCTTATTCAATATTCATCCGTAAAAATATATTAAATTCAAAACCGCCGATCGTTATTTTCACAAAGGATCAATTCAAATAAATCCTCTATTTGATATTACCATAAATTACACCTATAATTTCTTTGCAAACGTTTCATATAATTATCATATTTTTCGAGATACAGCAAAATAACTTTGGATTTAACCATAAAATAAGAATTAATAATAATAAATCATAATATTTAACTTTCAAAAAAATATTATTTTTAATTATATTTATTAAACGTTAAAAACTTAACTACCTACCTATACGCGTTTTACACGATTCAAGATGATTATTCTTCCGAATAAATAAAAAGAAGAAAATTTAATTTAATATTTTAAATATCTTAGGGCTAAAATCATTATTTTTTTCATGGACAAATAATAAATATGATTATAATAATTTTGTTAATTATTACAGGTTTAATATCGAATATATTTATTGTAAAATCGTAAGAAATATATTTATTATGATAATATACTATAAATTCATTTTTATATTATATATTCACACGAGTTAAAAGTTTAAAATTCTCATGTCAGGACATCTTCAATCAACACATTTAAATGATAGGTTTCCTCCCTTCAAGTTTGCAATGAAATTTCCGGGCGCTATGTTTATATCGTAATAATACCTATATACATTTCCTCCCATTAAGTTAACAATGATGGTTTGGACAATACGATATTATAATAACTATTATTATTGTCTCATGAGAATTATTCACAATAATAATATAAATAATATTTCGTTCAATTAAATTTAGATAAATTTATAATATATTTAAAAAATCATTTGTTTGTTACAGTTTAATTAGTTTTAAATTAATGAATTTAATGGTACCTAGTAATAACAGTCAATTTCGTATATTTTATGTACCTAATAATTTTTCTGCAATTTGTAGATAAAATATTTATATGGATACACATTATACAGGTATTTATATTTTATAAAATATAAAAGTGGATACTTTTTAATTGTTGGAAATTTGTATTTATTATTTTTAACGAATTAAAAACAATTTATGTAGTAAATTGCTTTTAATTGTGATTTGTGGAATTTATATATATATGTTCATAGATTTATCAACTATAAATTAAGTGTAATGGTAATTAATAATTATTACTTACACATAAAATTTTATTTTATTATACGATTTACCATAATCGTAATCAAAAATTGTTTTTTTTTTTTTTTTTAGTACCTATCAATAATAAAAACTTGTTTTTAACGGCACTGAGTCTTAGGTAATAATTATTATCCTAATATAATATAAACTATAAAATAATATTTCGTAAAATTTAATTTCACTATTTTAAGTACCTATCACATAATTACACAATTACTATTATCTTTTTGAATTTACAAAATATCCAACATATTTGTTTTTATTTATTTTTCGTTTATAATGTAAAACCAAATAAAAATTAATATTATTCTAATGGTTACATTTTATTTAGTTATGACCTTACTAATAAAATAATAACTAAAAAGATTTAATGAAGTAAAAAAATTTAAAAGATTTATTATACGTTTGAAGGACTTATTTTATGAATTTTTTTTTTTATACATTTAATATACCTACCTATTAAATAGTATTGGAAATATAGAAAAAAATATGCACAACACTTGTTGCCATTTAATTCGCTAAATTTAAATTGATTCATAAATAATTCATTTTATTAATTATTTTGGTACAAGTACATAAAAATGTATGAATTTTAAACTAATTAATTTTATTTAATACTTGTTTATTGTATATTTGCAATAATAATATTCATTTTCGTTTATATATCGAACAACTATAAACGTCGATATTATTATTATTCAGTAATATTTTTTTTTACCTATTTTGCTACTTGCACTTAAAATCAAAATTAATTTACCAACATACTAACAGCCTAAAACAGAAACTAATCTGGCGTTCTAGCATATTATATTCGTATTATGTTCTGTTTTGAAATATTAGATTTTATCATTAGGATAATATAAAAATAAGGTGTTCGAGTGCAATTCAAATTGGGATGAAGATACGATTTTCGACCTTAAATTTTGGAACACACGGTACAGAATATATGAACTGTTGCAGATCATTTTTAAAACACCGAAATGGTATTTTAGATTCTGAGCGAAGCGAAGAATGTATTGGTTTTACAATGATGTGTGATTATTTTTTGTTTTTTTTTTTTTTTTTTTTTTTATTCTGAAGACATTTTTACTACCCGAAATAATGCTCCGATTATCACGAATAGGGTATGTTTCCGGTAGCAAAGTGGATCTAGTTGGTACTTTATTTAGGTCATTTTTTGAATTTCTCAAAATTGACCCTAAGCGGTAGAAAAAACTTCGAAAAAATGACGAAAAAGCGGCATTTTTCACGAAAAATGAAATTTTGACAAATTCAATTTCTATATTTCACGATAACTCAGGCAATTTTTAAGATAGCGACCTGAAAATTTTTTTGGGTGTTCACATAGCTATTATACATATGTGGTAAAATTTTGGAACCGTTATGTTAATTTTTCTACAAAATATTAGACTTTGAATATTTCGTAAAATTCACGTTTTTACGTATATAATGTTTGATAAAATTGGCAATTTTGGGTATTTTGGTCTGAAAATTTTACTGAAATATACTTACATATTAGTTAACATCATACTAAAATATTAGAAAAATCCATTGTCAAAATTTTTTTTTATAGCTGTTTTAAGTTGATATTTTTAGGAAAACGAAAATCTTAGAATCCACACATATAAATAAATATTCTGAAAACACTTTTACTACCCGAAATAACGCTTCGATTTTCACGAATAGCGAGTTTCAGATGTAAAAGTGGATGTAGATGGTACTTTATTTAGGTCATTTTTCGAATTTCTCAACATTTACTATAAGCGGTAGAAAAAACTTCGAAAAAATGACGAAAAAACGGCATTTTTCACGAAAAATGAAATTTTGACGAATTCAATTTCTACATTTCACGATAACTCAGGCAATTTTTTAGATAGAGACCTGAAATTTTTTTTGAAGGTTCACATAGCTATTATATATATGTGGTAAAATTTTGGAACCGTTTTTTAAATTTTTCTACAAAATATTGAACATTGAATATTTCGTAAAATTCTCGTTTTTACGTATAGGTATAATGTTTGATAAAATTGTCAATTTTTGGTATTAAGGTCTGAAAATTTTATTGAAGTATACTTACATATTAATTAACATCATACTAAAATATTAGAAAAATCCCTAATCTAAATTTTTTTTTATAGTTGTTTTAAGTTGATATTTTTAGTTCAAACGAAAATTATAATTTGACTGAACTTCGCTCAGAATCGTTTTTTCGAATGCAATGGTTTATCATTGCATTCAAATTATAAATAAAATTAAACGCTATGGTTCGCACACCTGTATCCTGTGCGGCAGGAGTATCAGCTCTTTTTTTTTTTTAATATTAACAATACACAACGAATAGGTGCTTAAGTCAAAAACGTAATTACATATTATATTACCGTTTTTTAATAATAATTACTATTTACGACTTGTTGATATAACAATATAAGTATATATAACGCTATAATACTATAATAATATGTTATTTGAGTTTTAGCCGATAAAGAGTAACTGATATAAGATCAAAAGTGCTGCAGGGTCTTTTTCTTATGGGTTTTTAAAGGAAACACGATCGTAGGATAAACGTTTTTTTTTTTTCATAACAATACTACCTATTTCAAAATGACTGTCCAAATATATAAAACAATGGTTAAATTCGATCATCAAAACATGGAAATATTTAACAAAGAAAATAATATATTTAGGTTACATTACATTATAATAATATAAATTTATTTTATTTTTAAAGATATAAAATATAATATTAGATTTAAAAAGTATTGTATAATATTACAATATACACTGAACTAGTTTGGTACAGTATAGAAATTGAAAAAAATAATAATATAGGTAAAACAAAAACACTTAGCTTAAAACACGACTATTTTATATTTTATGTGTTTTGTTGTTAATATAAATTATTGATGAATAACTATAATATTATAATACAATATAATATATGGGTGTTATTATTTTGTAAAATTAACTGATTGATATTGAAACATATAATAAACGATAACGGTTTTTAGATTATATTTTTTCTTATCGCACTCAACAAAACAATATTGTGTTTTCCGTGATATAATAGTGATAAATATTCGCCTTGTTTTCAGGTCGTTCGAATACAATAATAAAGAATATATAGTGTATATATCTAAACACCTACAGCTATATATCGGTTCTACAATATAGTCCCCGTTCGATACGGTAAATATTTTATAAAATCGTGTTTAAAACATTATAATAATAAATATATTATTTAATATGTGTAATGTATAACGCTTTATTATCTGTGTCGAATTCGCATTTAACATATGTGTCGAGTTAATATAATAATAATAATAATAATAATAATAATAATAATAATAATAATAAATAACGCACTACGACTATATAATAATATCCGGATAAGTACCCGGTTAAAATCGCATCGGAATTTTACACAAAACTATATAGATAATAAAAACATTTATTTATTTATATATTATATTACATTTTTTCTTCTCTTGTATGCAGACTAGCGCCACTACTTTGATTTTTTTACCATAGCACTGTCAAAATATCAAGTTTTAATTTACCGTTAAACCGTTAATCTGCACACATATAAATTATATTTTTTAAGACAATATTTAATTGTATGTGTATTTATTATTTATATGCAGTCGATATACTGCTGCTATTACCAGTGGCAGTGGTAAAACGACAAGATTCAAAATAATTCTAATTCAAAAATGTCAATATTGTTACATGTATATTACGCGCGGTTATAGATTATATTGGCAAAAAAAGAGCGTCCGCTGAGGAGACTTTAACGCCCCGGAAAAATTGCCAGCGCGCACCACGTGATTTCGCTTCCTTCTCGTGATGTGTACCGTGCGGTCGTGACGAGGATTATCACGGAATCAAGTACTCGAAAACTTTGAAGATTTCGTAGATCTCTCTTGATATCGTATCTATATATTGCGACCGTGCATATAATAGGCAGTTGTTTCGATTTCGTGTACCTAAAAAATATTAGCTGCATTGATGTGATAAAACCATAACTGTAAGTGTACGGACTGCAACAGTCGTGAAATGCGCGCAGAACGGTTTGATCAGAAAATGTGCATAACCTGGTAAGTATACTACCTGTATATCGTAGTGTGTTTATCCGAAACAATAGTTTATCAAAATATAAATCGTGACTATTCCCGATTCGCGGAAACCTGTAATTTATTTTTCAGGAATGTAATGAAAAACACTATATGAAATATGACTATAACTACTTAGTTATTATTTTATGCGTGTACCCATATAATATTATGTAGGTACAATTTTCATTTAACGAATACGTCTTAATCCATACAACACATTTTTTGCAGAAAAATTTTATTTCAAATTTCTTGGCTCTTATAAGATTGTGGAGTTTAATCTATTGAAATTAATGAATGAAGATTGTGTAAGTTTTCTTACAATATCGAATAACGGTATGATATTAATAAATTTTAAAATTACTAAATTAATCATTTAAATATTTAATTTATTAAAATGACTGTTATTCTAATACTATAACTTGGCCAAAATAATGCGTAATATATTTTATTTCTTAATGATAATAAATTAAAAATGTACTTATCCTGCAAATTAAATTCAACTAAGTGTATAATTTATTGCATTCAACATTTCACTTTCGTGTAAACTATATTATAAAAAGTTTATATTGCGCGTTAAAAGAATGAAATCGATATTATTAATATTACAATCGGATGAAACCTCGTTTATGGTTTATACCTAATAATATTTATATACCAATAGTATTTATATTGTTGGGTAACCACATTTTTAAACTATTTAAATACACAACCATATAAGAATAAAGTTTTAATAACATACTGATGTAATGAATTGTATAACAAAATGTCTAATTAAAAAAAAAAAATAATTCCTATATAAATGCATAAAGTTTTGAGAGATTTTCTCGTCATTGTCTCTGTCTGTATATGCATATTGCATACAATAAACGTCATATTATTCTAAAATATTAACATTGACTGCAATATCCAACATTAATATTTAACAATTTTTTTTTTTAATACCAAGTTACATATTATTATTATATAAAAACGAAATTATATAAGAGTAACCGTTTATACATTCATTTTATAAGTTATATGATTATAATAATAATAATAATAATAATAATAATAATAATAATAATATTAATAAACAAAAAAAAAAACTACACAGTGTATAACAATTAAAACAAATACCAGTGGCCATCGTAGTAATATAACCGTAAAAAGGATCGTAATAACCATTAAAAAATTCTAACCGTGCGGCAGTTTATTACCGAAGAGACCGTTTGAATACGACGACCGCGACGACGTATATATAGCAGTCACGCTTTTGCAATTATTAACATATATGTAATTTTAATGGGAATTTTTCGAATATACTCTAAGGAATATTCAAATATTTCGCCATTATCGTCACGGAAATCATCCGAAAAAATATTATAATTATTGTTACCATTACTCCATTAGCCATCGAGTAAATTATTGTACACTGCAATAATCGTATATTATAGTATAGGTAGTGAAATAATGAGATACACAAAACCTGCAATAGAGTATATTTTTTTTTATTTTTTTTTCATATTATATAGTTTTCGTCTATATACATTATTATATATTCGTTTAAAACCAATAATAATAACAAGTTTAATTGAAATTTTTTTTAAAATTTTTAATTAACATTTTCAAACAGAAACGCTATTAATCACATTCCAATAACATTATATAGACACGATATTTATTATAATTTTGTAAATCGTTTTGTTACAAATAATAATAATTATAATTATTAGTTTTTTAAAAATAACATTTAAATATTTGGTATAATATAATAATAAGTTATAATTTATAATATTATAAAAGTATTTTTTTTTTTTTTAAAAAAAAAATTGAAAAAAATAATATATAATATATATTTTTTTTTTTTAGTGTATAGTCGTACGTGTAGAAAATTCGAATAAACAATGATGTGAATATCACGACACAATAATAAATCTTTATGAATACATTTTTGAATTTTTCCGATCTTTCTGTCGGCGTTTATAAATTTTATACGTTTTACTACATTTTGAACAATATATAACAAAAATTTATTATGATTAAAATGTATATTATGTTACAGTGATTAGAACATGATCTGAATACTTAAGAAAATTCTCATTCCACACCTAAATTCCGTTACAATTTAGAATATTTTTTACATACTCGTAATAGAATAATTATAATAACGAGTTTGAACGAATTTATCGTTTTCGAAATTCTGATAAAAATTTAACGTAGGGAATTATATTTTTAAATATTTATTTGTTTCTAAAATGTAATTTATAGTTACCGATTCCATTAATTTGTATAACTATATAATAACGTAACTCAGTTATAATTTAAAAAAAAAAAACTTACCGACACGTTAAGTTAATAACATATATTATGCATAACGTATAATATAGAGATTAAAAATTGTATTATTAAAATACGAGTACGTACTCATTATGTGTATAGCGTATTATCCTTTGAACTTTTCCGAATTCCTTTCACTGATCTCGAAAACCGTGGGACACATAATAGCTGGTTGTCGTTTTTACTGAAAATCGCTCATAAATATTTATAACCTTACGTTCATCACTCGTGAAGATTTTAAAGCATTCATAAATTATAAAAATATATTATTTTAATAATTTGTGTGCAGAATCCTCGAAATGCATTTAACGACTGTTTGTACATTATAATAATGATATACCGAAAGGATTCGTAGTATAAAGTTATATGATTGTTGTATACTAAAAAATACAATTTTTATCATTATAAAATAACAAATTTCACTTTAATTCTACCGTTTTGAATGAAAATAAAAAAATTTTGACGGCGGAGATTCATATAATATATTATATTATTCTGCCTAGGTACTATAGACTATACGGTCTTCGGTCTGTATCGAACGAAAAATTTTACGAGCACGTATGATTTTAATACTTCAACAAATTTCCGACAAGTTGACAAGTTGACTTAATTTATAATCTCGTGGGAATAAACAAAAAATATTGTATTTAATGACCGTGATTGTGTAAAACGACTATATTTATTGTTATTTATTATTTTGTTTTCGAAAATATCATAATAATTTTAAAAAATTATAATTTTTTACGCGAACGGAACACGATATTATATAATAGAATCGACCGTCATATATATAATATATTATTTTAAAGTAATATTAATTAGGTATAATAATGTCGTGAACTTCGTTTTGACCTTCTAATATTCGTCAACGCGCGGTTAAGTTTATCGACCGTAATCTTACGACAGACCGAGTCATACAATAAATAATTATATAATATAATAAAAATTTTATTTATATTATAAAAACACGCAATTAAATCAAACAATAATTAAATTATTAATTTGTATTTTCAAAAAAAATACATTCTGTCAACGTGACGAATTCTGCAAGTACGACGATTGCGAATAGAAGAAAAAAAATATATAACGTAATACAACATTACATTATATTATTATAAATTATAATAAATACTTCAAGTTATTACGTGTATAGTAGCAGTAGTATGATATGTATTAAATTCTGATTTTTTTTTATCATTTCGCGAATAAAATATACGTATTTATATTTGTGTACGTGTACGGCAGTGTTAATGTGATACCAAAAAATTATATGCGGTTCACGATTCCGAACATAACTGCCAAGGTTATACGAGAAAAGGAGAAAAAAAATGTAACCGAGGTATAAGTACATGACGTATTTAATAAATTAATTATATTACATTTTTAACTATTATACATAGGTACATAATATAAAATATTTTTTATCCTTTTCCTCGTACTTTATATAAATATATAATATGTTATGTAATATTTACAGTTCAAAATGTAATATATAATTACGTTAAAGGTCAATCATACACATAATATTTGAACGAGTTTTAATCTTTTAACATTTAAAAATATTATCTAAAACTCTCACTAGCATTTACAATTTATGATGGTATATACTTATATGAAATTATGAACGCAAAAATCAAAATAGAACTTTTCTTTTTAGATCTATTATTAATAATTGTAGATAATACAACATTTTATATTTTTTATGAAAGTAATTTATATAATAAATTTTGGTTTTAAAAAGTTTTCAACAAATATAATATAAATATAATATGGATATAATATCGGCTTCTTTAGACCACACTAAATATTTTTTTTTTTATTTTTTTTTATTCATTATACCTAAACGTCGTCATTCTAACCCTTGACTTTAACTATTATACTCGTACTCATAACTGTGTCTGTTTTACAACCTTCAACCGTACCAATTATACCTATTAAATATTCATTTCACATAATATATAATAAATTAATAACTATATACTCTTATCCTATTTGGGTTATCACGGTTATCCTCAATAATTTATCCTTTGATCCAACATAATTTTAACGTATACTCGTACCTACAAAACATTACACACTAAATATATAATTTGTGCAGAATATATTCTTTAACGCGGTTATTATTTTTAATTTTTTCGGCATAATTCGAATTATATTATCAAAAACGTTTATCATTTTATCACATACAAAATACCCAAAGACGTAGTTATTCTATCTACTCCATTTATAATATCTCTTGAATATATATTTATTTAATTTTTTTGTTTTTTTGCTTTTATATAGTTATTATTGTTATATTAGAATTCGTGCGTGGTGCATAGCTCGGACGATGGCGCACGTGATTATATTATAAGATGCTGTATAATAATAATAATAATATATTATATATTATTATTATGAAAGATTATTTTATACGTAAGTACGAACAACAACAACAAAACCATCGTTCTTTTTTTTTTTTATTATTATTTAGTTAGAGTATAATATATAAATGGCGAACGTCGACCTTATATACGATATACCTGTATACATAATATTTATATACGTGTATAAATAAGTCGAGTAATTATTTCCGTTGAGGAGGGGATAGGGTTGGTACACTTGTGTGTTATACCTATGTAATTATTGGAATTTATATTTCTCTTTTTTTTTTTCTTTTGATGCTCACGGCATAACGAAGATATTATAGTCTAGTTCGTATAACACGACCGAGTACAAGAAATAATATAACATTGAATCATAATAATAACCGCAGTATAAAATTGACAGGATATTTTATTTTATTCTGTTTATATTATATAATTTAAATATTATCAAAAATGTTATCTCTCGTCTAGTCGTCTATTCTAACTTATATACTATACATACATTTAAATATATTATTTCATCACACAAACACTATATTGATCTTAATAATATTAATAATAATAATAATAATAATAATAATAATATGAAGTATTATGTATAAGTTTTTCCTATAACGCGGGCATTAAAGTCACCCTGTAGAAAACCATCATATTATTCAGTATTCACATTATGATATTATTTTCACCTGTATGCTGTATTGTGCACATCTTTTGGTGTATCATATAAATATTCGAAAAATTTGGATTTTATATAAATTATTATAATAATTCGAAATGGTGATAACTGATAATTATTGATTGTATTTCGTCTATCACGTCTGCGATAGTGATATCAACGATTAAAATTAATTAATAGTATATAGTTATATATTTGCAAGAAATCATATATTAATATTTTTTGATATATTTTCGTTTAAAATTAACTATAGTTCTATTGTTAGCAATTCGAACGTAAAAAATAAAATATAATACCCGGTATACCTGTATGTACATTATACAGGTGTCAGGTTGATCATTAGAAAATATGTCATTTATTATAATACTGGACAATTTTTTGTTTGTTTTAATATAATATTACTATTAGTGAAACATTTTTTACAGAATTACAAAATCTCTATATGTACTATTATAACAATATAACTGAAATTAAAAATTTCATATTGCAATATTATAATTAATTAAGTTTAATATAATACGTTTCATATTGGAATATCAATGATATCTATTCTATTTTATCGTGTGACAACTAATAACATGTTGTCTTGTCGTTTATTTTATTTGCTATATATTTCCGATCTAAAAAAATGTATCTGTAAAACTATAAATCTACTATATATTATGAGCTTTTATATTTTATTTTTTTACTCCCAGTTTTTTAGTTAATAATATAATAATGAATAGTGGTTTTATAGTCGTTATCATACGTCATGTAAACGATTAAAATCGTGGAAAAAAAAAAACGATGTCAATAAGACAATAATATGTTATTATTATTACATATTATGAACCTACCGGTATAAAACGTATGAGATAATATATAATGTGTGTGTAATAAAAATAATACCATTTATATAATAATCTTTATATATATATGACGCAATAACGTATAAATAAATAAGTATTATTTTATTTTATTTTATTGTATTTGGAATTTAAATTGCTAGTTTCAGACTTTCATGGGTCGATGGCCGTGACGTGTTTTTAAATGGCGCGTTTTAAAATTTTCGCCAAGAAGTATATTGGTATATGGGTACCAATGTATCATATACCATAATAATAATAATATATATTATATTCAATTTAAAAAGTGTGTATAATACCCGCGTGGCCTTACCTGTTATTAGATCTATTGTGTAATTAATACTTGTATTATCTTTACGAATCTAATAATAATAATAATAACAACAATAATAATGATATATAGATAACAATTTATAGTAAACGTATAATTCTTCCAGTAGGAAAATTTTACAAAACGTGATATTATACCTAATAATATTATTTATTATATTTACGCGGCGTTAAAATAATAGTTTATTAACTGAAAAATTATAGAAATTAGATTCCACCTACGTATGTCGATCTTAAACAATAGTACCTACCTATATTTATATCATATTATATTCGTGTTAAATGTTTTTATAACACGTAATTTAATTCTTGTATAAAAACGATTTAAATCAATACAATGAGATCTCATTTCGATGATTCGCATCGATTTCAAATGTATACAAATATTAAGCTATATCGTATTATTTATATTTTTAATTTATTTTCTACGTATTAACAAAATAGTGTTAATTGGTTACAAAATATGTTTTCCAAAAATTGTTTGGTTATGTTTACAATAATCTAAATTAATATTTTTTAATTAGGTATATTATAATTCAACAGTAATCATCATTTTCGACAATTTTTGAGTTAATAATATTATTATTTTTGCAAGAAAACAAGAACTTATATATATATCTATACTTACAGTTTTGTTCGTGTTGACATTTGTTTCCACGTGACATTTTATTGAATATTACGTTGAAAATCATTTTTGCTTCATATCAAAAATTTTATATTCTATATTACTTATAATTTTATTTCGACATTATTATTCATTAACAAATACGAGATTATTTACTAGTTTTAGTAATCTATATTTTAATATTTTCAACTCGAAAATTTGTTATTATTCAATATCAATAATTATGAAATAAATGATTAAAATTTGTACACTATACGTACTTACCTATACGGTTTTGTCAAACCGTCTCATTATACGTGTGTACTATATATTTCACTCTATTTCTCGTTAATATTTTTCAAAATCGTGTTAAAATTAATTGGTCGTCGTGTCATTAATTAAAAATAATTTATTATATAGTGTCAATTTTTTTTTTCTTTTATATTATTCATAAACGAATAATTAAAATTATATTTTAAACCAATTACTAGCACGTAAGGTTAACCGTTAACATTATATTATATTTAGTCATCGCGGATTTTATTTCCAAGTGTATATTTTAGATCTGTTAGAGAACAGAAGTATCTTAATTTGTTTGTAATTTAATTTAACTAAAAAAAAAAAAAGAAATCTCGTTAACTCGTATCAAATCGACTCTTATTACAAACATTTAATATCGACCATTTTTAATCTCTGATATTTAACCAATATATTAAAAAATAGATAATAACATATTTTTCAAATTACAATAATTAACATCACATAATATACAGGTATATTTCTCTCGCAATTTTACTATCTTAATATTCGTATTGTTTTTAGTGTATGGATATTTTATTTTTTTCATTCAAATCTTCCACGTAGGGCCTTCGGGTACATAGAACAATACACACACCATCAATAACAAATTATTATATAATATAATGTATTACAATGAATATATTATATGTTTATAATGGATAATTGCGTAATAATGATTGTCACTTTGGGTGTTAGTTTAGTTTGTAATAAAGTATCTAAAAAAAATAAAAATAAAAAAAAAATAAAAAAAATAAATAATTATTATTACAAACCGGTATCTGAAAAAGTGTATATTATATGAAAAAGTGATAATATATTTTGTTTTTATTATACACGCGGTCACCCACAGGATGGAGATGCGATATTAACCTCGGTTAAGGTATGCTAATATAATATTATTCTTGCAGTAATCTTCAATAATTTGAATATTAAAATATACGAAATAGTAATAATATTACAAATAATATTATAATAATAATTTGTATATATGGTAAACGTGATTGTATATTGATGATGTTCCGAAATATACGAACGGCCGGAGCCACTCTCCTTGGAAGCCGATGGTATTAAATAATAATAAATCGATTTATATCGTATATTTATTATCTTATTATCTATCGTTTCATATTGCAACAAATCAAAGGACTTTGCGTTCACATTACGCACGCGTTTTAACACGTTTATATATACTTTTCGATAATAATATTATATTATGT